>JAKTQR010000014.1:0-234977 GCA_030558955.1 Diddensiella caesifluorescens
ATTGAATATTATAGAATGCTGAAACGCCTGGAGTGGGCCAATATCTGAAAGAAATGTCGAGCTTTATGTTATTATTACTATGTAGTAGTGCACTAGACAATAAACTGATTTATTATTATGTTAAGTAAATAACGTATAGAAACAAAATATAAGTAATGATAATAGTAATTCTCAGAACACACAATGACATTGAAGATCTTCAATGATTTCGCTTATCGGTCCATAATAATGATTTGATAGTGCCACTTGTACAAGCAGTATAAATGCATCCATCAATCCAGTATAAGAATTAGATTGTGCAAATTCTCAGAAAAGTCCTATTGTTTTTTCTTTTCGGGCTTTGCATTGAATACTGACTCAATTTATTACGACTGGCTGGTTTCATCATACGAGAATCATGTCAGTGAAATTATTAATTCTTCGATCAGACAAATACGTTTACCACGATATTTCCCCGAGCCCATAACATTGTCCATAGATGCAGCAGCAATTACTTGATTCGCAGCAGGAAGTTTTAGATCTCTCCAGCCTGATTGCGGAGTTAGTGATTCCGAAATTTAGTCGATCGATCTTCAAAAGCTTAGCCGCTTGGGATTCAGACGATGCATGAATTGTTCCATACGCTTCTACCCGTTAATTATTCATCTTTTCTTTCTCTGGTTAGATCTTTTTTGAGTCGCGATTTGTGTTTGATGGCAAGATGTCCTCGGCTATATTGGAAGCGACGAAATGTAAAGAAGTAAGTTCTGAGACGATTTCTGGTGATGACTGCTGACATTTACCTTCTAGCGAGGAAATGTGCATTTTAAAAATCAAGAATACCAGGAGGCTATAGCGGTACGTACGGAATATATCCTGTATTGGACCGTTTTCTCATATATGTCAGGATTATACAAAGGCGTATGTGCAGGTGTTTTGGCTACAAGGCTATAAGCATGGTATTCATATTTTGTCAGACTGACGATAAAGTATTATAAAGAACCCGAGCGACGCTGGATATTACCGAAATGTACGTTTCGTGTCTTCTGATCTTACGGCGTGTGCGTACTCATTTATTAGAGAGCTATGTGCTATTATAAACTTCAAAATTATGAGCAGACAGGTATATTTGAAGTTTGATTACGCACGGTTGACTCCATTTACTGATCACGTTTATAGTGCGCGACAGTGAGCGAGCTATAGAACTGGACCCACAGTCCTGTATGTATCTGGCTCATATATCTCGAATCCTATTAGACTAACGTTTGATCAGTTAAGGGACTCTACTATGTAATTGACTCGACTGTATGACTTGCTTATAGACATCCTACTGACTTAACGAACAGCTAGGTCTAGCGCAAATGGAGACTTTCCGGCTTAATCAGGCAGAAATTAACTTACAGAAGGCATATACCCAGGCTATTGCAGAGAAATCTCCTTCGTCTCCGGCAATATGCCAAGCTATTCTGGAAGTTAGGAAGAAAAAGTGGGATGTAAGTTCAAGCGAAATCCCTTTGCGTGGTAGTTTACTGATCGTTCCAGGCTGCGGAAGAGAAGAGACTAGCAAATATCATTCCATTATTGGAAGAGATAAAATCTATGTTCAGTGAAAAACTCAAACAGCGTTTCGATGAAGCTCGGTCCAGTATGTCAGAGGAAGATTTTTTGTCTGAACAGGAGTTTCTGCAAGACGAGTATTCGAATAAGCTATCTCAACTTTCGGCCATATTTTCTAGAGCAGATAAAGAATACCAGAAAAGGGTAAGAGCTATTTTATCTTATCTTTTGTATGGAGACAATGATCTAACTGGTTGTCTCATAGGAATTACCTGAATACTTACTAGATCCAATATCCTTCAATCTATTTATGGACCCAGTGGTTTCTAAATCTGGACAGTCGTTTGAAAAATCGTGGATTCTACAACATTTGAAGGTCAGTCAGACAGATCCTTTTTCAAGACAGCCCTTGCGAATGGAGGATCTGGTTCCGAACATCCAGCTGAAAGCTGCGGCTGAGGTATACTAACATCGTTATTTTGTTTATTGCATGTATCTCTGAATTTCAACTGACACTGTAGGATTTTATGAGAAAAGAAGGAGCATACTAGTAGAGTACAACCCGTGCATATATTCTTTCCCAAATTAGCCTAAAGAAGAAAGTATTTTGTCAAATTCTTGCTTGTTATACTTGATATACTAGATTAGGTTAGCATGGAGAAGCAAAGAATAAAAGAACACTTGCATACCTTTTCAACATGTTTTGAGAAATCGCCGCCAGAGTGCTTATCGTAGAACCTATGGTACAAGGGAGAAATAAACGATATTTCTTTTGCCAATAAACTTCTCAGTGCAGGATCTGTTAAGTTATAGCTCTTATGTTTTTGAACCAAGGCCTCAAACTCTGCATTAAATGTTTTGAATTTCTCCTTAATGGCCTCTCTATCTTTCGAGGTTAACGTTTTAGTACCGGGTCTTACCACTGTAACATCCATCAAATGCGCAGCAGCAGCATTCCAGCCCTCTAAAAACATATTCAATCCGCGTTTGCGGATTCGTCTGATACGATCAGCACCATTTTCTCCTAGGATCACATAGAGGTCGCTTGTTTTAACAAATCTCTCAATGAAAGTAACATTTGTAAGAAGAAAAAATCCTACTTGAGAAGTTTTTCTACCCAGGGATTTGGCCTTTAGTTCTAGCCCCAAGAATAACGCGTCTATAGCATCAGAGAAATAACAGGACAGTAGCTCCGCTGGATCGGTCAAAGATGCAGGATAAGCCACCGGGAATATGGATGCCCATGCTGGTTTCGGTGTAGGCAACCATGATGAAGGTGCTAGTCCAGACATGACAATCAATGCCACGTTCTTACATTCCGATAACTTGCCCATGCGAGACATGATCTCGCCAGTGGCGTCACACACACCATTTTCGGCAGGCAGCGCACTTAACGACTGCACTCGGTTATCAATGTATCTCAGAAATTCAACAAGTACAGAGCATGCAGTTGACTTTAGTCGCTGTGTCAGATCCAAGAGCTTCGAAGGAGTCACTGAACCACCTGTTAAGTTTCTAATACATGTCGTTAAACGAGCAGTGCACTCCATTGTTTCAAAAAGTAAAAGTGCATCCACTTGCAAGTTCCTGGCAACTTGATCATTAATTGAATTAACAACTTCGGAATAGGACTTTATACAAATATCCAAAACTCGTTCAGTATAGAATAGTTGTACTTTTGTATCGTCAAATAGTATCTGAATCTCATCAAGCGTCGACTCCGCAATTTTTTCTATCGCGTCCTTGAATTGCCTTATAGTACTAGTACCCCGTTCATAAGGCCCCTTACTGGGAGACGATTTAGATGACTGGGCCAGCCCGTTAATAGACGACAGAATGTATCTGGAGACGACTTCTAAAACCACATCCTCTACATTTTGTTGAGTACTATCAAAATGATCGAATAGTTGTCGTAATATTGTTATATTATCTTGAACAATATAATGCATACGAACCCCACTCTTTTCAGCTCGAGCAAGATACTCTCGTGGATCTATGGGCTTATAGCTCTCAGCCAGGATCGTCCTTAAATAATTTTTGACATCATTATTACCGCGTTTAAGAAGGGAAGCCTATACAATATTAGAGATATAAATTATTAGTTGGATAATAGAACCTACCGTTTTGTCAACGACTTTATAAAAACTTCGAAGCTGTGATGAATTAAGCTCCTGTGAAGCTTGTGAAAGCTTCTTGAGGTTCTCTGTATATGCATTTACTCCAACTCTGGCGATGCTACACTGTTAGCTTGTAGTTCCTTGCACTGAACACCTTTAAACACACCCGGCCTGAATTGCCTTTTCGCATTCGGTTGACAGATTGGCATAGCTCTTTATATCTTCGATCACTGCCAAACTGGACGTTACGTCTGTTTTCATTAGTTAAAAGTGGATCCGCCGCCAGTTATAGTACTCACTTCTTCCACACGTAGCAAGCCTCTTTGTACGCCCTGAAATTGGTCGAATTGCGTCTTCCGCTTTAAGTCCAGTTTGAGATAACTTTCTCAGAGAACTGACGATTTGCTCTTGTAAGTGATTTACCTTAGCAAGAGTCTCGTCCAGAACATGTATGTCAGCTTCATCGATTTCAGTCTCCATAGCAGAATCAAAACTTGAGAGTTATGCTATCGCCAAAAAAAGATTAGCTTATAATATTAAGGTCGTTGTTGTTTAATTTGGATTTCATAAGTGTGAATTTAAAAAAAATCTCCCGAGGGTGAATCGAACACCCGATCTCAAGATGACAATTAACTATTACAGTCTCGCGCCTTAGCCAACTGGGCCATCGGGAGTAATAACTGCAAATGTTGCCTTCCATGTAAATTCATGGCCTTCGGCAAGGAACAACACAACGTGACTCTTAACCACCATGGACCGATTTTGCGAGTCTCTGGAGGGCAGGAGTTTGTTTACAAGGTTTTGTCCAAAGGGGGCTTATTTTTAATAATAATAGTAATAACATAGCACACATTTGTAGTGCGGCTTATGCGGCTTGCGCCTCTTCTGCTGAGGCTTTGTGCTATTGATATTGTATTTTACACATTGCCGAGTGGTCAAATTCTCGAGTTCATCGACCTAGAGTGGGCCAATACGTTGCTTAGCCGAGTTTTATGTATGATATAGACTAAATAAACTGATTCGTCGTCGATAATATGAAGTGGTCCGAAATATCGGCATCTTAGCATTCCATGCATAATAGCCATTTTTGAGAGAGGGTTGGATTCCCCATGGAGCAAACGCATTATTAACTGGGAAACTCTGCTTCAATGGCTCATACAAGTCCATCACACAAGAACGGGTGAGGGTAGTCAAGAAATTCGATCGATAGTTGGACTTCTATAAAGTTTATTCTCTGTGGAGCCAGACTCGTGGATGTTTGCCTGGTGCCCTAATAATTAGTTTTCGTTCTAGGTTGGGGGATTCAATTCTTCGACTTTATCACGAACTCACAAAAGGCGTTTTGAAGCAAAAACACCACACGTTCGTTTGGATATCTAAGAGTCTAAGGGGTTTCTGACGATAGTCCAATTGAGTACCTTGCTTTAGGGTTTTACTGCTTTTAGTAATTGTTTATAAGTTACAATAAATTTCAAAAATTTGGGTTCAAATTGTGGGTCTTGTTTCAGTTACACAATTTATTTACATGCGAACTCCGAGAAGTTGAGCTCACTTTCACTTTGCATGCCTTTTAACAATATAGTCCGATAACTCCTGAGCATGATAGTGGCCCCCAGTTAAGGACTAATATAGTCATCTACAGTTAACTGAACACATCTTTATTCTGAGGAAGGATTTTTGCAACATTATAATCCAGTCAGTATATTTGATGTTGGGAAGCTAGCACTGTTTAATTAGGGCCTTATCAAAGGTCTAAAATATAACGGACGCAATTCATTAATAAATTATAATTTCATTGACATATATAAAAGGAAAAAGCCGCTCGGAAAAATATAGTAGGGAACCAACCGTATATGAAAGATTCACCATCCACACTGGACCACAGAGCGCCGGCTAAGTTTCAAATCTCCAACCTTTACCACCTAAGAGCATTTTTTGAATCGAACATCTTGAGAAAAATGTGTTTATGTGCGATAATCGCCCCCTCGATTCTGGCAGGTTAGTTATACGCTTCTGGAAGGTTGTAGTTAGGAAGACCGCTAATAGAGCTAGGTGATTTCTCTGACATCGGAGAAGACTCCAAGAAGATGGTCAGCAACAAGCCTGATTGGCTCCATGTAGATGTTATGGATGGCCACTTTGTGCCGAATATTTCGTTTGGCCCAATGGTAGTTAAGGCCCTACGGAAAAAAGTGCCGAAGAGCTCGATTTTTTTTGACTGCCACATGATGGTTTCAAATCCATTACAATGGATTGATCCGATAGCAGATGCCGGGGGCGATCAGTACACCTTCCATTATGAAGCTACAGATAACCACATGGAGGTAATAGAGAAGATCAAAGCCAAAGGCATGAAGGTGGGACTTTCTATAAAGCCCAAGACCCCAGTTGAGGTGCTTTACCCATTAGCGGAACATCTTGATATGGCTCTGGTCATGACTGTCGAGCCAGGATTTGGTGGCCAGTCATTTATGGCCGATATGATGCCAAAAGTCGAAGCGCTTCGGTCCAAATTCCCTAAGTTAAACGTCCAGGTTGACGGCGGACTCGATCCCCAGAACGTCAAGACCGCCGCCAAAGCAGGCGCCAATGTAATCGTTGCCGGAACTAGTATCTACAACGCGGAAAAACCTGCTGCTGTGATCGAAGAAATGCGCGAGGTGGTCAAGAGCCAATTAGCTGTTTAAGAAATCCTGTTCTAGAAACCGTATATACGTTCTTTTTTTTTCCATGAATCTTGTATCGATTATATGCTTATATAGCTAAGTTAACTAAGCAAAGTAGTTCGTAAGAATATACCCATTGACTCTGACTCTGACTCTGAACGATGGCTTTCTGGTTATTTACAAATATTTAGGTCCGAGCTGACATTTGTTGATGGAAATCTTGGTTACTCCGGATTAAGTCAGCCCGAACGGCTGAAACGCACGAAATATATAAGTGACTTACTGTAGTTCCCGATCTTGCGAAAGACTTGTTAAGTTATTCACTCTATAGTGCTTACACATCTTAACAACTTGAGACACTACAGCCAGTTAAATCGAAGCGGACTTCTCATTTTGTCTGAAACCGAGGGAAAAGGCGCTTTTCCTGAAAGTAGCCATATATAACATTCGTTAGATTGTTGCATCTCTTACTGGATAGGCGTTTAATATGCCTTTCAAGAGAAACAAGAAGAAGCCTTCTGCAGAAGAAGCAGGGCAGGCTCCCCGAAGCAATCAAAGCAGCAATCCAGTAGCATCGATTGCTTCACATATTTTCTCCAGTCGGAAAAGTTCTAGGCAGCAATCTGCACCGGGCAGCCCCCGAGAAGAAGCCCCGGATAATGTGATCGACGAGAATGGTCTTGGTAAAGATTCATTTGATGAACGCCGGATTCAAAATGACGACAGCCAATCAACAGGATCACAGCAAGAGCGAATAGTAAATGCACACTATAGCTGGAATCAGACGACTGATAGTCCTTCAGAGTCTCAAGTTGAAGTTGCTGCCGATATTCCCCCTCAGTCCCACTATCAAAGTGTTTCCCCTCACAGTACGATAAAGGACCCTACTATTCTCGGTAGCCCCAGCGTCAAACGGAATGCGGGGGATATTACAGACCAAAAATTATTTGAAGTCGGAGAAACAGGGCTTCTTGAGACCTTTGCTGCACAAAAAAGTCGAGGAGATTCCCAGACCAGCATGCGTACGTCGGAGTCTACTCTGGTAGACACTGGCCGTCCCTCAATATCTACAAGTAACAACGAGCGCAAGCAGTCTCTGGTACAGAAGAGGAGAATGGAATCCGAAGAACCCACCAAAAAGGTTGTTTGGGAAACTTTTCGTCATTTCGTACGTAGTTCCAGACAGTCGGATTCGCTGATATATGCCACGACGCGGAATGAGGTCTGGCAGCAGTACGTTGGATCTCTCCAAGCGGGCCGCCAACGATTAGACATTGTGGAGCTTTGGATAATGATGGCTCTGAGATTTGTTTTGAGCAATCGACTGCTCTTCTCACCCCCTGCCTTGGATTTAATATCACGCCCTTCGAGAAATAAGTGTATTTTAGACATACAGGGACTATTTAAAGATCACTGGGCCTGGCAGATGGCCCTAGATTTCCCTCAGGCTATGATATATGGGTTTAAACTGGACCACACTCAAACATCGCTGACTTCAGAGCCAAATCACGAGGGCCCCACGAACTATATACCATTCATTGGGCATTCTTTAACGAGTCTTCCGTTTGATGACAATTTCTTTGACATTATAAGCGCAAAGACTTTATGGTATCTTCTGAGGAAGAGCCAATGGGACGACGCTATTCGAGAGCTTCGCAGGGTTCTAAAACCTAACGGTACTTTAGAGCTGATAATCACAGATTTCGAAGAGCTTAATCATAGCCCCGAGAATCGCTATTGGTGGAGCAAGATACATGCCGCCTTGCAGGAGAAGGGCATGGACCCTATGCCATCTTCAAGTACGGCCTCCAAGCTGTTGAGAGCGGGGTTCACGAGTATCAACAGGGCTCTCATATGCCTACCACACGGATGGGGAGGCCAGATTGGACAACTCACAAACTTCCTGTCAAGCTATTATACTGATTCGCTATTTTCGTCATTCTGTAATCCAACATCGGAAGAGATCAATGCTTTCAAGAAAAGCTCGCAAAAAGCTCAAGAGATGGGAAATCATTCGGCAGGAAATTTCACTCTTTTCTATGCGTCCAAGCCTATATCCGATTATTAAAAGGCGTGCCTGTGATGCTAGTACATGGAGCAAGTTAAGTTCCTCTCTGGATCTAATCTATACTTTCCGGAAGTGTAATCTACGACACCAGAAACACGTTCGCATTTCTCACATACCGCTGTGTAGTAGTCGGGATTTCCTCCATACTCGACTTCGTACCCGGGATCAGGGTATAAAAAATCGTACCCTTCTTCTACAATACAATGATCTGGAATCTGAGCAACGAACATGGCGGGTCCTTCGAAATCGTTCTCCGAGGTAAGATTAGGATTTACAATCTCTACCCATGCGCAATTTTGATAAAGATCTCGATTTCCCACGTTGCTTATCCAGCTCCATGATAGAAGCGCTTTGCCATCAGGTGCTTCGAGCGGTATGGTGAAATCGTACTCGAGCTTAAGTGGACATCCGCCTATTATCGATTTGATGACGATAAAAGTTTCTCCTTCGTCATAAGAGAGAGAAACTTGGCACGATCCGCCTGAATGGTGAGCCGTACCCTCTAGTCTGGCTTGATTAGTCGCAAACCAAAAATCGCATGAGAAAGATCCCGGTCATGCTTACTTTAGTTTTTGTTTCTCACCTGCACTATACGTTGCTGTTGACAGTTTAGAGTCAAGCTGATGGTAGCCTTTGCATGGAAATATTCCGAGTGGATCATTGTACGAGTAATCAACGTTCTCGTAGTCAAAATGAGGGTTGTAGCTTGACTTTATCGGCGGTGGTTGAATCATCTCGATGTGACCCAGGATCATGGGTATTTGAATCAATGCTGCTAGTAATTGTCGCGATCCTAGAACCATATGGAGCGTTTTGCTATTAGTCTAGAAAGGTGCATGTGAAGGCTCATTGATCTGTTTATTATATTCTATGAGTGCAGTGTTTTCACCATAACTTATACAGTTAACATTTATCATGGCGCTAGCTAGCTGAGCCCGTGCCGCATTGTCGCCATAACTTTTGATCTCACTTTATCAGAGAGATCATTCAAATCTGACACATTCCGAGTATAACTACAAGACTATAATCGTTAGGTTTTGCTAGATATTTTAACTCTTGTAACAATGTTATATTTTGAATCCAAATCGTGCGATGGGGCTGATTTCAAGGATTTTCCGATCGATTGATTAGTTAATTAATGAATTAATGGCATATCAGCCGCAGACGAAATTCTGTCATTGAATCAGAATCAGACAGGACTCTATCCCTGCAATATGCTTAGGAATATTTCCCGAAGACTCCTTTCAACCTCAGTTTCCTTGAGTAGAGAAAAGAATCTCTATTCCATACGTCAGGTTGGGGCAAAGCATACCGAAGAATTCAAGTCATACATACGGAATGGCGAAGGAAGGCTGGTCTCGCCATTCCACGACGTTCCTCTGAGTGAAAACGACGCACGGGGAGAGTATAATATGATTGTGGAAATTCCAAGGTGGAGCAACGCTAAGCTGGAAATCTCAAAAGGACTGAAAATGAATCCAATTGTCCAGGATAGTAAGCATGGAAAGCTGAGGTACGTTTCGAATATATTCCCCTACCACGGCTATCTTTTCAACTACGGTGCCCTACCCCAGACCTGGGAGGATCCTGAGCATGTCTACGAAGAAACTGGCGCTGTTGGGGATAATGATCCGGTAGATATATGTGAGATTGGACATCGCATAGGTATCACAGGAGAGGTTCGTCAGGTAAAGGTTTTGGGATGTCTGGCCATGATTGATGAGGGCGAAACAGACTGGAAAATCATCGCAATTTCTACCTCCGATCCTGTAGCACAGAAGATTAGTGATATCGGGGATGTTGAGGCTAACTACCCTGGGCTACTTTCCACAATAAGAGCATGGTTTCAAGACTATAAAATCCCAGATGGTAAGCCACCGAACAAATTCGCATTTGACGGCGAGTATAAAAATAGAGACTTCGCCATAAAGGTAATTGAGAACTGTCATGGATCCTGGAAAAGACTAATACGCGGTGATGTTGATAGCTACGAGGGTATCAATATCTGTAACAGCTCTCTGGCAGATTCAGCGGGATATTCGCTTAAAAGTGGAATTGAAATCCCCCAGGGCCTGGATATCATCCCTTCACATATAAGTACGCCTCAACCTGAAAACTGGGTTTTCCTGAAATAAGAATTTTAGGAGTATTATCTTAACCGTGTTATATATTTCCACGTCGAGCCGGAAAAACTCGCCAGCCGCATATATGTAATTTTGATATTCGGAAGCAGGTAATCTATGATGTAAAGTTTCATCAATTTTCAACCTCCCAAGCTTCTTCAGGATCTCTTGCGGAGTAAATCTAAGCGCTCACATAAATGCTGCGGCAAATTAAACTGCCGAGGAGTTTAGTGAAGCATCTTTATAGTGATACCTGTCGTCTTGCTCTTAGTCGGTATCTATCAGAGTCGACATGTCGTCAATCTAGGCGCATTGAGAGGCCGACTGGCCTTGGTACTGGTGCTTCTCATGTTGGTACACTAGCTAGCCTTAAAACTGAATACAGCGATATTGTAAAATTCATACAGGATGAGAACCATTTGTACATGAATGCACTGGGTAGTGAGCAAAAGCTGTCACCGAAGCGGCTTCAAGATAATTCCTACAAACTGACGCAAGAATCTCTGTCATTGCCAATCCAGGTTGGCGATGCGATACAAGCGAAGAATCATGATCTAGTTGTGGTCTTGGAGATACCGGACGGTGAAGAAATAAAAAAGTTCACGGTCTGCGATTATTCTGGCCAGCTGCATGAAATCAAATCCCCAGATATTGCTTTTCGGTATAGCCGATTTGCGAATCCTGAGTATTTATCAGGCTCTATACGGGAGCTTGATATTGAGGGTGTTCAGACCAGAAGCTTGGTTACTGGCATCCGAGTGGGCTTATCTGGGCTACTGCGAAAGTTTATACGAGAATCATATACGGCATTGGACCTTTACTGGTCATCTATGTCAGAAATAGTTGCGAGGCTACAGAAAAAGGACACTTCAGTAAACATCCCGTTTTTTGTACTTCTCATGCAGCTGGAAAAACAGATAATCGAGCAAGAAGCTTCTAAAAATGCATCTGCTATAGATGGTCTACTCAAGGGAGAGTTTCCGCCACAGGGACTGGGAAAGGACTCCAATACTGTTGATGCTCGGACTGCTTATGCCGTTTACAGGATAATCCAAAACAGGCTTTACAATAAACTACTTTTTGATGGGGCAGAGCGTTTATCCGGTGCGACTGTAACTATTCTACCTGAAAAAGTCGCCAAACCTCTGGCTGGCGGAGAAGATCGGAGGAAACCCATCGAAGTAGTCAACAAGTTACTTAAAAGTCAAAAGCTAATAACCGAATCCAAATTAGATAAATTGACAAGCGATGCCCTCCATTTAGCAAAGAGATTTGCTGTCGGAGATATAAGTGCTGGCAACAATGATAGCAGATCTGCTGCGACGCTTTTCATTAGGGCACTAGAAAAGTTTAGGGATCGCACAGTTACTCCTGGTGTTGCGATTCAGCTGCAAGAGGCTCTGGGAAATTATGACCACGAGCATGGTATTTATTTCGAACAGGAGAAGTTCAGTTTTCTGAGGCAGCAATTCCCGGTATACGCCAATGCAGGAGTCATACCAGATAGAGTCGAAAGCCTACGAGAAGATCTAAAATCTCTTCCAGTTTATTGCATTGATTCTAGCGATGCGCATGAAATAGATGATGGTATCTCTATTCAGCGAAATGGCGATATTTATACTTTTACCGTTCATATTGCCGATCCTATGTCATACTTCTCTACCCTTGAAGATCAAGCGGTTTTGAAAAGAGCATATAAGCTGTCAAATACGGCATACTTTCCCACTGAGGCCTTTCCCATGCTACCGGAAACATTCTCGAACCAATTCAGTCTAGCCAGCGGCGAGGGAAGTAAACGATGCTTGGCGATATCTTGGAAGATGAACATGGAAACCGGGTCGATATTAGCAGAGAGCTTCAGAATAACTCCTCAGATCATAAATAACATTGTGACTATAACCTATGACGAGGTGGACCGGCTTTTGAAGGAGAAAGCTAGCACTGATTTGCACAAGGATCTGCATGACCTTTACCGGGTTTCAAAAATATTCAAAGCCTCTCGAATAGAAGCTGGTGCTTTCGAGCTTTCAATCCCTCGCCCACAGGTGAAGGTCGCATTGCGGAATAATGTTCGTTCTCCTTCAATAGATGTGCAGCTAGAAACTGAGTCGAAATCTCAAGGCTTGGTTGCTGAGTTTATGATTATGGCAAACGGCTGTATGTCTCGTTATTCGATACAACATGGGATACCAAACCTTTATCGTTCACAGGCTTTGCAATTTCCGAATAGCAATCATCAGTCTGCATTTTTAAAAGCTTTAGAAAAGAGCCCAAAGATTTCTCTCCGAGATTCTTTTCTTTTTGTTGATCTCATGAAACCTGCAATGATCTCCTCGACTTCTCTGCCTCATGCCTCACTAGGATTACGGTCTTATACACATGCCACATCTCCTCTCAGGCGATTTCAAGATATGATTTCCCACTGGCAGGTAGAAACTCATTTACTGAATGACTCAAAGCAACTACTAACTAGCGAGCAAGTAACGCATATTGCGATAAACCTAGAGAGTACGCAACGTTTGGTTAAGGAGGCAACAGTATCGTCTACTCAATACTGGGTTATGCGAAAATTGGAGGCAGATTTCAAGGTGGACCCTGGATTGTTACTGGACTGTATTGCAATACATGAAGCTAGGCCTGACGGTGTGCAGAAGGTTTATTGCATGACTTATGGTATTAATGCCGAGCTTCTTTTAGAGGGCCATTTTGAATTTGCGATTGGACAGACTATGACATGTCGCCTAAAAATGGTTCATCCTGCTGCATTGAGCTTAGTCTTAACTATAATATAGATCCTAGAGTACTTTAAACATAGAATTTAAATGCTATGATCTTAATGATTTTTCATAGAGTCTGAAATGGGGGAATACACACGGTCTACGCATTAATCAAGTTGGATCGTCAAATATATTTATATAGTGTGGAATAGCCTCACGTTCCTTCTCTGCCACGATTTAACTACACGATTCAACGGAATTTCAACCAAACCTTCTGTAATGACGAGAATCGATAGATTTGTCGGTCTATTAATCTGCATATTTTTCCAATTTAGTTTTTCGAATGCAAAAAATGCTTCCATAATAGTAGATCTTGAAAGTTCGTGGGATGCTACTCCATTTGCACTTAATGTGCTGTAAGTTCAAATACCATCTGTAATTATACTATGGACTTCTATGCTAATTCTGCAAAAGAGAAGCAATTACTGCTGAAAATGCTACGGCGTATTTCCCTATGATTGATGCAATCATATCTCTCAATGAAGAGGATCACAAGGCTACAGACGATGAATTGTACCAATTTCTTTTCCACCATGCAATTAAAATGGGCCTCATTAATGAGGAGCAGAAGGGATACATTGATCTTGCACTCTCTCTCAATTTATACTCGGCTCATATAGAGGCACAATATCAAGTTTACAAGACGGTGGTTGCTCCACAACTTCCTTCGAACCTTCCTAGAGACTGCCCAAACTTATTTGTTTACGATGGCAAATACAGCTGTGATATTGGAACTGTTTTTGCGCTTGAGACGATATCGAGTACAGTTATGACAGAACTCTTGCCAGATGACCGAATTTTAGGAATCGACTCAACGGCGCCCGTAGCCATATTATACGGGGATATTGAATCCGAAGGCTTTTCTCAGTTTCACCAACATCTGACGGCGTCTGCACTTCAAGGGAAGATTGTCTATATTCTACGATATAAGCCACCGTCTGTGAAACCTAATTTCAAGGAAAATCTTTCCGGTTATGGAGTTGATCTGCACTTAAAGAGAACGGACTACCTCGTCATTGACGATAGAGAGGCTAAATCAGATCCAGAACAAGAAAAAGACGAGGCATCTTATGTGAAACCCGTGGAGGATAGCTCAGTGATAAAAAAGGGTGATCTATTAGACTTAGGCTATAAGTCTGCAGGATATATCTTAAAGAACGAGGATCCGTTCGAAGCTCTACAAAATTTGACTTTAAATTTCCCGAATTATCTTAATGCTATTGTGGAGAGCGTTAAGGATGAATTGGTTGAGGACGATGCAAAGAAGAACTCGGCATTATTTCCGCCAGGACAAAATGGACTATTAATTAATGGTGTGCCTATCGCGAAAAGGGATTCTAGCATATTATCAGTAGTTGATGTTCTCACTCAAGAAAGGCATTTTGTCTCGAGGCTGTCTGAGCTATTGTCGAGTCCCCACGCGGCCGCAAAGCTTATTGCTGACAATGTTGTTGGAGAGGCTTTGAAAAATTCTTCTTCTGACCGTTTTGACTATCGCACTAGTGGACTAGAATGGCTAAACGACATAGAGCAGGACGACATATATCAACAATGGAGCGATGATTTAATGGAGTACACTACTGAGAATATTCCAGGGCAATTCCATCCTATTCGTCACAATATTCATTCATTGGTCATAGCGATGGATATGAGTGATATTGAACATTTTATGATTCTTAAGGAGACATTTCAGTTGATTGGACGGGGTATGCCGATACAGGTTGGAATAATTCCATTGATTTTTGATGAAGAGTCGGAAGAAAGCGCAGCTAGGTTTCTTTATCTTAGTAGAACTGCTGACCAGAAAACTATTATAACCTATCTTATTGATCAAATCACTGGAAAGTCATCTGAAGAAGCATACTCAGAAAGGTCTGATGTAGATCCTCTGACAGACCAGGGGATTACCGAATCCCTTACTAGCTTAAAAGATTGGGTGACTAGATTTGACATGGAAGATCATGAATCGGTGGTTTTTGCCAACGGTGTTATGATAGAGCCAGGTCAGAATTGGTTGTACGACGCTACAACGACCTGTTATAAGGATATCGCAGTGGTTCAGAGGCTGATATCTTCGCAAGAACCGCTCAATTACCCTTTACGAGACCATTTGATTGAAAATATGCCCCAACGCCGAAATAGGCTGATTAAGCCTGCCGAGGTCGGTATCACTCACTACATTGATATTTCACCAATTGTATCTTCCTTGAAGAATCTTGAGATTTCAAAATTCTGGGTCTCAAATAAAGAGGATCGTGAGTTCACTACAGTCTGGCTATTCGGTGATTTCTCGACTGAAACACCATTAAAACAGCTTATCAATATTTTGTCAGTGATCTATTCTGATGAGAATTCGCGAAATACTGAGGTACGTGTAGTTCCCATCGTTAGTTCACCGAATAGTAGGAACTCAAACGATGTTGATGATACCATCGCAAACGTTATTGAGAGATTGAGCAGTAGTGGAATGGGAGGAGATAAGGTCATTATGGTCCTAAGTGTACTGTATGATCATTATTTTACCGATGAAGAAGTCAAGATAGAAGATGATAGTAGAAGAATCTTCGATCAGCTGGGGCTTAGCGAAGAGGGCTTTGAAATTATTGGAAGCGCAGAAGCACTCTCAAAGAAGTTCTCGGCTAACTTAGCGAACCATCAGATGCTCTTACAGCCATTGACTTTGATCATCGGCGGCAGAGTATTGAGCGTTCCTGCGGAAAGGGTTCTTACCATTCAAGATGTGGAGCTTTTGATTTCACATGAAGTAGATTCCAGAATAGGTCCTATCATTGCAGCCGCCTCGAGTCATCTGGATTTGAAGGTGAAAGAGTCTTCTAGGGAAAAATTTGAGATTCATGATCGGTTTGTATCGCTTTACACGAAAACTTTTTATATGACTGATCAGGCATCGCCTTTTGTATCTCAAGGACCATCTAGAATCTCGACTTCTGATTGGGCAGGTGAAAATTCTGCGATCGAAATTGGATCATCTGAAATTTCAACCATCAATGTTGTTGCACTTATTGATCCTATCAGTGATCAGGGTCAGCAATACGTACCAATATTGGTGGCGCTTTCGAAGCTTCCAAATGTCTCAATCAAAATATATTTGAATCCTTCTGCAGAATTAAAGGAAATCCCCCTTAAGAAGTTCTATAGGGCCTCTATCCCGGTAGCGCCATCCTTTGACGAGTCAGGATCGCGAATTAGAGATGTTATAGAGTTTTTGGACATACCGGAGGAAACTCTATTAAACCTGGATCTTAAGGTTCCATCATCTTGGATCGTTAATCCTCAAAAATGTGATTATGATTTGGAGAATATTATTCTCAGCAAAATTTCAGAAAAGAAGCTGAAAGCTACTTTCCAGCTTACACATATTTTGCTTGAGGGACATTCACGAGACCTTACTAATAATGGTCCACCTCGAGGACTCGCTTTAGATCTTGGCACTCTAAATGAAAGCCATATTACTGATACTATTGTCATGGCTAATTTAGGATATTTTCAATTTCAAGCAAACCCAGGTTTATGGTCAATGAAAATTAGGGAAGGAAAATCGTCCGAGGTATTTTCTTTCGCGTCCGAACGGCAGCACATTTGGATAAACAAGTTGACCGGCTCAACTATATATCCGGCATTCAGGCGTAGACCTGGAATGGAACAAGAAGATGTTCTTTCTCCGTCAAGAGGGTCATCGTCGTTCATGAAGAATGTTTTAAACAGAATAAAGCCTGGCAAACACACTGAGGAACATGCTGAAATCAATATATTTTCTGTTGCTAGTGGCCACCTCTATGAGAGATTTATAAGTATCATGACTGCAAGTGTAATGAAACATTCAAAGCATACTGTAAAGTTTTGGCTGATTGAGAATTTTCTTTCTCCATCATTTAAAGAGTTTCTACCTACTCTTGCGGACGAGTATGGCTTCAAATATGAATTGGTCACCTATAAATGGCCAAGCTGGCTAAGAGGACAAACAGAGAAACAGAGAACAATCTGGGGTTATAAAATATTGTTTCTTGATGTGCTGTTTCCACAGTCCTTAGATAAGGTCATATTTGTGGATGCTGATCAGATTGTAAGAACTGATTTCAAAGAACTGGTTGATATGGATCTACAAGGGGCACCATATGGATATACTCCAATGTGTGACTCTCGGTCCGAAATGGAGGGTTTTAGATTCTGGAAACAAGGATATTGGAAAAATCATTTGAAGGGACTTCCCTATCATATCAGTGCATTGTATGTCATTGATCTTAACAGATTCCGGGAATTAGCAGCAGGTGATCGATTGAGGGAGACATACCAAGCACTTTCCCAGGATCCTGGGTCATTGTCCAACCTTGACCAAGACCTCCCTAATCAGATGCAGAGGCAAATCCCAATATTCTCCTTACCCCAGGAATGGCTTTGGTGTGAAACCTGGTGTTCTGATGAAAGTTTGTTGACGGCCAAGACGATTGACCTTTGTAACAACCCCTTGACTAAAGAGCCGAAACTTGACCGGGCTCGTAGACAAATATCTGAATGGACTACATATGACAATGAGATTGCTGCTTTGGAAAAGGAACATCGCCAAAAGGTGTCTCAGAAGGCTGACGCCGAAACCGAAGACGAAAATACTCATCATGCCGAAGCAGACCGTGAAGAGGCATTACATGACGACTTGTAATCTTAACTGAAAATTAGAATTCTTTCTATAAGTTTTAGAGCTTTGTATATAATGAATAAATAAACTGATGCAATTAACAAAGTATCTCTAGATTAAAATACTTTACTAAGGAGACTGCTAACCTTGGAGTCCTTTGCCTTCACCGGATTCGATGATTCACTTCTATGAGATGCAACTTTCCTTTGATCGAACGCCCTTCGAACTCTATCATCGACCTTCGGACCGTTCGAGGACTCCGCGCGCTTCTGTTGAATATTCTCAATCATCTTATTCTTCTCAACATTCTCGATAAACATCTTGTTTTCCCGAGTAGCCTGAGAAATTTCCGCTCTCATTTTCTCCTGCCTAGATTGATTTTCTAATGCGATCTGTTCGGTAAGATTGTTCCACTTGAACTTTCGCAAGTACTTTACGTTCAATATATCGTCATAATAGTAGCTTCCCTTTTTCCCACCGATTTTATTGCCATTCAAAGTATCTGCCGCCAGTTTTGCATTCCTCTTTTTTGTATATTCCGCCCACCCTTCAGTAAAGTTTCTCTTCTTGTTGCCTCCGTATTTCACTCGTTTCGCATATGCCTTAGGATCTTCTGGGGTTAAGAATATCCGATTAACTTCGCCAAACCGAGAAAGAATCTGTCGCAGCTTTGCAGGCTTCATATAAGGAGGAATTCGCGAAAGGTAAACGACACCTGACTTTTTTATCTTCAGAGTTTGTTTTTCAATCTCTTTGGCGCTTAATGGCTTTACTTTGTTTGGCTGCTGCGATGACGTTTTCTCATCTTGGATTATACGCTCTTCATTCTCTCCCTCCTCTTCGCCACTGGCTTCCTCCTCCTCTTCGACTTCAAAGGCATCTTCATGCCTTCTTTTCGACGATACCAAGGTACTTCGACTTCCTTCGTTCTCCTCATTATCAGATTCATCTTCTGACGAAGCGATAGAATCTTCATTCTCATTCATCTCACTTGCAGATACACCTTCCTCTGAATCTGAGTTCTTACTGGAAGTGAAAAAATCAGTTGCTTTGTTTCGCGAAGTCAAAGCTGCCATCTTTGTAGATCGGTTTATTGCCTATCTCGAGCTCTCACTTCGATTTAAAAATTTATTTATGTAATAATTCCATTGCATGCATTGCGATCGAATACGGAGCCGCATGCGGCGCAAGTTACCCTCTCTGAGCTGCAATTCTCAGTTTTGTAACCTTGAGAAGATGGCTAACAGTAGCCTAACACAGAAGAGAAATCAAACTGTGTAGCTTTCTTCCTAATTATTTATAATGTATTCGATAAGCTCAATACTTCCTGCTCCTAAGAAGTCGGCGGATCAGGGAAGTTTGAAGAAAAGCGGGTCGTCTTCTCTGGTTGTAACTTCAGAGCTTGGTGATTCTGAGAAACAGCTTTTAGAGAATACTTATCGTATACCTGCATATGGAGAAAGAAAGGGTTGGACGCCAAAATCACATCAGGATTTCGGTGACGGAGGTGCCTTCCCGGAAATACATGTTGCACAGTATCCGCTGGATATGGGAAGGCCCGAAACTTCGGGGAAAAAGAGCAATGCTTTAGTTCTTCAAGTGGATTCCGATGGGAAACCTCTCTACGATGCAGTTGCGCGGCAGGGTCATAAGTCTACTCGGATCATTCAAACCTCTTTTACAGATCTAATTCCTTTAAGGCAGCGCGCTCATATAGGAGAAGTCTCTCTGGAGAGGCCGTCTCAGGAAGTGGTTGAGAGTACAACTGAACGAACGAAAGCTGCAATTAGCAAAATCATTGGAGGCAAGGTTGAAAGTTCGAGGCCTCAGTCGATCGTTAAGAAGACTGGAGAGCCTACATATGTGCGATATACCCCAAGTAATATGATGGGGGAAGGGAGCAATGTGAAGCACCGCCAGCGAGTCATAAAGATGGTTGATGTAGCGCAGGATCCACTTGCGCCTCCTAAATTCAAGCATAAAAAGGTACCTGCCGGGCCCCCTTCGCCCCCTCCGCCAGTTCTACGATCACCCCCTAGGAAGCTCACGGCAAAGGACCAGGAAGACTGGTATATACCGCCCAGTGTATCGAATTGGAAGAATCCTAAGGGTTTTACTATCGCATTAGACAAGCGTGTTGCTGCTGACGGTAGAGGATTGAATGATGTACAAATTAATGATAATATGGCAAAGCTTTCCGAGGCTCTATACGCGGCTGACCGCAGTGCAAGAGAGGAAATCAGGGAAAGAGCTGCAATGCAGCAGAAGCTAGCAGAGAAGGAGAATGCTGAGAAAGAGGAGCGCTTAAGGATGCTGGCAAAGCAAGCGAGAGAGGAGCGAGCAACTTCTTCGCGTAGTAACTCAGACTTGAGACGCCGATCTAGATCAAAGACACCTCCGCCTTCTTCGAGGCGGTCCGTTAATCGAGATGAGAGTTCAGAAGATGACGAAACTGAGGAATCGCGGAGGAGAAAAGAAGCTCGTGAGGAAAGAAAAAGGCTGGCGGAAAAGGAGCTACGGCTTTCAAGAATGGGTGCTGCAAGGCGTGTTAAAACAATGGCTAGGGAACAGGATCGGGATATATCAGAAAAAGTAGCATTGGGCCTCGCCAAACCTTCAAAAGCCACTGGCGAGTCCCAGTTTGACTCGAGGCTATTCAGCCAAGTCTCTACAGGTGGCCTTGGAAGTGGGTTTAATGAAGATCAGATATATGATAAATCGCTTTTTGCAGCGCAAGAAGCCGTCCAGTCCATTTACCGCGCTCGTGGGGGTGCTACTAACGACGATGACGATGGCCAAGGCGAACTAGATAGAATGGCCGGTGAAAGACGGTTTGAAACTCTTGGAAGAGCCGCCAAGGGATTCGAGGGCGCTGATAAAGCCGAGCCTCGCGAGGGGCCGGTCGAGTTCGAGAAGGACGAAGATGATCCGTTTGGCGTTAATAGAATGGTTGAAGAGGTGAAGCGGGGCCGAGAATACGGTCTGCAGGAAAAAAATGAGTCTAAGAAACCCCGTAAGGAGTAGTTCTACCTGTATAATATATAAATAAACATTAGCATATGCTCTCGCTCAGGAGTCATAAGGGTCTTCGCTTTCTAATTCCTCTTCATTGAATCTATCCAAGGAATCTCGAGATATTACCGATATTGTTCTTTTATTATTTTTGATCGCACTTTGTTCGCATTTCTTTATCGTGCCACTTATTCTGTTGACTTTGATAATGACGTTCTTACCGTCAATCTTATTGATATACGTCAGTGATGCCCATACAAGTCGAAAATGCTGACGCGAGACTCGTATAATACCAGTTGAAGTTATCGGAGAAAAATATTTCACTAGCTATTAGGACGAAGCCCAGTATTACTACGACTCAAGCCTTTTTACTGACCTGAGATTGTATTTGCCACAACCCCAATTCCGTAATCGCCAAAGTTCGATTCTATTGAACCCCGCAGCACCTTGCTCAACTTCCTGGCGTCAAGCGATTTATCAGATGGTTGCCGCAGGTCTATGGCATTTTGAACTTTGGAATATTTACTTGATTCAGGAATGCTATCAGGGTAAAGAATTTCAAATAGCAAGTATCTAGTTTTTAACCGCACCATTGAGTTCTAGTGACTAGTAAAGCTTTGGTGTTTTTGTATAGTTGGCGGTTGTCGCAAGTTATAGTTGGGTGTAAGAGATATATTTCAACGAACGATGTCGGACAATCAAATTTGTTCAGGACCAGAGTGAATGGGTAAGAAAAACAGAAAGTTGGCTGTTAAGCCTGAACTTGCAAAGTGAGTATATTTGAGGGGGAAATATTTCTATTCTCCAATATCGTCATAAATTCTTACTCGTTTAGGTATTATAGGCATAGATATAGTCTTTTTTCCAAGTTTGACGAAGGGATTAAACTAAACGATGCTCAGTGGTATAGCGTCACGACAGAGTCGGTTGCGAAAGCTACTGCCGACCGAATAGAACAGATGTATAAAGGTGTAGAAGAAGTTATAGACGGATTTGGGGGTGCTGGCGGAAATACCATCCAGTTGGCGATGAAATTCTATGGTATGCAGTAATGCTAACTTCTAGCCTAGACGTGGGTGTGAAAAATCTGACGAATCTAGTAAAATACATAGAAATTGATCAAGAGACACATGATCTAGCAGTTCACAATTGTTCTGTTTACGGAGTGTCCCAGTTTGTCCAGTTCAGATGCATGAGCTTTTTTGATTTCTCAAATGCATCAAAAGACACTGTGATATTCCTTAGTCCTCCATGGGGAGGGATTTCATATCAGGATACGGAGGTATGGGACCTAAATCTTGCGAAACCCTATTCTATTTTCGAGATTGTTGACCATTCTCGGAAGATGACTGAAAAAATCTGTCTGTTCCTACCTCGCAATTCTAACCTTGACCAAGTAGCTCAATTGGCACGGAAGGGAGAAAGACCCGTAGTAGATTATATGTACGCTAACGGACGATGCAAGGGAATTTGTGTGTATCTCGGAGCCGTTGCAGACACTTGAAGCCGCCGAAAATGAGCATTATTTATTATTAGTTATTTATGTCTATTAGCAAAGAAGTATTAGTATTTCTAAAGAGATTCTTCGAATAGTCTGGTTAGCTCTGCCACGGCATCGTCGATTTTAGAGTCGTCGACACCGCTCCCTTGAACAGAAGCACCTTTTCCACCACTGCGGCCTCCTACAAATGTTGTCACCACATTTCCCAGGGCAGATGCAGAGATGCCCTTGGAGGAAGCGGTATCTGAGATGAAGCATCCATGAGCAACTTTACCGCTTTCAGCAGCGAAAAGATAGACAGATTTGCCGTTTTGCTTTGATTTGACATAGTTCAACGCATCCGTGAGAGCTTTAGAATTGGCGCCAATTTGGCTAATCCGCAGCACAAGGTATTCGGCATCTTTCTTCTCGTCGAAGTATTGAGTAACAGCATCCACAGCTTTCTTAGACTCAGCCTTCTGTTTAGCCTTGACCTCATCAGAGATTTTCTTCTGAATGCTATTGAACTTCTCAAGCAGCCGCTGCTTAGTAAGGACAGAGATGGAAAGCTGTTTCAATTCTACACCAAGTGCCTTAATCTTTGACTCCTTCTCAGGACCCAACGGGAGCGCGTCCGAGGACAAGAGCCTTGCCTCAAAATCATTGGCAATTTTCTGGACGTCATGGGCTGTGGTACCAGTCACAGCAACAATTCTTCGGATACCTTTTGCTATTCCGCTTTCCTCAATGATCACAAGCTCCTTAATCTCCCCAGTTTTAGCAACATGAGTTCCACCACAAAATTCTACCGAAACCTTTGCCCATTTCTCGTTGGTGGGGTCCGCAAGCAGCTCTTTAACCGGTACACCAACACTTACCACTCGAACAGGATCAGGATAGGTTTCTCCGAAAACAGCCCTCAGGCCGTTTATTTGTTGCGCGTCATGGATAGCGACGTCTTCAGCGTAAACCGTGCAGTTTTGTTTGATATACTCGTTTGAAATATCCTCGACCTTTTCAACCTCTTTGAGCGCGAGTGCAGCCTTGTGTGAAAAATCAAATCTCAACTTTTCAGGAGCTACCAAAGATCCCTTTTGGTCTACACCATCGCCAAGCACTTCTCTCAATGCAAAATTCAGAATATGAGTTCCAGTATGATTGTTTCTGATAGGCCACCTACGCAGCTCGTCGTAACCAACTACTACATCGTCTCCAAGCTTAATTTGGCCATATTTTATGTAGCCAGTATGCAAAACATAACCAGCATACACCTGGACATTCTCCACCTCAAACTCAGATTCTCCATCAATGACAATCCGCCCTGTATCATATTCTTGACCACCCTGCTCTGCGTAAAAATTGGTCTTGTCAAGGAGAATACCAACTTGAGTATTCTCAGCCAAGTCTTGAGTAGAGGACTTAAATTGAGCATTTGCATATATGGCAACTACCTTAGACTTGATGTCTCCATTACTGTATTTGAAACTGTCGTCTGTTCTCGGAACTTTATCGTTAGAGTCCAATTCACCCAATGCATGGACATCTAATTTCAACAAATCTTTCCCACCAGATCTTTTGACGCCCTTTGAAGCTTCCTTAGATTCCAAACGCGCAATTTCGAACGCCTTTTCATCAATATCCAAGCCAGCCTCTTCTGCCATTAGCCTCGTAAGATCTACAGGGAAACCATATGTATCATATAATCTCCAAACGTCTTTGCCATTAAGGTACTTGTCCTTATTGGCAATAGCCTGTGCAGCATATTGCTCGAACAGCTTTTCTCCACGATCCAAGGTTCGGGAGAATGATTCTTCTTCTTCATTCAGAATCTCAAAAATATCGTCAGTTTTCTTTGTCAGCTCTGGGAAAATGTCAGATACTTGATCGATCAAGGCAGGAGCCAATCTCGAAAAAAATGTACCGATAGGGACATCGAACTTCTTCCTAATGTAACGCGCGCCACGTCTCAGGATTCTTCTTAAAACATAACCTCTACCGTCGTTATTTGGAACTCCACCATCTGCAAGTGCAAATGTCAAGGTACGTACATGGTCAGCTACGACTCTATAAGCCATGTCGATACCGTCTATATCATCAGCACCAAATTTACCAGAATAAGGTCGTGCATTTGTAAGCTCTTGAATTTTATCAAACAAGGGAGTGAAAACATCCGTGTCATAGTTGGAAAGCTTATCCTGCAGAACCGATACCAATCTTTCAAACCCCATTCCGGTATCTATATGCTTGGCAGGTAGCACACGCAGAGAAGAATCAGGCTCTCGGTTATATTGGATGAAGACAATGTTCCAAATCTCCAAAACATTTGGATCGTCCATGTTAACCAAGCTGGCCGCATTCCGGCTGCCAATACGATCGTAATGTATTTCACTACAAGGACCACAGGGCCCCTGATCACCCATTTCCCAGAAGTTGTCTTTATAGCTACCGGGGATAATGTGATCTTCAGCGACACCCATATCCAGCCAGACCTGCTTGGCTTCAAGATCCGGCTTCAGTCCAGATTCGGGGTGTCCGCCAAAATAACTGACATATAAACGGTCGGGCTCTAGCCCATAGACCTTGGTTAAAAGTTCCCAAGCCCAGGCAATAGCTTCCTTTTTGAAATAGTCACCGAACGACCAATTTCCAAGCATTTCAAAAAACGTGTGATGGTAACTGTCACGGCCGACATCTTCCAGATCATTATGCTTACCACCGGCACGGATAACTTTCTGAGAATTTGTAGCTCTTGTCAACTTAGAGAGTGGAGATGACGGATCAACTGTGCCCAAGAATATAGGTTTATACTGATTCATACCAGCATTTGCGAAAAGCAAAGTCGGATCATCATATGGAATCACTGAAGAGCTAGGCACGAAAGCATGATCCTTTTCCTGAAAGTACTTCAGATAAGCGCTACGAACCTGTTGATGTTAGCGTGACAAACCGACGAAAAAAAATCAAGATGAATCATACTTCGGAAGCAGTCCAAGTTTTGGTAATTGCCATTCTAGAATGTAATCGGTAATGAGCCAAAATGCTATGCCTTCTACTATGAGTTAAATATCTGAAAAATGGTCTAATCGCTGAAAAGCTGTTCATAAACCGAGAAGGCTTTGGGTTAAATTTTGATGTCCAGAATGGGACATTTTACGGGGTCTAAAAATTTGAGTCATCTCAAGCCTTCTCAAACATAGTCAACAGTAAAAAGTAAAGTATAATGTTATACATAGCCTTCTGTGGTTTTTAGTCAAACGACATTATATACTGCATCTATCTTTGCGAATGAATTTTATGATTTCACTGTTCTCGTATAACCATTAAACAGATTATTTGGTTTCAGCAGCCAATTTCTCACTTTTAGAGATAACTTCTTCGATACCACCAACCATATAGAAAGCAGCTTCTGGAAGATTATCATGCTTTCCGTCAAGGATTTCCTTGAAGGATCGAATGGTGTCCTTCAAAGAAACAAGACGACCCTCAAGACCGGTGAAGACGGTAGCAACGGTGAAAGGTTGAGAAAGGAATCTCTGGATCTTACGGGCACGCTCAACAGTAAGCTTATCGGATTCAGACAATTCATCCATACCCAAAATGGCAATGATATCTTGCAAAGACTTGTAAGATTGGAGGGTTCGCTGAACACCGGACGCAACATCGTAATGCTCTTGGCCAACAACAGCAGCATCCAACAAACGAGACTTGGAATCAAGAGGATCGACTGCTGGGTAGATACCCAATTCAGAAATGGATCGGGACAACACAGTAGTAGCGTCCAAATGGGCGAATGTGGTGGCAGGAGCAGGATCAGTCAAATCATCGGCTGGTACATAGACGGCTTGTACCGATGTGACGGAACCCTTTTGAGTAGTAGTGATACGCTCTTGAAGGGCACCCATATCAGTAGAAAGAGTAGGTTGGTAACCGACGGCAGATGGGATACGTCCAAGCAAAGCAGAGACTTCAGAACCGGCTTGAGTGAATCGGAAAATGTTGTCGACGAA
The DNA here is from genome assembly GCA_030558955.1 of Diddensiella caesifluorescens. Taxonomy (NCBI): domain Eukaryota; kingdom Fungi; phylum Ascomycota; class Dipodascomycetes; order Dipodascales; family Trichomonascaceae; genus Diddensiella; species Diddensiella caesifluorescens. Next base: position 26,441 of record JAKTQR010000014.1, read on the forward strand.
AAGAAGTACATCTTGACCTTCTTCATCACGGAAATACTCAGCAATGGTCAGACCAGTCAACGCGACACGGGCACGGGCTCCTGGGGGTTCGTTCATTTGTCCAAATACAAGGGACACCTTGGACTCGCCTTCTAGGTTGATGACACCGGTCTCAATCATTTCTCTGTATAAGTCATTACCTTCACGGGTTCGTTCACCTACACCAGTGAATACTGAGAAACCACCATGTGCCTTGGCGATGTTGTTAATCAGCTCTTGGATAAATACAGTCTTACCGACACCGGCACCACCGAAAAGACCAATCTTTCCACCTCTAGCATAGGGAGCGAGCAAGTCGACAACCTTGATACCGGTTTCAAGAACTTCAGCAGTAGTGGATTGATCCTCAAACGATGGGGCCTCTGCGTGGATAGGTCTGTATTTGTCGGTCTTGATAGGTCCACGCTCGTCAATGGGCTCACCAATGACGTTAATGATACGGCCTAAAGTACCTCTTCCGACCGGGACAGTGATAGGGTTACCGAGATCCTTGACGGCAGTACCTCTGACAAGACCTTCAGTACCGTCCATAGCAATGGTACGGACGGTGTTTTCACCAAGATGCTGGGCGACTTCGAGAATCAGCTTGTCGCCATTGGGCTTCGTAATCTCAAGAGCGTTAAGAATAGCGGGAAGCTTATCTTGCTCGAATTGGACGTCCTACAAAACATTAGCATCTACTTTTTGCGTTGTTGTGTGTATTTGTGCATCGGTTAGCATTGGTTGGGAAAATAGCATGGTGTACTCTGATTGGTTGAAACCCAAGAATTTTCACAACTGCCAACCGGCTTATTCCATCACAGCGCTAAATCCCGACTGTACTTCAACTTACAACAACAGCTCCAATAACAGTTCTATATACAGTTAGCAAACTGGTCCAATCATAATTGAATTATCGTCCTCCATCCAGCATTAGTTCAGAAGTATCGTTGAAAGTGTTGAAATTGCCTGTCAATTCTATAATCGCAAACGCAGAACCACCAACAAACCACAATAAGGACTCCAATGCGGAGTAGCATTACTGTGATCTCATGAGCAGATACAATCACTCGCCAAATTCAAACAAGACACTGCGCCAAACAGGGGCGGACTCATGGGTTTTCATAAAAAACGTTTTGATTCAACATGTCAAAACATACCTAATAGAACCAGTGGAAGTAGCCTGGGAAGCCATAGAACGGGCGCCGGCTGCAAACAAACGATTGTTCGCTTGAGCGGCCCGGAAAGCATTGCGCGATACGCGAGGAACGAGACGAGGAAGGACCATTCTGTTCAAACTCTAAGATTGAAAGGCACCTTTGAGAGAGTTGGAAGGGGGGGTAGAAGAAGAAAAGGAAGTTAATTGGCAGAACAATCACTAGAAAAAACCTGCAACTTCCCCTCGGCGTATATCTCAGCACCAAACAAGTTGGGAATTTTTTTTCGTTTTTGATTTGGCAAATTTCAATTTCCCCGCGCTCCAGGGTTCGATCCCAATGTGGCGCTGTATTTATGGTTTTCAATCAAAAACCGAGATCTGTGTAAGCTTACCCCCCCGGCGAGTGAAATATATAGGCCAGCTGGTCTCTGATCACATCAATTTACAAGTTCACCAACTTTAAATACAGCAATTGACCCCTAAGGATATAACTAGAAATGTCAGCATTATATTCGGCCAAAGTCAAAGCAGTGCTTTCCGGTGATACTATAGTTCTGTCTCCCATTTCAAAGACCAATGCTATAACTGACAATCCTGAATCGGAACGTCAGCTGTCATTGGCCTATGTTACGTCCCCGCGTTTAAGCAGTAACCAACCGTACAGTTTTGAAGCTAGAGAACACCTAAGAACTTTGCTGGTGGGAAAGCAGATCCAGTTCAAGGTTCTGTACACAATCAATGAGAGGGAGTACGGGGACGTTATAGCTCCTGTATTTAGCTCGCTAATTGAGAAAATCCTAGACGATGGCATTGCTAAACTGAGAGATGATGCGACCTCCAAGTCGGGCTACGAGGGTTACGATGGTAAGCTTGAATCTGCCGAAGCCCGAGCAAAGGGCGCTGGGCGTGGTGTCTGGTCCTCTAATGTAGACACAATCACCACCGAGGCTACTGTTCCCGAGTTCGCTTTGAAGTCTAGCAAGGAGTTCGTCGCTATCGTTGAGAGGGTCATTTCAGGTGACCGTCTGCAGGTTCGCGTTATACTGGACAAGGGCCAGCATTTTCTCGGCCAGGTACTGATTGCAGGAATTAGAACCCCACGATCAGCTTCGCCGGATTCTCCTGCAGAGCCTCTCGGAGAGGCAGCTAAAACTTTTGTATCGTCAAGACTACTCCAGCGATCGATTAAAGTTTCATTTTTGGAACTCTCAAGCTCAGGAATCCCAATTGTGACTGTCATTCATCCTGTTGGCGATATTGCTCAATTTCTGCTCTCTTCTGGTCTTGCATCTATTGCCGACTGGCAAAGCCAATACTTGGGGGCCCAAAAGATGTCTGCACTAAGAGCGGCCCAGAAAACTGCCAAAGATGCGAAGCTAAATATTTGGAAGAACTCAACATCATCCTCTGCGGGGAATTCGTCCAAGAAGTTTGAAGCCCTTATTTCTAAGGTGATTTCTTCTGATGTGCTGGTATTGAGACTACAGTCTGATGAGGAGCGTACGGTACAGCTGTCATCTATTCGAGCGCCTAAAAAGAACGATAGCTCTCAAGAGAAATTTGTTGCCGCAGCGAAAGAATTTGTAAGATCAAAGTTCATTGGTAAAAAAGTTAACGTTGCAGTGGATGCTATTCGTCCAAAATCTGATCAGTTTGATGAACGTGAGCTAGTTACTGTAACCTTTCAGGATAAAAATATTGCATCCACAATTGTTGAAAACGGGTATGCGACTGTTATCCGGCACCGTAAGGATGACGAGGATAGATCTGCTATCTGGGACGAGCTTCTTGAAAAGGAAACTCAAGCTATTGCCGGACAGAAAGGTATGCATTCCAAAAAGTCCCCCGTCTCAGAAAGATTGGTAGACGCATCAGAGACCGTAATCAAGGCTAGAGGCTTTTTGTCCTCTTTGGAAAGGCAGAGCAGGATAGCTGCCGTAGTTGATTATATTTCTTCCGGGGGCAGGTTTCGCTTAAGCGTTCCTCGGGAGAACTGTATTCTTACCTTGGTTTTAGCCGGAGTCCGTGTTCCAAAGCCAAGCGAAGAACAAGGTGATAAGGCATTAGACTTTGTATCGAAGCGTTTATGGCAGCGGGACGTTCAGTTTTCTGTCCTCAATGTTGATAAAATTGGTGGTTTCATTGGCCATGTATTTTTACCCGGAAAGAATGTACCTCTTTCTATAGCATTGGTTAGAGAGGGTCTCGCTGAGGTTCATGAGTTCTCTGCTCAACAGAGCGGATTCAATCAGCAACTGTTAGATGCCGAGGAAGCTGCACAAAAGGAAAAGAAAGGGATCTGGGTTAACTATGTCCCAGAGGAAGCCGCTGCCGTGACAGAATCCTCTAGTGGTCGTGTAGTCGACGTTGATACAGGACTCAATAAAAACTATATTGATGTTATTATCACCGATATTGCCAAGACGGGTGAAGTTTCATACCGTCAATTATCTCGTGAGAGTCAGTTCACCAAACTGGATGCAGATTTGAACTCATTCAACTCTGCTGCCGCGAACTCTTCTCAATTCGCGTTCAAGGGGCCAATAAGAAAAGGTGAGAATGTTGCATTGCAAGTCTCCCCTAGAAAGTTCCTTAGAGGAAAGATTCTTTTCTTTGAGAAACCTGACAAATACACTGTTCAATGTTTGGATACGGGTGCCGTTACTGTTGTTGGAACTTCTTCACTGAGACCTCTACCTTCACAGTTCTTACCTACTTCGGTTCCCGGATTCGCAAAGTCAGTCACCCTCTCCTTTGTGGAACCTCCAAAAGACTATATGGATGAGTATGTCCAATATCTTGAGCAAACGCTCAAGGGGAAAAACGTTGTAGCTAACGTTGATTCTGCCCCGAATAGTCCGTCAGTTTCTGTCACACTGTATACTGCCAACTCCAAGGGTGCTGATGATTCAGTTAATGCTGACCTAATTGATCAGGGCTATGGGTTCGTTTTACCAACCCTACCAGCATGGGCGAAGAAGGATTCGTGGAAGTCGGTTTTGGAATATCTTACAGAACTTGAAGGCAGCGCCAAAAGCGATCACATTGGTATCTGGGAATATGGTGATCCTCGAATTACTGATGAATAAAGAGTGACGTTAAAAAAAGACTGTACAAATGTTAAATTAATCCTAATGTTTAGACTATTATTGGCTATCACCATAAAATTTTCTAAATATGAAATGTAACGTTAAATTGGTATTGAGCTTGACCATATCATCGAATAGAGAAATATACTGTTGGCTATTATATTGCTGTCCGAGAAGATCATCTAGAGTCAGATCGGCGGTGGCTCCTGGTAGCGCAATTGACCCGTATGCAGCTTCTATGTTGAACATCCCGACTTGGTCTGATGAAAAGGTAAATGTGACTTGACCATACTGGCGATCTGTGTATCCATTCAGCTCAACCAGGACACCCTTATCGAAAAGATTAGAAGCCGAGTACTTGTAAGAGCCAAATTTTGGAACTCTACCATTCTTTTGAAGTTCACGCATGTGAAAATATTGCTTTGTAAACGGGAATACAAGGTTCTTCTTCTTACCCTTTTTGGATTGAAGAGTAGACATTGCTTGTTCAATGTAGGTGTTATATGTCTTTAGTTGAGATTGCAGATATGCTTCCTTTTCACTCAAACTAGACAGATTCTGTCTTATAGATTCCATGTCTTTGGCCCTTGATATCCGTCTGTTTCGCTTGGTACGAATATCTATTGCAATTGAATTCAACATTTCTTGATAATTATCGTCACGAGATATCCGTCCGAGGGACTCTAATTCTATAATCTTTTCCAAAGCGAGCAATTTTAGCTCTCGATAGCTTATTTTTGATAAATCACCGAGAGTGCCTTCGGAGTAAGCAATTCGTCTTTTCCCTCTCTCAATCTTTTCTTCCCGTAATATGGCTTGATATTTCTGCTCATGCTCCGGAGATACTGGTGAAATCAAAATATCCAGAAGATTAGCACCAGTCTGAACTCGTAATACATACACCATGCATCTCTTAGCTGCGACAAACAGTGAGTTTGCTTCTGCTTCGGGATCTTCGACTTTACAAAAGCTGGGATTCAGGTCAAGCTTGATTTCAGTGAACCTTGCAATATTCAAAATTTCACTAGCGTCATTAGGAAGGTTACCCAACTGCTTAATAACATTTCTCAGTGAGTCTTCAGATTCAGGAGCTATTTCATTCAGTTCCTGACAAACCAATGAATGCAAGGAAAATATATCTGAAGACTTTATATAAAGCGTTGGTCTCCTATGGGACGTCAAATCATCAAACACATTCATTTCATATTCCTGTTCAAGTTCGGGTATGTTCATGATCTTTTGAATCACTAGTCGCATTCGGCTGATCGAAAGTTTCACATAATCGTTTAAAGGTTGTAGATAAACATTATCTCGTGAGAATGGTTTGAGCGAGGCGATTTGAGAGAGCATCTTGGTAATCTCGGTTAGACTTTTAGTCTGCATTGGGCCCAGTGCGGTTTTTATAATTCCATAATTATCTGCTGCCAGAATTGCCGGGTTCAAGTAGTTCTTAAATAAGACATGTCCTACAAAGCTCAATAAGCTATCATGGCTTTCATCAGGGAAACGCCGTTTTATTGTTCGATGCACCTCTTTAGCAATAAATCGAATATGGAACGGAAAATGTTCAATATTTTCCTCAATTGCATTCAAAAAGTCAGTAGTGAATTCACGAAGCCTCTGCAAGTTTGTAATAAATGTCGACCGCGTTTCCGGATCTTGGATCGCCTCATCCACTGGAAGGTTGGGATCCCTCTTGCTTAATCTTCCTGTGCTAAGCTCTTCGTTATTGATTGAAGTCCTGTAAATCACCAATGGATCACTTTCTAGATCCAAATCTGGCGTGTCAACAACCACTGAGACGGCTCTTCCTAACATATTCCTCAAAGATTTTCTTTCAGCTCTACTGATTGCAGAAACTAGCTTCCAAAATATAAAATTACCCCTCAAGAAGAGTTTCGCATTTTCACAGTAATCCATTTCCTCTCTTATACTTCTAGCAATCAACTGTAGCAAGAAAAACTCTTCACGCCGTTTCTGAGCATAGCTATATATAGTCATCACAAGACCCTCAAGGTCCTTTATCTCCTTTTCGCTGATGACATTTTGTCGCAGCTTACGAAATAATCTGGCTAGATACCCCGGTTGTGTTTGAACAATATAAAACAGTCCTTGATAAAGCTCCAAGCGTCTTCTTGAAGACTTATTCAAGGCTTTCAGGTCTAATAGATCGCCGATTCCGGAAACGGTAGTTTGTCCTTTTATACCCTTATTGCGATGCCGAACAACCTCGTCCAATGTGATCTTGTTCTTCAACAAGAGGGCGATCTTGATCTCCAGCTGCGCAATAAACTGCTCCAGCATTTCATTATTCCGAACCTCATCAATAACACGCTTTCTATTCTGTTCAAGTTCAACCTCCTGCTCGAAATCTAGATCGCTATCGTTCAGTAAGTGCACAAAGCTTTTCACTGTTGAAAGCGGAGGATTAGTGCCTGTAGTAAGTGACTTATATGCGTCTCCTTGTTTTTTTGCACGCACGTAGCTTTGGATCTGAATGATTTTATCCATATTACTCTTGAAGTGGGCCATACGCTTCTCGAATCGGTTCCTCACCATATATCCACGAACTCGAGCTTGTAGGGCCACAATTGAGAACATCTCTTCCTCAAACTCATCTATCATCAATTCGTACTGAAATCTAACGATTACCCCTCGGAATATGGACTGCAAGCCGACGATCTGAGGGCTAGCAATATCTAAACGCCTCTTAAGCTTTGAATTAGCGTTGCGTATCTTCACTGCCCTGACCGCAGACTGCAGACGAATAGTGATATCTTTTTGTGAATTCAAGACTCTTAGGGTATTGGATGCTTCGCGTCTGACCAAGTAGCCACGAGAGATACATTGAAACTCGAATATCTCATCTGCATTATCCGTGATCCTCTGTCTTAAAGCGGAGTAAGACTGACGTAAAAGGTAACCTCTTATCAAAGCCTGTGCATTGTTAACCCAGGATTCACTATCGAGGACATTTGCAAGTGATGTTCTGAAATTCCGCCGTATTGCTGAGGCCCGAATAACCGCCTGAAGCCTTGTCACACGATACTCTTGCTTCTTTAACAGTAATCTATCTGTCTCAATCGTATGCCGAGTAAAGATGCCCCTTGAAATCGCTTGCAGCTCTATGACTCTATCAGCGCTCTTTGCTATCAAATCTTTGATACCAAGATGTTGCTTTCTAAAATTAGATCCCCTGATCAGAGATTGCAGCTTCGATAAATCATTGGCTGATGTGTACAAAGCACTTGAGGTCGATTTAGCAGTGGTTCGAGCAATTATACCCCTTATAATAGATTGCAAAGCAACAATCTTATCTTGACTGAGCTCCATCCTACGCAAGTCCCTGGCACATCTTTTACGCAGCGAACTACCCCTCGAAAATGACTGGAATGCAACCACGGAGCTGAGCTCAGATTCAATGACATAGAGCAGACCTCTGCGCTTCTCCCGAAGAAGATTTCCTCTAACTTTGGCCTGTAATATGGTCCATAGCGACTCATGCCTTTTGTTGGCATGTCTAGCATCACGTAGTGAGTTTCTGAGCGACTCCCCACGAGCGACCGATTGCAACTTTACCAATACAGGTTCCCATCTTCCTAACACATATTGCTCGGCGGTCAGCTTAAACCTGAAGAGTGAGCCGCGGGCTCTAGCCTGGAGGGCTATAATCTCATGTTCGCATAAAGCAAGCTTAGAAGCTTGAAGCTCTTCGTCCGATGGTTGAGGCTCTGGTTCGACAAAATGCTTGTTCATGCCTTTAAAGTTTGGCAAGCTTAATCCTGATGCTTCTAGTCCACGCTGGGTATTGTAGATTTCGTCCTCAGTAAAATCTAGCTTCCCCACGAGATCTCCAATGGCAGGAGCGAGATTTTCGCTGGACAGAATAAACCCCAGTGCGTGAACACAGTAAATCACCTTGGGAATGTTTTTCTTGTCGTAGAGGTCAGTTAATTCGAAAGTAAAAAGGTCCGGCATCCCAATTTCATCCAGGAGTCGGAAAAAGTAGTTGATGTTTTCCGAGTGACGGAATTGAAGTCTAGGAGATTCGAATATTTTCCGAACCAGGTGTGGAGCGAACACCCTTGTCACTTTGGCGAGAACTACACCGTCACGGAGTGATTCCTCCAGCTTAACGACTGGCGCAATCTCTTCTCCGATACAAGTCTCTATCCATCTACAAAGTTAGCGATAAAACAAAAAAATACTTATCCTTTCACACTTACTCTTTGGCTTCGCCAATATGACACATATACTCGTATGCTTGTAGGTTTTTTCTTTGCTTGTCCATCCAATTCTTTGAAGCCACGCTTGAAGAAGCTTCGTCTCCCCGCTGCAATCGGATCCGGCCATGCAACCCCATTACATCCTCAGAGTCCTCTGTCACTCCTGGAATGTGTATATTGTATTGATCAGTCGTGCCACTCGCAAGGTTCCTGAAATGCGCAGTGCTGCTGGATCTCATCAGCGAAATCTCCTCGTTTGACCCAAACATGGGTCTCCTGACAGGAGACAACGACCTGTCGTTGGATCCATGAGGCGGCGCGAGAATCGGAGCCTCTGCGTTGACTCTAGCCGGTGATTTCGGCTGCAAAGGCTCTGCCGCCAACGAATCCAGATAACGACCAGTAACGCCATTGGTACGGGGAGGAGATGTAGAAGGCGACCTCCTATTCTCTGTTTCGGAGTAGGAGAAGGTATGCGCATGTCTCTTATCAAACGGAAACTGCGACGGAGAGTTTCTGTAACTCATTTTTCAAGTCGATTGCTCCTGTTGTCCTGTTGTCTTTTTGTGCCTGCTTTCTTCTCTAATTATTAATTTGCAAGTTTACGCGTTTGATTTGTTTACACAGCTGCGACTTTACACGATTATCACGACAATTGGTTGCTCCAGCAACTTATCAAAGTTGTGAGCTGAAAGTTGAAAGTTCATGATACTAGGCATACTGGTGCGCGCTGCCCCAAGATATCGATAGTAAGAGCTTAATAAAGAAAGTATTTTGAAGAGTTCCTATAGGAGGATAAGGGCGAATCTGATTTTCTGGGGAATTTCTATATAAAAGTCCTTATTTCTGTGCTTTGCCTCCTAAACCTCCTAGTTTTGTCTTTCGCGATACACACGAACTTAGACTCCCAACATCAACTACAAGCGTTACTAAAATGGCAACCGATAACGCGGGTGATGGACTTCATCAAAAGATACAGCTGGTCTCGGAAGATGTCCGGTATTTGAAGGAGCAATTCTTTAGTAATCTGGAATCTAAGATGTCGTTGCATTTACCCCAGTCTGAAGAGCGCGCTAAACAAGATGATCCCTTGCGCCGGCGCGTAAAGGAGCTGGTTGAACAGGTAAAGCGCATTGCGAACCATGAGAAGATGGGATTGATTCTAACAGGGCGTAGTTTATTCATGAATCGTTCGAAGTATCAAGGCACTCGATGGTAGTGAACGGCGTTGATATGTCAAACGAGAGATCTTTGCAAGAGACCTTATTAATACCCTCTGAAGACATTGAGCCGTTTGATAACGAGCTGAACGACAAACTAAGAGAGCTTTATGCTAGAGTTGATAAGAGCACATTAGAGGTCACAGCTCTGCGGCGGAGTATACCAGAAGAAGCGAAAATGCTCTACGACGATCTCCAGAAGAACAATAACGAGAAACTAAAACAAGCGCTGGACAGTGTCTCAATTGCAGCCCCACTGCAGACAAGCAGTATAACTCCTATATCAGGATCTGAAGTGCAGGAGCTGGAAGAAGAGTTCCATCGGCTCGTTCAACAGCTGCGGACGATCAAAGATGTAAGTTCAAGTGAGTTCTTGTTCACCGGAGTAGAACTAACAGCTGCCTAGAGCGTTCCTGAGGCCAATACTAATATCGATCAACTGCAAAAGACGATCAAGCACATCCAGCGAACTACAATGACTAAATGAGGCATAGTTTTTTGGTTTTCGAAAAAGTCGCTTCGCGACTTTTTCCACCTAGGTTTTATTGTGGCAGCTAATTTAACAGTGGAGATGTAACTACTCTAATCCTCCTTGATGCCACCAGAACCAGCTCTTTCGGCCTGGTCAATGGTCTTCTTGTCGGTCTTGATCTCACCGCCGCCGGCAGCAGCTCCAAACATGCTGGCGGCCTTGAAGGGTCTCTTCAAGTCGCCAGTAGCAGGCTTGCCAAAGATGTGGATCTGGACGATGTTCTGCTCCAGAGCACTTTTGAATGGCAAGATGGACTGAATCAGAAGAGGGTTGGTGTACTTCATGTACAAGTGCATGAATCCCATCATTGCGAGTCCTGGCAAGGCGCCCTAGAAATTAGCTACACAAATCACACACATAAACGCAAATAGCGTGGCACATACCTTGATGGCCGTGTTGACCTGCTCAAGGTCGTATTCCTTGACGGTAGTGGTAACCAGCTTGGGCTCTGATACTCCGCTCATGGGAGAAGCAGGCTGGACATACTTGAGAGTCGTCAAGTCTAGAAAGATGGTTAAGAGATCGCTCGCAAAAACCGCCACACAGGCAATCACCATGTAAGCATACCATTCTTCTTGTTTATCTTGAGTTTGGTGTAAAGATACAGGCCGAAAATCAGCAAGTTGCTGACAACATATAGTACCCTAACACCAAGAAGAACCTGGGGGTCCTCGAAAGGAATCTTCTTCGATACTTGCATCATGACAAGCATGATAACAAGGTTAGACACGGCTGGGTTCATTTTTCTGCTTCTTTTCTTCGTCTACTAAGTGTATCAAATCAAAGGGTTTTCAGATCTATAGTAGAGACCTGTTAGAGGGTTCAAAGAAGATGTCGAAGAATCGATTAAAAAATTATGATGTTGTATACGGCACACCTGTCCTCTAGTAGAAGGTAGTGGAAAATGAATTATTCAGAGGGTACGAATATTATGGACCAGAGTAAACGTGAGCACTGGGGCCGCCGATAACGACTGAGCCGCATTCTGCAGATAGATAACAAAATCCAACGTGTGAAAAATTACCACAATATCAGTGGTAACGTTAGCACGTTAGCGTTATACTAACTGTTATTATTGATTTGGATAATTTATTATCTAATATGGATACACGGAGGGAAATGAAAATTAAAATGCAAATGCAAGACATTGGAAGACTATGCTGGGCCACTGCTGGTCCATTGCTCGACTTCAAGAATAGACTCGGAGCAGAAGGTGCAGCGGAATAGTACCCGCTGCTATCAGGGTCACTACTTTTGTAGCCCACCAGATGTGTTGTACACCAAAAGAACAGAGCGTGAAGTCGAAATCATAGCGAGAGGTCGAGGAATTAAACATGCCACTTAGTAGTCCAGCATTACCCCCGTATTCACCCATCATGCTGCGAATTGTAACCTCTCTTATCAGTGCTGGAGAATCCTCCGAGGCGGTATATTCTCGAGGCGCCCAGTTATAGCTTGTGTGGTTGTACGCATAGATCGACTGGCATCCTTCATGATCATGGCCGGTTAATACCAGCCCGCCATGCTTATTGTCCTTCCCAAAGATAGAATTCAGAACCAGATCCGAGGACTCTTGTGTTAGATGGTTCTGCTCTCTTATGTACGTTCCCTCGTCATAGTATCTAAACAAAGGTCCGTCTCTGCATATCCCTTCGGGCTTATACAGAGGAACATGGATCAGTAAAACGGTGGAACCCGGAAATGCCTTACTCCTTAGATCCTGTAAGAATGCCAGTGTCTCTAGGTGGAATCGCGGATCAGCAGTAGGCCCGTCCAGAGCCAGGGAGTTTACCACAACTATACGCCATTGGCTCCCGTTAGGACCCAGGTAGATCTTCTCAAAATTGAGGGATCCATATACATTCTGAAACCTATGCACCCGCTCTGCGGTCATTTCTCCACCGTACCCTATGTCATGGTTCCCGCTGACGTTAAATAGATCAACACCGCCAGATTTTCGAAAAATCCGAGTGGCATATCTCGACCCGCGATTATAGAACTCTTCATCAGAGATCCATTGACTGGATATTAAGTCGCCCATAACAGCCATGTGCGTCGGATCTAGAGAGCGACTGATGGTCTGAAAGATATGGCCCAAATAAAGATCATTCCCAAACACATCCAGCCTTTTTCTCCATGTCGTAGTTGAAGAGACCCCGGTGATCTGTGGGTCGCCAAACGCCAGCAGTCTCACCTGCGAATTACTCGACCATTTACATGTCTCCGGCTTGAAAAGGTAGTACTTATATATATATATATTCAGGACCACAGAACTTATGACTAAAATGGCTGAAGCGAACCGAAGTATTCGCCTAATTAGTCCTGCCATATAATGCAATTGATTATGTCTTCTCGTGCAAGAAAACAACAAAAACAAGCCCCTTCCCATTCATCGCGAAGCAATAAACAGCTCAACAAATACTTAGACCTAGGCATTAGAATCCGAGATATCCCATAATTTCAGGATGAATGTCATTGGTCAGCTTATTGATCCTATTAGTGGCTATATTAGGCCACTGACTGCGGCAATACCAAAGCCTATTGAACAGTTGGGTATCTTTATGCTCGACGATCCAATATGCTACGACCTTTTGGTTAGAAAGGTGGACTTTATAAGTTCGCCAGAATGCGTTTCTCTGGGGCTCTCTCGAGGGCTAAGCTGGGGAATATTAATCCTATCTTCAATTGTCAAAATCCCTCAAATATTGAAGCTTTTGAACTCGAGATCAGCAGCCGGCGTCTCATTATCAGGGTACATCTTGGAGACTCTTAGTTATATTATAAATATCGCGTATAACTTGCGATCGAACTTCCCGTTCAGTACATTCGGGGAAACTGCTTTAATATCTTTTCAGAATGTTATTGTCACTGTTCTGATATTTGTTCTGACCAGTCGTACGGGTATGGCCACTGCCTTCGTCGTGGCATTGGCGGCGATTTTCGTCGCGTTAGTTAGCAGAGAGCAGGTTGACTATGCGACTCTGCAGTATCTGCAAACGTTGACTATCCCTCTTACGTTTGCCAGCAAGGTGCCTCAGATCTATTCCAACTGGAAAAATAAGAGTACCGGACAGTTGAGCGCATTTGCTATTTTCAACTACTTACTGGGCAGTCTTGCGCGTGTCTTTACAACTATCAAAGAAGTGAATGATCCCTTGATCTTATCTTCTTTTGTGGGCTCTACAATACTCAATGCGATTATGGTGTTCCAGCTCGTTATATATTGGAATCCGCCTGCATCGGTCTCGGTGAATAAGAAAACGAAATAGAATGTCAGAGTTGTATCTATAGACTACAGTCCTTCCCTAATAATAACGTCCTAATTTGGTCTGTATCACCTCTGGGCTAGATTCTATTGCCCATTCCAGATTTCGAGCCATTCCTGAATCGCGCAGATCGATGAGCTGAAATGAACCATTTTTGATCGCTAAGGAATTCTGCAAAAAAAAGGCAACCAGCGACCTTTCGACCCAGATATTCTTTCTCAATCTCAGAGTAGAAAGCATTTCTAGCGAGCATAATTCCTTTATTATATCGCTCGCAGCCAATGACTTGATCTCGTCTTCGTCCCAGTTGTTTGAACGGACAACGTCTGAAACAAACAATAACTCAGAGTCCTCGCTTGCCAAAATTAGATAATCCAACGCAAGAGGTAAGTAGGATAAGTCCACCTCTACGAGGTTTCTGCACTCTCTGAAAACATGCACCAGTGCCCCAATGGGTATATCTCTAATGTTCGCGAACTGTCGCAACAGGGGACTTTGTAGAGGATGAGTAGTAAACACGCCAGGCAGATATCTTAGCATAGTATCCCTCTTTTTGATCCGTCTCTCCGCATTTATTAAGGGGTTTCGATCAGTCAAGACATACTTATCCTTCAGCGGAGTTTGTGCCAAAGTCAACGCAGAAAATGAGTAAAGTGGCTCGGTCCTCAGTTTCCAGTCTCTCCATCCGGCCAACGGTAGACCACGATTCGGATGATCCTGAATAGTGCTAAGATTCAAACTTCGCACATATGATGCTAGTTCAGGATTGGCCCTAATAGTCGAGACGAATTGTGCAAACCTATAAGTGGTTGAAAAGCATGGCTCAGAGTACAATATCCGCAATACAATTGCAGAAATTACTCTGCTGACATAAAGAAGACTAACACAGGTCCTCTGGTCCACAAAAGATATAGTCCTCTCGAGAATTTCAACTGGTAAATCTAGGAGTCGAAATGGACGTTTGTACGATTTCGCCGAGCGGCTTCTGGAGCATTTCGAGCTCTTCGAACAAGCAGTCGTCAACCTAACCGATTGGCCTCCTCTTTTCAAATCTGACAGATTCACTATTTGAGAGGAAACAGCCGAGCTATTCGTTTTGATATTATCCATGAATAAAGACCTATCTGCAATGTTGCCTGTGTAAATGCTGTATCCTAGTCCGGTACTAAAACCATTCCCGGATCCCGAGCCAGAATGATCGATCACCACACTTTGAGCCGTCTAGCTGATCGGCGATCACCAGTCTAGTTCTGTCCAAGTGAGTAACATCATCTGGAGACTGGCTATCGCTAGGATATCCAACTTCGAAGCGCGCGTATTGAGAAGCTGAGAAGCAGCCATCTTGGAATCACTAGACAGACTACAAAATGACAGTAGAAAGATATGATATATCTTTACCACGTAATAGAAACGATTATCCGCTACGATGTGAGCCGACAACGGTAGGAGGAGACATAAGAAAGATAGTGTTATGATTATTATTCTATAAGCAAAGGAATCCGCGAATAAATCACACATTCCCTGTGCTCACGCGTAATATGTAGATAGCTCTAAAGCTTAGCCATCAGCATCATTCTGGTTATAGCTAGTACAACACTGTGAGGACGCGACGCGAATATTAGAAGTGTGAGTTGAAGTATTACTGAGGCCAGTGGTATCTTTACGTATTCTGCAGCACGGCAGCGTATATTTCAGTACTAAACTATTCAGACAAACTTTGGGAATACTGTCGGAGGCATCAACAAATTCCAACCAAAGCTTCAGCATCTCGATTCCCTGCTACTTCTTAGCAATTTTCATGCATTGTAGTGGCTAAGAGACGGGACGGTGGTAGTATCATAGTTTCTACGGTTAAGTTATTTTTTTCTTACGCTTGATTGTTGGACTACTTCAGGCATAAGAAGAAAAGTCCTGATCAGAATGTCACAGGCTTCTGATTTTGATTTAAAGAAGGAAGATGACGAGAATGAGATTGACGACCGAGTGAGTGGAGGAGGAAACGAAAATGGTGATGACAGTGAGGGAGACGATGTTGATACATCGGAAGAGGAAGAGGATGATGATGAGGAAGAGATGGCAAAGGTTTGTTCCAAATGATTATGGACTCAAGATAGGGCGCTAATGGTCTTAGGTTCGTCAAGGCTTCATTGTTGACAGTGATGAAGAAGATGCTGAGCGGAGACAGCGTAAAAAAAAGAGAAGACGGCATTTATCCGCTGAAAATGAGAATGGTGAAGAAGAAGAGTCGAAGGTGCGCAGAGAAGAGGTCGAGGAACTTGATGAAGACGACCTGGATCTTCTTCTAGAAAACACAGGAGCATATCGCGGAGATGACGCTACCAAAAAATTCAAAAGATTAAAACGTGCAGGTGAAGATGATGGCGAACAGGTTTCTGAACGAGCCTCGCGAGGGTTGACTGATATTTTCTCTGATGACGAAGATTTGGATAGTGGTACTGCTGCTGGAAAGGCTGTGCGTGAATCTCGGACTCTAGCGAATGAATTCGACGATTTTATCGAGGAAGATGAATTTTCAGATGACGAAGAGCGCAGACAAGAAGAGGAGGATATTCGTGCCAGACCCACATCGCAGGCCAGAGGTACAGCCGCTTTAAGCAGTCAACTGACTGGAATAGACGAAGAGAAGCTCGGTGAAATCTTTGAGGTCTTCGGTGATGGAGAAGAATATGACTGGGCCTTGGAGGCTGAAGATGAGGCTCTGGAAATGGCCGGAAGCGACGGTGAAGGCGGTGAGATTGCTCCACCCGAGCTGAAAGATGTTTTTGAGCCTGGTGAACTCCAGGCTCGACTTCTGACAGATGAGGATAATGCTATTCGGATTTCTGACTCTCCTGAGCGATATCAAATTATGAGATCGGCTCTAAAACTTGGATATGACTTGACTGAAGAGGAATTTACCGAAGAGCAAACTTGGGTTGCTGATAAGATTGCTGCAGAAAAGAAGAATCTGTTGGGAATCAAGCCGTATCTCGTTCAGCCGTTTTATAAGGCCGTTCGCAAGGTTCTTGAGTTCATTTCCAAGGATTCTTTGGAAGTACCGTTTATCTGGCAGCATAGGAGAGATTATCTTGTTTTTATGCGTGATCCAAAAGTTAAAGCAGAAGACGAGAATGAAGCGGTTAGTGGACCTCCGAAAACGAATGAAATCGTCATGGAAACTCTGTTGGTCCGTGATGATCTGTGGAGGATAGTTCATCTTGATCTTGAGTTCCATGGAATTCTCGAAAAGAGAAAGGCAGTCGATAAAATTTTCAGGCAACTGGACGTGGTGGATATAACTTATGAAGATCTGTACGATAATGCAAAGACTTTGGTGGACTATCAGGACTTGATGGATTTTATTCAGTTCCGTTACTCGTCTCAAATTAAAGATGCTAACCCTGGAGGAGGGGAGAGTGGAAAGCGTCATAGCCGTTTTAGTAGATTTGAACGCATAAGAAATGGCAGCTTATATCCATTTGTACGTTCGTTTGGTATTAGTGCAGACCAACTTGGAGAAAATCTGTCTACAGATCAGCGCCTCTACTTCTCGGAGGATCCTAGTCAACTCCCTGAAACAATGGCGGAAGAATATGTCCGACAAGCTGATAATGGTGATGATAGTTCACTGCCTTACACTACAACTACGCAAGTATTGGATGCTGCAAAAGAGATGCTCTCTGAAGAAATATTCTATGATGTCAAAGTCAGGAAAAGTCTTCGAAAATTATTTTGGAACGATGCAAGAGTTGATATTGTGTTGACTGATAAGGGTAGTAAGAAGATTGATGAGGCAAGTCCATATTATGACTTCAAATACGCTATTAATCGAACATTTGAAGAGTTAAGACTACGGCCGGAAATGTACCTGCGAATGCTTCTGGCAGAATCTGAGGGTCTCGTTGTTGTCCGCGTCTCATACCCTGAGTATAAAACTACCTTGTTTGAAAGGATAGTGAAATTCTTCGCTTCAGATAATGTATCGGATATTGCAACCGCTTGGAATGATGCTAGAAGGGAAATCCTGAAAATAGCTTCTAAAAAGACTGTTCCTTTAATTTGTCGAAATATTAGAGAAGATCTTAAGTCTGATTGCTTGAGGATTTTATTTTATGAAGTTCGAAAAAATTTCGGTGAAAAGCTGAACCAGGCACCTTATAAACCTCCAGGATATGTGGCAGGCACGACTGCTCGGGTTCTGGCGGTTAGTGCTGGTATGGGTGAATTTGGCAAGGATGCAGTTCTTGCTGTGCTGGTTGATGAGGAAGGTCAAGCGATCGAGCATTTTAAGTTTGGCGATCCCAGAGATAGCGAATTCAGAGCTAGTTTTACTGATGCTGTTAAACGTCAAACTCCTGATGTTATTGGTATATCTGGGTTTACTTCCAATTCAAACAAGCTGTTCCAGATTTTACAGGAGATTGTAAAATCAGAGGAACTGACACCAGGTGGTGACGCTGGATCAACTCCCTTGGAAGTTGTTTGGGTTATGGACGAAGTGGCTAGATTATATCAGCATTCTCCACTGGGAGTCGCGGAGCTACCAGATCAAGCTCCGTTGGCTAGATATTGTGTTGCATTAGCGAGGTACCTTCAATCTCCTTTATTAGAATATGCTTCTCTCGGAAAGGAAATTTCTGCTATCTACACACATCCCCAGCAATATTTATTACCAACAGAACTGTTTCAAGATGCTATTAATTCTGCATTTGTGGACTACGTCAATCTGATTGGTGTCGATATCAATGAAGCGGTAAGAAGATCGTATATCGCGAATCTATTACCATATGTTGCAGGACTGGGCCCTCGTAAAGCGTCAGGAATCTTACAAGGTATCCAAAGTCGAGGAGGGAGTATATCAAATCGGTCAGAGCTTATTACTGAACAAATCACTACTAAAACAATCTTCATAAATTGTTCAAGTTTCCTGATTATTCCATATGACAAAAGATCGTTAAGAAATGAAGAAACTGAGATCTTAGATGCAACTCGTGTTCATCCAGAAGATTATGAATTAGGGAGAAAGATGGCTGCAGATGCTTTGGAACTTGATGAAGAAGACTTAGTGGCATATGAATCTTCGGGCGGTGTAATTGCACAGCTTGTTACTGAAGATCCCGACAAACTGAACGAACTAATTTTGGAGGAATATGCTGATGAATTAGAAAAGAAGTTCAACCAAAAGAAACGGCTCACATTGGAGATGATTAAATCCGAGCTTCAGAACCATTATGGCGAACAACGATCACCACTTAAAGTGCTAAGTGACATGCAGGTATTCACAATGCTTACAGGCGAAACTAGGGAAACTCTTCACAATGGTATGGTTGTCCCCGTTTTAATTCGCAAGGTGAGCGACAGATTCCTTGCTGTGAAGTTATCGTGTGGTGTCGAAGGCAATGTCAGTAGCAACAACATTACCGATGACAGAAATGCTCATGCCTCTCAATTATTCAGTTTCGGTCAAAGCGTTCAGGCAGTTATTGTTGATATTGACTATAAAGCTCTTACTGCGGAGCTCAGCACCAGAGAGCGTACGATTCAAGACGCCATACAACAACAAAAGAAACTACGGCAAGATCCTAGAAAATGGAACTTCGCAGCTCAGGAGGCGGATCAGAACAAAATAGCTGTTAAACGGGAACGAGAACAACGCTCTGGCAGAATTATTAAGCATCCTCTTTTCAGACTCTTCAACAGCAAACAGGCCGAGGAGTTCCTAGGACCGTTGCAAAGAGGTGACCTGGTCATCCGACCTTCTTCTCGTGGGTATGACCATATTGCAATAACTTGGAAAGTCTCTGAAAACCTGTTCCAGCACTTAGATGTTCTTGAAATTGGTAAGCAAAATGAATATGCCCTCGGGCAGATTTTGCAAGTTGGCAACTCAAGATACAGCGATCTCGATGAATTGATAATTATGCATGTCCAGGCTATGGCTCGCAAGGTTGATGAGATGGTTGCTAGTGAAAAATTTCAAAAGGGCACTCGAAGCGAAGTTGACAAATGGCTGACAGCCTATACAGATGCCAACCCCAAGCGTTCCATTTATGCAATTTGTTTCGACCACAAACGTCCTGGGTATTTCTTGCTTTGTTTTAAGACAAGCCAACGGTCTCCCGTCGAGACTTGGAATGTACGTGTCATTCCTAATGGATTTGAGCTTATGGGCAGTAGTTATGCAGATGTTCCTTCTCTCTGCAACGGCTTCAAGAAGATCTTTATGCACAAGATGGAAAGTTCTAGGTCGTATCGCTAAAAAGGATGATGAAAATACATTGACTTATATTTTATCGTTGTATATGTAAAAAAATGCTGTAATAATTGATTTTAACCTATTTGTTATCTCAATTTTAATGTCCAGATCCAGATATGCTATGGATCCGTTGAGTGGAAAGTCTAATCTCTGATAACACGTTTTTTCAGCTCCCAGCTTGTTTTTTAATTTTTTTTTTTTTTTTTTTTTTCCACAATCTAACTGCTAACTACAGATAACTTTTTTTCTGTATAATATTTATTTGCAACAATGGTGCCTCCTAAATTTCAGCCAGCTAGTGCGAGGCCCTTCACTCCAAGTGGAGGCTTTGATAATATCGATTCGGGTTATAACGGAGGTTATCAACAGAGCTACAATAGGTTTCCTGGTAGCGGACACCAGTCTCCAAATGCGATCGGGTCTCCCTCACGTAATGGGGGTTCTACTACACCATTACGTAGTGCTAATGCATCTTCTACTACCTCATTGTCGTCGTTGTCATCAGCGTTGAAAGAAATTCAAGCTTCTCCTGTTACGGAGTTTTTTGATACGATTAAGTCTGGCCAGACTCTTGGACAAATCCGTTCTGCTACAGGGACCTTAGTAGAGATTATATACAAGGATGGCCCTCAGAGCATTGACGAGTACTATGTACCTGAGCACTTGGCCAGCCTATCAAAGTCCAAAAACTCAGCACTAGTGCGAGAGGGATCAATGCTGGTTTTGTCTAGTATAGCAAGAAGATTTGGTTCTGGCTCTCCTGCGGAGGCATATTTGCTGCCTTCTTTCGTTTTACCGTTAGATTTGTTGTCTGACAAAGAGAGTTCAGTTAAGAGGGCTTCCCAGGCTTGTTCCGATGCTCTGTACAGTTTATATCCTACGGAAGCCAAATCCTCAGTTCTTTTAAGTAAACTTTTAGAGTATTTGGGAACCTCTGCAAAATGGCAAAGCAAGATCGGTGCTTTGAAGTTAGTGGAAAAAATTACTCAGGATGTTCCCGCAGATTACCTGGAATCTCGGTTCGTTGATGTAGTTCCAGTCCTGACTAACATTATGCATGATATGAAGCCAGAACTATCTAAAGCGGGAACTAAGGCTCTCACGGATTTCGCCGAAAAGCTTGACAATCAGGACATTGTGCCACGTATTCCAATTATAGTGAGGACATTGTCGGACCCTAAGAATGTTGCGGATTGCATCAAGACGTTTTCTCATGTCACTTTTGTTGCGGAAGTTACCGAACCAGCACTTTCGATTTTGGTTCCAATTCTTAATCGGGCACTAAATCTCACATCAACTTCACAGGATTCCTTACGTCAAACTGTTATTGTAGTGGAGAATCTCACTCGTTTGGTTCATGATCCTCGTGAAATCAAGGCGTTTATTCCCGAGTTAATGCCTGGTATTAAGAAGGTTGTTGATACTGCAGCTTTACCTGAGGTCAGAGAGTTGGCTGCTAAAGCTTTGCATGTACTTGAAGAGGCTGAGAAGGAAGAAAACAATGCTAAGAAAACTATCAATGTCGATGAGGCATTAGGACAAATTCCAGACGATGCACATTATGTACTGAAGAACTATGTCGCCAATTTAATCATGGTTGATGTGAACACTAGAGAATTCAAGAAGCTTTCGGATGTTTATACCGCGTATTTGGAAAGTACTGAGGAAACTGCCAATGAAAAGATCAATTATTTTAGGACCTTATTCCAAGACACGGTTGCAGCAGATACTTCGGATGAAGGGATCGAAATTGTTAATGCCGAATTTTCTTTAGCCTATGGTGGACGAATGTTGCTCAACAAGACAGTTTTGAGACTTTTTAAGGGCCACAGATATGGTTTGTGTGGTCGTAATGGTGCTGGTAAATCTACTCTGATGAGAGCGATTGCAGAGGGCAAGCTCGAAGGATTCCCAGATAAATCAGAATTGAAGTCATGTTTTGTTGAACATAAGCTACAAGGTTCGGAAGCTGATTTGACCTTGATTGATTTCATTGCATCGGATCCTGAGTTGTCAGGTGTTGAGAAGTCTGAAATTGCTTCTGCTTTGGAGGAAGTTGGATTTGATGAAGAGAGAAGAATGCAAAATGTTGGTGCACTTAGCGGTGGTTGGAAGATGAAATTGGAACTTGCCAGAGCAATGCTTATGAAGGCTGATATCCTATTATTGGATGAACCTACGAATCATTTAGATGTTGGTAACGTCAAGTGGCTTGAAGATTATCTGAATTCTCACCTTGAGATTACAAGCTTAATTGTATCACACGATTCCGGATTTTTGGATGCGGTATGCACAGACATCATTCATTATGAAAGTAAGAAACTTGTTTATTACAAGGGAAATCTTTCTGAATTTGTCAAGGTCAAACCTGAAGGCAAATCCTATTACACACTAACTGATTCAAATGTGAAAATGGCTTTCCCTCCACCTGGTATTTTGACTGGTGTTCGATCTAATACAAGGGCTATTGCCAGAATGGCAGACGTTACTTTTACTTATCCTGGTAGTTCCAAGCCCTCGTTGAGCAATGTGTCATGCTCTTTGTCATTATCTTCACGAGTAGCGATTTTGGGTCCCAATGGTGCTGGTAAATCCACTTTAATTAAGTTGCTAACTGGTGAATTGATTCCGGATGTTGGTTCTGTCGAGAAACACCCTAACTTGCGTATTGGATATATCGCCCAGCATGCGTTGCAGCATGTTGAAATGCACAAAGAGAAGACTCCAAATCAGTATCTTCAGTGGAGATATGCCAATGGTGACGATCGAGAAGTACACTTGAAACAGAGTCGAAAGTTTACAGATGAGGAAAAGGCAGTTATGAACAAGCCTTTTGAATTAGGCGAAGGATACACTCCGAGAGTGGTGGAAGCTATTATTGGCCGACAAAAGTTGAAGAAAACATTTCAATATGAGGTTAAATGGGTTGGTTATCTTCCAAAATATAACTCTCAAATCCCACGAGAAGTCCTTGTGGAGCGTGGTTTTGGAAAGTTGGTGCAGCAATTTGATGATCACGAGGCGTCTCGTGAGGGTCTGGGGTATAGAGATTTGTCACCTCCTGTTATTAGGGCTCATTTTGAGGATGTTGGTCTTGATGGTGATATAGCCGATCATACCCCAATGGGAAGCTTATCGGGGGGTCAACTGGTGAAGGTTGTTATTGCCGGAGCCATGTGGAACAATCCACATTTATTGGTTCTTGATGAGCCTACCAATTATCTGGATCGTGATTCTCTGGGAGGTCTTGCTGTTGCTATCCGTGACTGGACTGGCGGGGTTATTATGATTTCGCATAACAATGAATTTGTTGGAGCTCTTTGTCCCGAGCAATGGATTGTGCAAGATGGGAAAGTTGTTCAGAAGGGCAAAACCGCTGTTGCAAATGATAGATTTGAAGACAACGGTGGTGTTTCTTCTGGCGCAAATTCTGGAGCAAATTCTGGAACTACTTCTGAAGCTGACAATGACTCGCCTCTAAACATTAAGATCAAAAAGAAGAAAAAGAAGATGACGAGAAACGAGCTAAAGGAGAGAGAGGTGCGTCGCAGAAAAAGATACCTCGACTGGTTAAGCACCCCTAAAGGTACTCCCAGGCCACCAGATACTGATGATGAAGAAGATTAGAAGAACTATAGAACATATGCTTAACTTAAAGATTGATTAATCATTGATAGAGGGAAAAATAACTAATAATACTAATACTAAAATCTAGATAAACCCTGCTGATGCTTGCTCTTCCTCTTCGGCGGTGATTTCGTGCCCCTCGAGGTTTGCCTCTACGTCTTTTACAATCTGTCTCAGTTGAGCTGTTTCAGACTTAGGGCCAAGTATACTCACAGTATTTACGTTACGTGGCATATGAGGGTAGCTTCCAATTTTGATGCCCTTTCCTGCGACGCTTTTCTGTAGCGAGCCTAGGAATGGCGCCATGGCAGATTCCGGCCAGGCTGTACTAACAAAGTATCGTACAGTCTCTTGAGACTCCAGCACTCTAGGCTTGATATCTCTAATAAGGCCTGTAAGCATCTGCTCAAACAGTCGAGGCACTCCTGGGAGTATATAGACCTTATGGTCAATTCCTACAGTTGGAACCCACAAATCGTCTGATGCATAGCTATACGACACATTGTCTCCGAAGGGCAGTGTCGCCATTCGCATCTGGGCAGTATGCTCCTG
Organism: Diddensiella caesifluorescens; assembly: GCA_030558955.1. Lineage (NCBI taxonomy): Eukaryota > Fungi > Ascomycota > Dipodascomycetes > Dipodascales > Trichomonascaceae > Diddensiella > Diddensiella caesifluorescens. The sequence goes on from JAKTQR010000014.1 coordinate 50,386, forward strand.
CGTACCCCTTTCGAAATGCACTTTTCCTAGACGACTCAACCGTTCGACGGTGTCCTCATGGAGAACCAATGGCAAATTGAACGCCTTGGCTATGGATTCATATGTGATATCGTCATGCGTGGGGCCAATACCACCTGAAGTCACAATAAAATCATATCTAGACGCTAAGCGGGTAATATATTCTCGGATATCCTGCTCTTCATCAGGAACAACAGCGATATGTCGAAGGTCAATTCCGCTTTGAAAGCAATGTTTGGCAAAAAATAACGAGTTGGTATCTCTGATCTTTCCGTTAAGAACTTCATCCCCGATAATCAGACACGCAGCCGTTTTTATAGTGCGACTTGGATACGCCATAGTTGTGGTGTTTCTAATAACGCGAATGCTGCTTCTATAAATCAGGCAAGAAAGACGCATAAACGGAGTTTACGGAGTGTGGGTGAGGTTAACCCCGGATAAAGTATTCTTGCATAAACACTGCATACAGTATTATACACAACATCTCAAAAAACCTAGTGGTCCCAGATGTGACAGATCCGACAGAGAACATTTATTCCAACAATATAGCTCACTGAAGATGGCTCCATAGCACTATATACAGTAGAATTCTATCATCCGCCAGGGGAGCTCTTGAAATCCTTCACTGTAGCCTGAAGGTATACCGAGTTTAAGATCCATTTCAGGTGTTCTGTTGGAAAACAAAAAAATTAAACTACAGCACTTTCTGTTCACACTTGGTCTCCCACAGTATTACTAGGTAAAGCTCTCAGATGTTTAACTATGATTGATCGGACGGGGAATCGTGTTGTCATCTAGATATGGCCGTAGCTTAAAATAAGTGCATTGAGCGGTAGGAAACGCAATTCAGCAGAGTGCCTCACATATGTGCGGCGCCCCGCCGCACATGAGGCACTTTGAATGCGGCTTAATTAGATTCGATCCATCTCGATATACTGAGACAACCATATATAGCCGAACCCTAACCTCATCCAACGCGGTCAAAAACAGATATCACGTGACAGGCTCAAAACTGTTGTGGAAAAAAAATTTCGATAAAGGCCAATATTGGAGAAAGATAGGAATTTAGAAGCATTCAAAACTCAACATGTCAGAAGGATCACAGCCAAGAAAATTCCAGGCTGAGACTGCCGACAACTTAGAAGACATTGAAAAGCAGTTTGCCGTCAAGGTCGTCATGCACGCGCAGACCTACTGGAACATACTAGAGAAAATCAAGGGCAGCACATTAAAACTCACCAAAATCGACGATGAAATATACGAGCACTTAGTAAAGGATTTCCCGGAATTCGAGGAAAATATCAAGACCGCTGAGATAATCGACGAGGATGCTATGAAATCCCCTTCCGGCAAAGAAAGGTGGCGCAAGTTCATGAACGTATACGAAAAGACCGTTGACGATTTCAACTTTGGAACTCTGCTCAGAACCGATGTCAAAGGTGAATATAGTGATGAGAACACTGTCTTTGTACCACGGATGCAGTTTTATGCAATCGAGATATTCCGGAACAAAAAGGGCTTAAACGACTGGATACTCGGCCATGAGTCGTCCTAGCTTCATATAAAATAGATCGCTATCAATAGAATTTTAGTAAATTTCTGTTCATGGTCAAGTCATGTTGAATTCATGTTGAATTTATGTTCGATGTTGGTTTTGTTAGCGTGGGACATCGCTATATAGATGGATCAAATCCCGCCATAGTAAAACTATTGTGTCATACACTTTCGATCTCCTCATTTCACAACAATGTGCAGGTTTCTAATATTCAAAGGTTCGAATTTGCCCGGTATTGTTCTTATTGTGAAAATCTAACAAGTGCTAGGAACTGATCCAATACTACTTTCGCATCTTCTTACTCGTCCGGCGCACTCCATCATCAAGTATGTGCAGTTTGCGAAGAAGAGAGTCAGGCGCTAACATGCTACAAGTCAGTCATTTGACAGCAGGTTGAGACTGGATACTCGGTATGGCCATATCTTGTTATTTGATCGTGAGTATCGTGTGATCTAACCTGTCCAAGCCGTCCAATGAACGGGGATGGATTTGGAGTTGGCTACTATCCTGTTGATAAAGATCCCGAGGTCGAGGAAGGACCCTGCGTTTTCTGCGCAATCACTCCGGTAAGTCTACGGTATCAGTTATGGATGGCACGCGATCAAGAAGTTAACTGGAAAAAAGGCGTGGAATAACCTGAATCTTGAACGGCTGGCGTCTAAGACAAAAAGCAATATGGTGTTTGCCCATGTACGGGCGTCTACGTCTGGGGTTCTTTCAGAGACCAACTGCCATCCATTTGTCTACCACACGCTGATGTTCATGCACAACGGGAACATCTCTGGATTCGACTCGATCAAGTTCAAGCTTGCACAGCACATCAAACAGGAGTACTTTATATACGTTCAAGGAAGTACAGACTCGGAATGGGTAAGTGACGCTGTTGTTTGAAAACGACAAATCTTGGTCTTTCAGCCTAACAAAAGTCATTTGCATTATTTTTAGATTGCCTGGATAAACTGGGATACGACCCAGCTAGCCCTACGGGAAATTTCCCGCCAGATATCCTTCGCAAGGCTTTGCTGCATACCTTGGAGTATCTCAAGGATTGGACCAAGGAGCTTGAAGGAAACACTGACCCTAGCCTGCTGAATATCGCCATTACAGATGGTAACTCAGTAGTCGTGTCGCGGTATGTGACATCCAAAACAGAGGAGGCCGCTTCGCTGCACTTCTCAAGCGGGACACGATTCTTTGAGTACGAGCCCGGCCAGTATCGAATGGAGAGACGAGATAGAGGCCAGAATATCATAATGGTGGCCTCAGAGCCGCTGACATTTGAACGATCGGACTGGATCACGATCCCTACAAACACCATCCTGACAATTAAAGATCAGACCGTGCTGATGCATCCCATTATGGATGAGTACTATCAGGATAACCCATCGCATACCCGTAGCAGCGTTCTAGCAGAGAGCAAGGGCCTCGTGAGTCCAGTCGTTGTGTCCAACAATGGAACTTCATCTGGAGTGCCTCCTCTCGAACGAGAGGGCCGTCGGCGAGAGTCATTGCTAGTCTAGCACTCTTTATTGTTTTTAGCTCAGCGTACTGACCTAACAGCTGATTATTAATTCCGATTCTATGTATATAATTAATAGTATAAATATCACCCCCCGCCTTCCCCCGCGTTGTGCTATCTTTCGCTTACGTAACTGCTGTGGTTACCCGGGATTCATAATCAATCTGTAGATTTATTACCTGATATAGCAACAATCTACGTAGCATGTACCAAAATCACGCATGTTACGCTGGCGCGTACTGCCAACCTATACTACCTTCCTTGAAAGTTCCTTTTCTTTCGTTATATCCAATTGAACTGTCCTCCTTACTAGAAAGATGAGAGATATTGCCAGAGATGTTGTGAGGGGCTTTAATGTCCTCGAGATGGAGACTGTGAACCTCTCGGATCTGCCTATATTCGCCCATGCAGACGTTGAAGATAAGACTATTGTCTATGCAGATACAGTGTTTCCGACTTTCGCGTTCATAGCGGGGATGTCCGCGACTCCGTGGAAGCGCAGCGTTGCTTGTATTGGTCTTGGACTGGCGTATAACTCCACTAGTCTAATTTCCAAGAATGCCGACTTAAGCAAATTCCGCTACGTTGGTGTTTTGCAGCGAACTGGATTAAGTTCGCTTCTTTTTAATGCGCTGCCGAAGGATCCAATCTTCCCCCTATTGACTACTGCTGTATGGTCGTTTATTTCTTACTTTGGCGCTGAGGACATAAGTGATCCATTTGCCAACCCTGGAGACTCAGCACAGACTGCAATTGATACTAGGATATTCCCAAAGAAGTCTCTTTATAGAGCTGAGTATGACCCCGAGGGACTACTGGGAAGTCTAATGACGTCGGTCTCCATGTGGATTGGATACTGGTGGTCAACATCAAAACTAACTATCCAACAATCCATCGTCGTGGGGGTATCGTCAATGGCCACTGGGTTCGCGCTGGCCAAACTCAGTCCAAGGTACTTTCCAATTAGCAAGATCTACTGGTCTCCTTCATTCACTCTTATTTCTGGAGGATACGCGATTCTAAAGTACGTTGCGATATCTGCAGCTATTCCTTATCTACCGTCTTCGGTTGTCTACGTTCTCAATTGTACTGGGAGAAGGTCAATTGAGCTCTTCTTCTCTGCGAACTTGATCCACACCATATTGGGCAGGTGGGATGTAGTTGGCCGTGTCAATGCCGCCCTAACTGAGTACGTGGGTTCACTGGCTTCAAATATATTCATTCTGGGTACCTCAAAGGCGTTGATGTGTTTCCTGGCTGTTCAATATGTCAAGTACGGAATCAAAATCCGAATGTAACGTTTGAATGTTTCCCAACCAGCCAAAACCAACCAGTATCTAAGTTAGTACTAACCCTTACAACCTTAATTATGTAAAGAATGGAAGAAGGTTTGATAGATCGGTTACTGTCGATCCGCCACTACTACAGTGATTTTCAAGGGGTAGATCACAATGTATGTGCACATGGACGTTTCTTACAAATACGCTGATTTCAATTGGCCAGCAACGTTCAAACACTTTCTCGCCCTACTGCAAGAATCTACATTATATATAACATACATATAGCGATAACTACAATAGCGTATAGATGACATCAGACTATCTTAGGCTTCTCCTGGTAGGCGCCGGTAGCCGGGGTCGCGCATACTCTCGAGCTCTAAGCAATCTGGACTATGTCCGAGTTACTGGGATTGCCGAGCCTAATATTAGTAGACGACAAAAGCTGAAAGGAGCATGCTCTGAGAAGTTCCCTGAGGTGGATATTCAAGAATATGAAAGCTGGAAGGAAGCTATTGAAGATGCCATGAGGTATGACGGCGTTATGGTTTGTGTATTGGACGATATGCACAGAGAAGTTGCTGTAGCGTTTGCGGACGCCGGTAGACATATCCTGTGCGAAAAGCCGTTGGCCACGACCTGGAGCGACTGCCAGGAAATTGTCGAGGCTGTCAAGCGTAACAATGTCTTGTTGGCAGTAGGTCACGTTTTGAGATATAGCCCTCACAATATAGTGCTCAAAAGAATCATAGATTCAGGCGAAATTGGAGATATTATCAATATAAACCATACAGAGCCGGTTGGATGGTACCATTTCGCCCATTCATATGTGAGAGGCAACTGGAGGCGCGAGGATACTACGACTTTCTCTCTCATGGCGAAGTGCTGTCACGATATTGATATTCTCATGTGGATCCTTGGCTCGAAGAATATCAAACGAGTAAGCTCGTTTGGCACACTCTCGCATTTCAAGAAGGAAAATAAGCCGAAGGAGGCTGGTGATGCTCAAACTTGCATGGTTTGCGACAATGAACCAAGCTGTGGGTTTTCTGCAAAACGCATCTACTACGATGATTTTGTGAATAGCGGTAGCGCCTGGAAAACTAGTACCCTAACCGATATCGAGGACGAACCACATCTGCGCAAGGCCCTGGAAGAGGGTCCATATGGCAAATGCGTATACGAAGTCGATAATGACGTTTGCGATAACCAGACCGTTAACCTGGATTTCGGTAATAAAACGGCAACAATGACGATGATTGCGTTCTCAGAAGCGGTTTGCGCTCGGAAAATTCAGAAATATGGTACAAAAGGCGAGATCGAAACTGACTCAAGGCAGATCAAAACGTTTAACTTCACAACGAAGGAAAAAAGATACATTAGGCCGCCAGAAGATAAAGAGTCTGGTCATGGCGGAGGTGATCGTGGTTTGGCGACCGCATTTGCTCAAGCGCTGCGTGATGTAGTCGTGAACAAGCAAACGGTTCAGCACGCTGTAACCCAGTATATCGGGTGTACTCCTGATGATATCCTGGACAGCCATCGTGTGGTCTTCTTGGCCGAACAGGCACGCCTCAAGGGTACCGTAGAGTCTATCCATGATCCTATTACCATGTTTTAATCTCTTCCATAGATATAAAATTGCACGTACGCAAATCTATTGAGCCGCATATTAATGCGGCGCCCTTAATTCCCCGGGCAAATCTCCTAAGTTTAACTTAACTTTGGGAGAACTTTCGTCACTAAAAGAAAGAAACAAAAAAAAAAAATTCCAGGGCATATCAGAAATGGCAAAACGATCTAAAGAGAAGAAAAGATCGAATACGTCACAGTTTAGGAATAGGGCGCTGAATGCCTTTGATATCGCTTCTGATGAAGAAGGTCGTAAGCCTCCAAGGGGCCAAGATATTAATCTCAGCGAGGATAGTGATGTCGAAGATAATGTTAACTTGAATGGTGAAGTTGCGGAAGAGGATGACGAAGAAATCGATAGTGACGAGGCCTTTGGATCAGATGAGGATTTTGACATGTTGATGTCATCGCACAAGAAAACCGGCGGCAATATGGACTTGAGCGACGAAGAAGAAGATTCCGGAAACGAGAGTATTGATGAAGCTCAGTTCCGTCCTCTATCAGAAGTATGGGATATGGATGAAAAGGATGACAAGGAAAGTAAAGATGACGAAGATGACCGGGGGGGAATCAAATTAAAGGATATCGAAGAAGATAGTGGGACAGAAAGTGACGATGAGAGTCATGATAGTGAAAGTGAGGAGAGCGAGAGCGAAGAAGAGAGTGAGTTGTCGTTTTCCTCTGGCGAGGAGATCGATGAGGTTGATGAATCAAAGCTGTCGGCTCTTAAGGCCATGATTGCAGACATGTCAGATAAGACTGAGACTACAGGACTTCGGAATGCAAAAAAGAAGCGACTAGAGATAAACAACATCTCTGAGGGTGAATTTGCATTGCCTAGTGGCGCCCAGAAGCTTTCATTGGCAGATTTGACTGCAAGTGTTACAAATCCAGAGGTTTCCAGATCCTTAAACCTCTTAAATTCTAATAAATCCAAAACATTGTCTGTGCCCTTGCCTCGCAGAATTCAACAGCGACTCGATCGAAGAGCTGCATATGAGCTTACAAAAGAACAGGTTAGCAGATGGACAGACACAGTAAAGAGGAATCGAGAAAGTGACCATCTGCAATTCCCAATAAATCTTCCAGAGCCGGTTGTTAAGAGTACGTCTAAAGCGCCTTTGGAGCCAAGCACAGCGTTGGAGAAGAAAATCAATGATTTACTGGTGAAATCGTCTCTTGTAGATGAAAAAGCTATATCTACATTTGAGGAATTGGCGCCTAGTAAATTATCTATCGAGGAAGTTAAAAAACGAAGAAATGAGTTAAGGCTAATGAGAGAGTTAATGTTCCGGGAGGAGAAGAAGGCGAAAAGAATAAAGAAAATAAAATCAAAATCATATCATAAAGTGCATAAAAAGGAACGTGAACGATTGAGAGAGCTGGTTGGTGATTATCAGGAAGATGACGCAGAGCATGATATCGAACGGGCAAGAGAAAGAATGAGCCTTAAGCATAAGAATACTGGGAAATGGGCTAAGAGAATGGTCGAACAAGGGTTTACCAAGGATAAGGATACCAGGTCTGAGATGGAAGAGATGCTCAGAAGAGGTGATTCTTTGCGGACAAAGATCCTTGGCGATGAGGACGATGATGAAGAAAACGACGAAGAGTTCTTGAATAATGATGAAGAAAGTGAACAAGACGATAGCCTAAAACAGAACCTTGGCAAAGGATTGTTAGGAATGAAGTTCATGAGAGACGCTGAAGATGCCGAAAAGAAAAGAAACTCGGAGCAGATGGAAAGTCTTCGAAACGGTGAGATTGAAGAAGAGTTTGAAGAACTCGGCCAAACCGAAAATTCTAATAAAGTGATAAATGCCGGTAGAAGGATCTTTGCACCAGGCACGATTGAATCTTTGACAGATGTTCAGACTGAATTGAAGAACGCTCAAGATGAAACCGAGATTGACAGGTCCCGCTCCTTATTGTCAAAGCTATCAAAGCCTTCAAAGGAGAACCCTCAAGAGCCAGCAGAGCCTGAGTCGAATCCATGGTTGGCAATCTCATCATCAAGGCAGAAGTCCAAAACTGTTACCAAGCTTGATAAAAATAGTAATTCGATAATAAAGAACCAGGAGAAGATCCGCAAGGAGAAGCTAAAAAGTCGCAAAGACGGTAATGAGGATGAAGAGGAAGATGGAGCTATCGATATGAACCAAACACTAGCAATCGCTGATGCACAAGGCTCTGATAGCGAAGCGGAAAGTGATGCTGGCGAATCAATCATCGAAGAGGTCAATACGAAGACCAAACCGTTATCATTTAAGCAGCAAGACCTTGTTAAGAGGGCGTTTGCTGGGGACGATGTTGTTGCCGAGTTCCAGGAAGAGAAGCGTCAAAAAATTGCAGAGGAGGGAGATAAAGAAATCGACGTTACGCTTCCTGGATGGGGTACGTGGGGTGGCAAAGGAGTTAAAAGCAAGAAGAAGTTCGTTAAGAAGATAGCTGGTATTAAGGAGAGTGATCGCAAAGATTCTAAGCTTAAGGACGTTATTATCAACGAACGCGTCAATAAGAAGGCTGTCAAATATACAGCCTCTGGAGTCCCATTCCCGTTTGAGAACAGAGAACAGTATGAGCGATCGCTACGCATGCCTATAGGGCAAGAATGGTCTTCGAGGGATACTCATCAGAAGCTGACAAAGCCTAGGGTTATTGTTCAACAGGGGTCTGTTATTGATCCAATTAAAGCACCGTTTAAATAGAATTACTATAGATTAATGATAAAAGACAGCTAACTCTACAACGCGTCCAACCGGTCTTCGATCTCCTGGGCGCTTAGTTTTCTGAATCTAGGGCCCTGAACATTTGCAACTCCTTCAAAGCCTAATAGATGATCTGCAGGGCTGCCAACAATGGCAATCTCAACAGTATCACCATTCATCTCGCCCTCGATCGACTCCTTAAGTGTCAACAGTGCGATGTGAATCGCATCTTCCAGCTCCAGTTCTTCATTCCATCTTTTTTCTAAGAACGTCTTCGCCGAAGAACTTCCCTTACCGATCGCAGTTGCCTTCCACGGGAAGTACGATCCAGATGGATCAACCTGGTAAAGGCCAAACCCATGACTCTCATCATACCCGGCAATTAGCAGACTGACGCCATACGGTCTCACACCACCGCTCTGAGTCGCTTCTTGGACTGTTTTGGCTACTTCTTGCACAAGTATTCGAGTAGGAGGATATTCATTATAAATTCGCTTGTACGCCGTATGGGATGACTTTCTGGCCTTGTCTACCAGAACCCTAAAGTCAGGGCCCATTCCGCTGTACACCATTCCGATATCTGGAGTGATCAATGCTACCTTGGATAGAGAGTCCGAGTTGATCAAATGAGAAGATGATTTCTTCTCAGTGGCAAGAACGATACCATTTGACGCTAGAAGTTAGCTTCAACTCCAGATCTCACTTCTCCCCTTCAAGTAACCGCACAAGCTACCTCTAACTAACCTTTGATTCCTAATGATGTAACACCCTGATTGACAGTTTGCAGTGCGTACTCGATCTGGACCAACTTGCCACTTAAAACGTTAGTTTCGTCAAAAATCACAACCAATCCGATCAAAACCGCACAGTTGGATCAATCACGCCTGGCGCTAGACTGGCCAATAGGCTCTCGTGGAAATAAAAAACTTACTTCGGCGAAAATGTTGTCAGCGAGAAGGAGTATCTGTCTGCCATTGGATGCTGTAGATGACGATATTTGTGATTAAAGTTGTAAGCAGAGAGTACAGTTACTTCGCTCCCAAACAGTGAAGTGAAAAATATCAAGAAAGCTCAACATGCAAGCGATAATAATGACAACAATTAATAAGTTAACTAATAATAATACTATACACTTTGATACGAAAATGCTACCTCCTTTTATCTCCTCCGTCGACGTCTATCCGGAGAATTATCGTCGTCTCCATCCGAGTCGTTCTTACCCTGGTTCAGTCTATACTTCTTTTGTGACAGTTCCAGTCCCCGCAGAAACTCTGGCGAGGGCCGCTTAGCATGTATGAAGTTACACAGTCCGCCTCGCGTGCACTCTTTGAATTCGTGCTGCCGGCAGCATGCCTCTCGGAAATCCGTTACAGGACTTAGCTCGCAGTACACTGGTTTCCCGGCAAACCATCGAGAATTGAAGTCGTCCTTGGCCTTCTGAGCGTCTTCTTCGTACTTGAAACGGGCATACACATTTCCCATCAGATCTAACGCTGTTAGTATTTGGATTGTTTTGATTTCTTAGCAAATCACCAGTTGAACTTACGATCATTACTATTCTCACAAACCACAATCTCCTCGACTTTGCCGAAAAGACCAGCCTCGCAGAATATATCTTCATAGAACCCCTCGAACTTCGCCTCCTCCTGCTGAGGCGTCAGCTTGCTGCCTACAAATTCGGGTACCTCATATAGGTTTGGCAGCAAAATGGTCTGCGAGTAAGCGGGCTTAACATGTTTTCGAGAGCACTTTTCGCCATGTCGACACGCTCCTATCTTATAGTAGAAGGAGCTACAAAGTCAGCTCCTGTTTCGAACCGTTTACGAGAAGGAAAATATGTTACTTACCAGTTGACTTTATCCTGTTCAGTTCCGTATATTGACGCTAGATAATTCGCCATCGTTATTTTTCTATATTGTCTACAGTAATAAAGATACTTCTAGTTAGCTAGTAACTATAAAATATAGTAATAGTCCCAATCAAAGGGCTGCCAACCTCAATGTGAAAATACAGTGGTCATGTGATAATTCCAGCATCAAAAACTATCTTTCGAACTTAATCGAACTTACTCGAAAGAAATTGCTTGGAGTGTGCCATCAAGATCTTTCAGTGTAATGGGGGTAAGTTGGTTCTTTGTTCGTGGTGTTAGGAGCTATGTAGTTTTAATGACGTAGAACGACGGAGGATCTATTCCGAATAGGAAGGATCTCGTAAAGGATAGTAAAAGAGGACCCACAACCGCCGAGATTTTCGAAAGCAAACAGCTTAATGGGCGTGATATATGGTCAAGATGTGCATTAACAGATAAGCTGCTCGAAGACCCAATCGTGAGTGACTACAAGGGTAAACTGTATAACAAAGAGGCAATAATAGAGCGACTTCTCGCCGAACCGGAACCATCTGGAGAGCTCGACCATATAAAGTCACTTAAAGATGTAGTGGAGCTTAGACTCACGAGGGATAGCAACGGGAGATGGATATGCCCAATAAGCTCCAAGGATATTGAGAAAGAGTCCTCGTCCGGGAAAGTTATTTATTTGCGAGAGTGCGGACACTGTTTTTCGGAACGAGCACTGAAGGAAATCGCTTCTACACAGTGTTCAGTGGTAAGTTAAGCCATATGTAGCTGTAAAACTGCGTCTAATAGCTAGTGCGACGGCCCGTTTCTCATGGAAAACACAGTGGACATAAATCCACAAACCAAACACGACGAAGAGAGACTAGAGCTCAGAATGAAGGAGCTAGCTGAAGAAGGACTGACCCATTCCTTGAGGAAGGCCAAGAAGACTAAAAAACGGAAAGATCACGATAGAGCCATTAGTACCGAGAAACAGCCCAAGAAGATCAAACAACCAAAGACCATAAGCGATACCGTATCGTGAACAGCTTAGATGAATGAAATGAGTTCAACTATTTACATGTAGCAAAATAAATATATATATACTAAGTTACTGGTCGTGACTTTCTTCAGCAGGCACTTGCTAGAATATAAACGTTAGCGCTAAACCAAAAAATTACAAAAAAGACTCAAAACGCATACCTCTGATGCGGCAGTAGCAGCAGCAGCAGCCATATCAAGCTGCTTTCTACTCGGGCGCTGCCCGTTTATGAAAAGCGCCTGTCCGATAGCTACCGCAATATACGCTATAGGTCCACGGTTAGCGCCCGTCGATAGACGATAGACCGGAATGCCTCATCTCTACGTACCAGACCCCCCGAGGATAGCTATCACGCTCAGCCGGTGTACGGCGTCTACTGTTTGGACATACCATGGTCTTCCTGCCATCTTGTGTATCGAAAAAAATTGGTACAATGAGACGATCTGTAGTTAAAAGAGGACGTATATTTCAGTCTCACGCAATAAATGGGTTGTGGTACTACGGAGTGGGATATTGAGACATTCTGCAGTGAGCACAACATGAATTTATATTACTACGGGATAAGGTAGGGACATCAAAAAAGGCGAAGGTTATATAAACAGATAGTTTCTAGTAACTTTTCTTCATTTGTTTCAAAGCTACAATCGCTATAGTCATAACAGAGGCGTAGAGAGAGAGCAAAGCTTATAAATCCTCCTTTGCACCTGTTGCATACCCGTTGATGAAATGATAAAGCTTTAGAACTCCAAGCCTGGCATAGCCGTACAAGAGACCAGAATAGTATTTCGCGTAGATGCCAGCCTGAGTGAGAAACAGGCTTCCCTCATGCTTAACTTTTGCCCATTGGGCAGGGCCCGTTCCGTGAACAAAGTAGTTGTAGTTCTCATTGGCCTGTCGTACGAGGTCGTCTCTTCCGCTCTTGAAGTCCACACCGTACGATTTGATGTAGGCCTTCAAGTCGGTATCAGACCACTTTTCGAAATCCGGCTTTTTCGCTCTGTTCCACGCGTCTACAGTGATGCCGTAGGCATCATTGGACTTGAGCTTAGCTGTCTCCTTCATTTTGGCAAGCTTCTCGTTAGCGGCCGTCGCCAGCTGTTCTCTGGATCCTTGGATATTGCTGCCCTGCTCCTTGAGCCACTCCTTCAAGTCGTCTGCAGACCAAGCGTCAAACGTCCACGGGCCATTGTGCTTTCTATCAATCAGTCTGTACTTATTTTCACGAACAAGCTTGAGCAATTGATCCTTCTTGCTGTACTGCGGTGCGGGGATGCCTCGAGCATCCAGGTAGGCCTTAAGGCGGCTCTCGGACCACGTAGACACTGTAGACTCGAAAAGCGCATCCGCGGTATCGGCCACATACTCCTTGGACTTGCTCAGGTACGGCGACGCGCTATCACCTGCCTTCTCCTTGAAGTTGTTTATGTCCTCAAGCAGCAGGTCCTTGTGCTTGACGGCAAACTTCCTCAGCTCGTCAATAGTAGACGGCTTCGACTTCTCCTTCAAGTTATGCGACTCGAGCCACTCATTCAATTGAGAGTCTGACCACGTGTTGAAGATGTCATCACGAATCTTTCCTGCCTTATCAAAAACCTGCTGTTTCTCCAGGTCCAAGTAGTCGATGACCTTTCCACTCGCTTGCTTAGCGCTGTCGTAGACGCCCGCAGAATCAGCCACTACTGGAACAACAAGACCCACTAGCAGTAGCACGTGAAAAATCGCAGCATTGGACAATCTCATTGCTATATGTCTTTCTCTCTCTCTCTCGCTCGGCTCTTAATAATAGCTATTTGCCTACTAATAAATAAGACAAAATGGGATTCTGGATGTTAATAAATAAAAAAACAGAGAGGCGAAATGGCAAAAACTAAATTGGGATTGTGCACTTGGAAGGGGAGGGGATTATATATACTAACAGGTATTGTGGACGCATAAAGCAAGCTCATCGACAAAGGAGCAATCTATCCTAATTAAGCTATTTTTTTGTTTCTTTCTTCCACCACTGAAAAGTCGCAAATGATGCAATGCATTCTTCCACGCCATAATGATGGCTGCTTACTTAATCTATGGCCAATGCTTTGTCATGGTTCTTGTTCTTCTTCGCCATCGTTATCATCATCGTTGATGGATATCTTTGCGGCTGTGGAGCAATTGTGCATACACGATCATGCTGCTGTATATATATTGAATGCCGATGGCTAATTATGTAATAACTATTAGTTAGGGGCTGTGACGCCATGCTCTAGTTTAGAATCACACCGCGGTTTAGTACTGGTGTCACTAGATGCTGCAATGGTCATCATCGTCGTGGTGTCGTCGTTCTGTTCTGTCTCCACATTTCCCATGACCTGCAGCATGTTCATTGTGGTGTTTGCATAACAATAATTAATATCAGAATCAATTAAACCGGTCGTTTGGGTTAGGGTTACGAGCCGCAGAAGTCCCAACTTACCCGGAAGCGATTACCAACTTTTTTCGTCTGGCTAATTATTGTGTAATCTTGGTTTTTTGGTGGATATATACACCAGAGGAAAAAAATTTAGCGGTTTCGAAAAAAGCAGAGTATATATAATATATATAATATATATTATACATATATATTTATATTTATATTTATATAAACATGTCATTCGGTGCTCAGGGTGCTAGTAAGGTATCTTACTATGACATGACCCCGGAGCAGCAGGCACAGGCCGGTGCTGACGCTATGATCAACTTCATGCAGTCATGTCCTGGGAAATCCGCCATGGCTGGGGTAACCGGGTTCGGGCTAGGAGGTTTATTCGGTTTGTTCATGGCCAGTGTATGTATTTTTGCGATGTGTTTCGATGAGTTCTAACGTTTTAAGATGAGTTATGACACGAATATAGGCTCGGGGCCCACAAACCCTCTGGCAGATCTGCCGTTCAGGCAGCAGATGAAAATACAATTCACAGACATGGGCAAGCGTGCATGGGGAAGCGCTAAAAGCTTTGGGTTTATTGGGCTGGTTTTCACTGGGGTGGAGTGTTCAGTAGAGTCGTTGCGCGCTAAAAACGATGTTTGGAACGGTGTAGCCGCTGGATGTCTAACTGGAGGCGGTCTGGCAATTAAGTCTGGGCCCCAGAGTGCACTGTTTGGCTGTGGTGCATTTGCGGCCTTTAGTACTGCTGTAGAGTTTTACCTAAGGTCCGACAGTAAACCGCCGCCATCAAATGACGAAGACGAGTAGGAGAGAACTCGCGCATTCTTGTATATATAACGTTATAGATATTATAAAAGGCCTAACGAACTTTGATTGCATTGTATGCCTTGTAACAGGAAGAGCTGCAGGACTTCTTACTCGGTTTATCCTTCCTCCAGCTTTCGGTACCATGAAACTATTTGATATTGTGCAAAATCAAAGAGAAATACATCATCCCGCACTTGTGCCCCAGACCGTACTGCAGATGGATCTATCAGCGCTTCATCAAGAGAATGCTGAAAGGCTGGGACCGCACCCGAACAAAATGTAGGCTGAAGTCTGAAGTGTTAGGCCCTTCGAATATGCAACTACCACAGAACTCCAAGGGGCTCAAGTAAAGATCTATCACGAGATATCCCCAGATAAAGTTCCTGGTAGTACTGCCAGAACTCTGCTATTGACGGCGATAAGCTCTTGTGCTGTCCTCGTGCTTGGAACTTGGATAAGTCATCCGAAAATATTTTCGAAATCAGGGCGTTTGTAAGGAACGATGGCCTACATTTTTCTGACACACCCACTGCATTGTTGAAGGCATCGATACTAGAATAGAATCCTTCGTACGCCAAATCTGACTGCCCGAGGAAAAAAGAAGAAAAGGATCGGGTTCTTCGGTCATTAACATAGAACATGCTTGCTTGTAAGTCTACATGAATCTGGAAGAAAAGGCTTCTGGGAAAATTGTCGGGCTTGCTTACAGACGGCTTGACTTGAGGATTGGCGAGTGATGCTGAAGGACCATTGCGATTGGCGTCATGGATAGCCACAGAGGAAATAAACTCACCGAACGGTTACGAGAACCTCTCATCTCCGCCAACAGGTGGCGTCATATAAATATGTCTTTTTACTCATTTTTAGTATCAAGTTGACTTTTATAGTGTTAATATCCTGTTTAAATCAACCTGTTGAATCGTAAAACCACATTTTGGTGCTTGAATTTTGCTTCTAATATGCAAGATCCCGATGCAGTATGTGCGGTCCCTGCATAAATGCCCTGATAGGGAACTACTTAATTTGAGGCTGGGATTCGACAGTGCAGGCATCACAGCACATTTAAATATTAATCTCTCGCCTTCAGCCACCTATAGAACTACCCGCAATATTGTTTCAAACAATACTCGTCTTTTAGCCTCTCTATAATATGACTGTCAGAGACTATTACACAGCCAGATGGGCATTCTCAAGTTGAAGATACTTTAATCCCAAACGTGAAACAAGACACTGGCAGCAGTAAAGATCTTACATTCAAAGAGAAGATATCAGACCCTATTGAAGTTCATATCAAACCTGGCTATCAGAACGAGCTCAGGATAAAATTGCAAAACTATGAGAACGAGGAGAATCGTGCGGACGAAGATGTTATTTTTAAGATATCTGGACGTCGAACGGCGGATCAACTTGAAGAATTGGAAAGATTTGAGAAAGATTTGAAGGTCAGGGGTAAAATTAGTTATAACCCTTACACTGGACGTTTTACTCTCGTCAGGCCTGGTGTTCTGCATCAGAAAATATTAGGATGATGATCTCAAGCGTTATTGATAGTGTGCGCCGAGAGAAGGAGATACTCGAATCTCCAACCCACGATTAATTCTAATTTATGGGTAGTAGACATATCTATTTAGATTATTGAATCTCATATTATCATTTAAATAAATTCGAAAGAAGAATGCTCAAATTTAAACCAGATTATAAGTGATACTTGCCAACAGATTTTCTCATTGCTCATGCAGAGACTCGCCCAAAGGCACAATCCTCTTCAATTCTGGTGCCAGTGTAGGATTGCTCATGGAAGTCTTCATTTCACAAAGCTTAATCTCCTCTAGTAACCAGTAGCACAATACAACCTGTACGTCTCTACAAAAATGCTACCTTCAATATAACTGAATTGAAATAATCCCTAACCCTAGGCAAGTCAGGTGACATGGATCAAAAGTTACCCGTCCCAGTTACGAAAAACAAAATTTCTGAAGAAAATACGCAAGAAAACAGAAATTGAAGAAGCGTCAAAACTACCGCCAGCCGTCTAGACGGGAAAATCGCACATTCCAAAAACCAGACAAGACAACGCGGATTCAAAGATCATGTCTAACATGTCGGGGCCGCAATTTTCAGCCTCTGGTAGAAGTAAGTATAATCATTTCTATAAGGCGATACGATGCTCTTGTAATTTTTTGTTGCTAACTTGTCAAAGTACTTCGCCATGCACCCCAGCCTCGGGTTATATATACACCTGAAATCCATGTTCCTAAATCTCGATCTATCCCGAGTCGGACTGGTTATGGTTATGGTAGCTACGGTAGTAGTCCAGGGGCACAGTGGAGTCCAAGCACTCCTCATCAACCGCAGTCCCATGGTCCTTACACGACGGGTCCAATGGCTATTTCGGTTATGACTCCATCGAATAATCCACAGGCTTTTCAAAGTTTGACTTATCGGAGGCCTGTTGACCGGTATCCAGGGAGTAATGCAGTTGCGATTGGAGCGGGAGCTCGAGGGCCTGAGTGGTTGACACGGATAACCATGGCTCTCAAATCAAATATTCCTTCGGAGCTAGATTGGGCGCTTTCAGCACTGTTACAATTGTCATTTCTTTCTCCAGACGCGTTCCAACTGAAACATAATTTATCATTGCTTAAGGCTGTTTTGGACAGGATATCTGCCGCCGAGCTTTTCGAAAAACTAGCTTCGCAGGATGTTTTAGAGGGAGTTGGTCAGAGTGATAGCCAGTTTGTGGAATTGCAAAAAATCTTGGAGGCACTCTTGATTATACGGAATTCTTCTCTGGATCCTGAAAATGCTCAAATACTCGCAAATAATCCCCAGTGTTGTGAAATTGTTCAGCGGGGTCTATTATTGCCTCACCACCATCCAATCTGCGCTGAATTTAAAAGTTATTGTATCGACATTGCCGAGGCTATAAGTTTCCATATGACTCCTCAAAACGCACAAGACCCGGTGTTTAGTGCTGTTGTGGGGACTCTTTCAGGTACTGATGATCGAGGGACAGTTATTCCTTCGTTAAGGTGTTTGGCTCGATTAGTGATTAGAGATGAACGAAATCTTCTCGAATCGTTACCTACCTCACTAGTAACAAGAATAATCCAGTTTTTACTAGTCGATGATGAAGAGTTGATTTCTGCATCTTTGGACTTTCTGTACCAGTATACAGCCAATGGATCGAACGTTTCAAAACTGGTTGCTGACCCATTCAGCGCTGATATCTGCACCAATCATCTTGTGAGATTGTTGACGTATAAGATCGAGAGCCCTGAACTGGACTACATTCGATTGCCAAGAAGGACTAGAAAACGAGCTCCATTGGAGCCTCCAGAAATTCCCGAGTGGATATTAAATGAGTTATTGGAACTTCAGGAACCGTACCGGGCCACAAACTGGATTCGTACTTCGTATGAGGCTGACTCAGACGGCGAAGTGACGCAAATTTCATTATGGAAGGCATATGAAGTTCAGTTTGAGACTTATGCCCGCCAGGGGAGAAAGCTAATGAAAGCGGCCGACTTCATCAAAAATGTGATTAATGCGTTCGGAAATTCTGCGGCTATGGTTGTGAATCAGCCAGATGGCCAAAGGAGGTTTATCATCAAAGGAATCAAGCCCCGAGAAGTTGCGATCGCGCCTTCGGTTTTGAATGCACCTTTGCCATCACCTGAAAACAATCCTACTGAATCTAAAAAGCCTCGTGAACCTTCCGGATTGGGTGTCACTGCTAGTCTTGTTTTACAGAATATTGCTCGCAGCAAGGCAGGAAAGCCTTTACTTCAACATCGGGTCCACGATTTGATCAATGCTGCTGTTTTAAATCCTACCATCTCTTCATATATAGATTCGCTACTTGAGATGTTGGACACACTTGCTCTGCCTGATGCTGAGAACGTTGTTAACGATGTTTAGTCCAGTGACGCTCTATATCTACGACCTTAAATTATATAAAAATATAACAGATAGCGTTACTTACGTTGTGTACTAATACTATTACTATTATGATTATTATCATCTCATTACTAAAAGAGTTTCTTTATACCCTCCCCCAAAAAATTTATTAAATAACAATACGAAACGAGAACAAAAATGGACTATACACTCAAACCCACACGATGCGTGTCCTGGCGGAATATACTGTCAAACAAGACTTTGTCGGAGGATCCGCCAGCATTCACAAATAACTGCTCGACCTTTTTCACAACCGGTTCAGGATACGGATTTCTCTTCATCAGACTAAGAATATCCATAGCCCGCTCAGTTTCATTATGATAAAGAAAGGCTCTAATGATTGACTCATACGAAGAAGGCTCTGCCATGTTGGCTTCGAGAATATGATTAAATATTCCTAGGGCCTTTTCAAGACTAATTGAAGCCCAGCCCCTGATAAGAATGTTGGCCATATATGCATTCAAATCAACCTCATATTTCATCATGTCATTTAGTACCTCTCCACTCTCGCGAATCTGGTTATTGATAATATAAGACTCTAGTAAGGCTTGCAAAATGACTTTATCAGGTCTAACGCGGTTGTTCTTGATTAGTCCATCATAAAAGGCCTTTGCAGATTCTAAATCACGGATCACCACTCCTCTGGCGTATATCAGTGCGGCATAATGTTGGGACTTGATTGTATTCCCATCATTCTTAATAGTCAGAAGGACATTATCAGCGGCCTCCAAGTCTATCGGTTGAATAGTAGTGTGCAAATCAATCAGTAGCTTATATGTATGCGAAGATAAAGGGACACCAGATTTTTTCAGCTTGTGATAAATTTCCATTGCTGCGGATTTATCTCGATTAGTATGAACATAATGCTGTAACATTATATTGAAGGGAGCAATACGAGCTGAATAAGACGGAGAATTTTCCATTTCTTCAAACA
The DNA here is from genome assembly GCA_030558955.1 of Diddensiella caesifluorescens. Lineage (NCBI taxonomy): Eukaryota > Fungi > Ascomycota > Dipodascomycetes > Dipodascales > Trichomonascaceae > Diddensiella > Diddensiella caesifluorescens. Next base: position 70,079 of record JAKTQR010000014.1, read on the forward strand.
GTTCTCGTGCATATTTCTCGTCTCCTGCGCGACAACAAGCACTAATCATAGTACCATATGTGATACTAGACTTCTTGACATGATATTCTTCCATTTGATTGAACAACACCATAGCCTCCTTAAGCCGTCGGGCTTTGGAAAGCTTAGAGAGTAGTACATTATAGAGAAACGTATTAGGTATCACGTTATGAACCATAGCCTCATGAAACATTCTAACAGCATCACTCGCCTCATCACGAGAGGCACTCGATGACTGTGCATTATCAATCAGTTTCCCATATCCTGTGGCATCCGGCGAGGAACCAATATCGAGCAGATTCATATAAGCAGCATGGGCCAACCCATAGTCCAAATCAGAAGCATGTTGAACGATAAATCTATGGATACCAACCCAGGTATCCCAAGCCTCAGGTGATGATGAAGGATGAGGCAAATGCTCCAAACAGGTTTGATACAGCCTTACTAAATGTGAAGTAGCCCGATGGGCCACAGAACTTTGAATAACAGAAAAAATGGCATCTGAACTAACAAGTTCCTTGCGGACAAGAGCATCAATCAGCATTTCATAGGCAGTAAATAAACCATCGTTTGTCTGAGCATACCCAACTATTTGCCGAGATAACGGAACGTTGATCGTCGATGAAATAATAGTTTCTGAAATAGTTTCCACAGGCTTGTTTATATAGGTATCCCACTCATTTAGACTCAGACTATCACCTAGAGATAAAAGCGATTCACGCACATCTGCAGCCAAGGTATCAGCAACATCCAGACCCATATTGATAACGTCCGTGACAAACAGCCGATAGCTTTCAGTTAGTTTTGTAAGTATAGGGGCAGGAATGGAAAGTCCACCAAGTGAGTTACTTGCAGAGGAGGAATTTATCCAAATATTATGAGAATGCAAAATATCCAAAGTAACTGATCTAGATTGTGACTGCAACGTCAGCAGCTCTGGATCATTATCAACTCGAGCTTTCCAGATAATCTCCAAAAGTTCCATGCCCTCCTCACTACTGAAAAACTTCGGATTTACAAACGAAGACGTGATCAATTGCACCGCAACGCCAGCATTTAATAGTTTCTGGGCTTTGAACACAGTGACTACAGCAGCAAGTGCTTCCTCGCCGCACAAGAGGTACGGAGCCTTCTCCTGCTCTAGGTATTTGACCAACCGATAGGATTGGGTCCGCAACACGTCTACCGCTAATTCAACATCCCTGACACTACAAAGATACTGTATAACAGATACCAATGTTGTCTCATCCCAGATCCCACCCCTTAGGTGTGATTCTTTGATAGCCTTGTATAGCTGTCGGGAATTTTTGGATTTTATCGCCAGCATAATCATATCGCACCTTGCAGTATTGAAACTAGAAGATCTGTTAACAGCCTTCTGTGCAGCAATATATTCATAAGCAGTATTAGCCATATTGATATCACCGCCACTACAGATCGAAGCGAAGCAATCCACTAAAGTCTTAATTTCAAATGGATAGATTGATTTATCACCGTCCACTCTCTCGACCCATCTCCACGCCGATTCAACGTCACCAGTTCCTGCAAAGCCTCGAATTACCTCCGCTAAAACAATATGGAACTCAGGATTGTGCAAAATATCGACTTTATGTTCAGATTCCTTAAGGATCCTTTCCACAAACTGTACAGCTGCCAAAGCATCACCACACCTGAAATATGCATTTATCAAACCAGAATAAACAGCAAATTCCTTTCTATCTAGGAATAAGTGCGAATTCCTCTTGTAAGTTTCGAAAATAGCTAATGCTCGATCAATATTTTGTAGCTTGCCATATATTCTGATTAACCTTTCATAAACGAGAGGGTCTTTGCATTTCGAGACGTTATAAGATTCCAACACTGGGCCTACCTTTCCCTCTTGGCAATGGTCATAGCTAGCCTTGATTAACCGTTCCTTTAGCGAATCAGAGTACCATTGCTTCCTGACAGAGTTGCTGGCTTCGAACAGGCTAAGAGCAAACTCAGTGTAGATGCGGGATTGTTCCACAACCTTGTCAAGATTGAATTGAACCGATTGAAGAACATTCGGGCCATGACGCTCCCTGACACCATCGAGAGTAAGGTAACTTTCATTTAGTCGCTTTTTATAATCCGCAGCGTCCAAAAGACTGGAGATCAGAATCTCATAGGTCACCTTATTGGGACGAACCCCACTATTCAAAATATCTGCGTAAGCATCTATTAATGGCGAGAGATCGTATTCCCATCCATGAGCATCGTCACCATTTGGCTTGCAGAGTTTTGAAATTCTCACGAGCTTGCTGTTGTACTCCAACAATTTATTGTCAGAATCTGGGGACTGCTGTTGTTGCTGCTGCTGTTCTGCTTCCGCTGTCTTTTTCAACGCGTCAGGCGATTGCTGCTGCTCTGGAATGGCATCTGGAATAGCCTCTGAAGTAGAATTTCTACTTTCATTCATCTCTATAGGGTCGGCAGCCAGAGTGGCAATTTCACCATCAGTGAAAGCCACTTCCTCAGATTCAATCACAGCATTCGCCGCCGTACGGGCATCCTCGACCACAGACACTTCATTACCTTCAATCTCTTTATTGTCCTGGTAATTGGCCTTTTCGTCTGTAACCTCATTCTCCTCTTCCGGCTTCTCTCCACGTCCAGTTGAGAACCGCCTTCTAAGCGACGGGCCAACAAGCGACCTCTGCTGGTTATATATGTTGTGTCCGCCTTGTGACCCGCATGCTTCACTCAAAATCTCTCTCTGTTTATCGTCATCTAGCGACGACAAGGGTGAAATACTGGAAAACGACGTCGACGATAACAATCCGCTGTACGAATTCGGCGCTGTACTACTGTTACGTTCACCTCCATTGCCAAATGAGCTCGGATTCCTAACTGTCACCTGTGACTGTTGCCGAGCTAATTGATTCGTGGTGGCGAAAAAGGACGGCTGCGAAGAGTGGTTACTCGACGACGTCCACAGCGTCTTCGCCAACGACGCATGCCTTGAAATATGACTGAACGACTTGAAAACCATTGTAGCTGATAATCATATGTTCCTCGTTATTTTAGCGTATCGTCAAGCCACTTAGATCCAGATCTCTCTTTCTCTCCTTCTCCACACAATCTTGGGTTGGTCAAAGTCACTGTGAATCTAAAGTCTGTTAGTGGAAGATCTATCACCATGATGAAACACGGATCAAACGGAATTATCCTTCTACAAGACCGAGCAAACAGCACAGCCCTTCATTTTCACCCAAGCGATTGAACATACCCTTTAGAATATTACCTACTGGTTGTGGATCATGGAAAACTCAAAGTCAAAGAATATACTGGAGAGACTATGAGTCGTTTCTATGGTTTTTTGGCCACTGGATCCGAAAAAGAGCCAAAAAAAAAGTAAAAAAAACGAAGCAAAAAGAAATTCAAACCAAAACGAACCGTTAGAATGTCGATCAAAGCCGCACGATCAGGGTCGATCAGGAGAATACGGCCCAGGAACTTCAGTTCAATTCACTATGACGTCGTGAAACTAGACGAATATTAGATTCTTCGGAAATGGACCTTTCTACCACATGGAATTTCGTCGATAGGTCCTGGAGAAATGGACTCAGTACGCGATAGGGCTGTTCGAGGAGCAATTGGAGATGTCAGTAGGTCGGTCGTGTGGCGTTCGTCCGAACCGCAGTCATGTCGGTTGATCTCGGGCCCGACACGCCAGAATACGGAAGGCCCCCACCATTGTGCTCCGGGCTGTTCGATCCTTCGTCATAGTCCCACTAGAAGAAGCATACATCATTACCATTATTAGTTATATCTCATAATCATTATCAAACGTAAAAACACTATAAATACATATACTTATAATCATAGTCAGAATCGTATCTTACGAATTGCAGAAGATTGCGCTCGTCGAGGAATCTCTTCTCTTCGCGTAATGCAATTTGAATTCCATATGCCCTATTGATTCAGTTAGTAAATCATTAAAGATTAGAAGTTAGTAGTTGAAACTTACATCAGCAGAATAAAAATGCTCAAAATAAGTAAAGCTAGACCGACTTTAGTCCACGTCACACGTTGAAATATAGTGGTAGGGACGAGGTTATCGCGCTCCATTGCAGCGATTTGGCGAGGGGGTTCAGGAGCTTCTGCAATTTTTTGGGTTGGTGGTTGTGCTTGGTTTGGAGCAGGAGGAGCTTCTTCAGACGAGAGCTTTGCGATATCCTTTGGTACGGGAGCTGGAGGGCCTGACATTGTTTTTGCGAACATCTCATCAAAAATATCGATGCGTTCTTCCAGAAGCTTCAGGGCCTTACCCACCATCATGTAGTTTAGCTCCAGTTCCTGGCGTTCCTTGCGGTTCCTTTCCTCGCTATCGGCTATAGTGTTCCTTCTGAGTCTTGGAGAGCCAGATTCAGCGCTGCTGTTGCTGTTGGAATCAGCAACGCTCGAAGATATCGAAACATTGCGACGATTGTATAGGGGCCTTAGATCTGCTGCCTTCCGTTTGGCGTAATCCAGACTTTCTCTGCGATTCAAAGGCTCCCATGAGTTTGCTGGCTCGTTCACTGAGAGCTGCTGCCTTGTCCTTTCCCGTCGCGCGATCGGGCTATCGATGTCTTCATCCCCCAACCTGTCATGTATTCCAAACTTATAAGCTGCAACACCTTCGCCATTCCACGGTCTACGCTGAAATGCTGTCGATGCCTTAGCCTGAGCCGGGCGCGCCGAAGGAGAATCAACAGGGAATCTATCGCGAAATGGGATCGGGCTTGACATATCAGCTATCCTTACTGGTAGTTCGTCAACTTGTGTGCTGTCGCTCCCATGGGATAAACTTCTTCGGGCAGCAGTCAGCTTAGCTATGCGTGCCCTGTCTTCTTCGGGATTGAACCTTCTGAGGGGCTTTCCGGACTCGACCGCGACAGGTAAAATCCTCTCTCGCTTTGGTAACAAGCCCCTATGAGATAAGGGCCGTGATGTTTGAGAATCGTTTCCTTTCATTTGCAGCGGGTCGGCATTCTCGTCTGCAAGCTTCTTACTATCCCCATCCTGCACTATGAATTGAGGTCTATAAATTTTCTTTTCACTCAAATCACTTGGATTTGTGTTATTAATTTCCCTCTCTGCACCGAAATTTGGGGCAGTTTCTCTCTTATCGCCCCGCGACAACAAGCCTCTTGTAATACTGCCACTTGCAATTTTATCACTTTGATAACTAGCTAGTCCATCAATCCTATCCTGAATATTCTCATTAAGATCAATGATCTCGGTTTCCTGATCCATCTTTTATTTGAGACTTCTCTGGCTCCTGGCCAGCCACAAGGCTACTCTATCAACGCGTTTCCCAATAAAACCTAAACCAAACTTTCACTCAAAACAGTAAACACGTAGTTCTGTTACGATACATATACAGCGCTAGTCCTATACCACGCTGGCTTTCAATTTCTCTCAAACGATGCTTGTTCGTTTGATATCAACAGAGATGAAAGATACGTTTTCTTGACAAAGTAGTTCTATTCACCGACAATATCAACACAAAACAAACAAAAAGCAAACACAGAGATCAATTCTTCTTAGCCATATACTGCGATCTTACTTATTTGATGACGCGCCGTACGAGTTTCAAACGAATATATAGTCAATGAAGTTTGTAAAACACTTGTGTTGTCGCGTTTAATCAACACTAAAAAGAGAGTTTATATATCTGGCACGTGATTGCATCAACATTTGGTACCTTGTTATATACAAAATTATCAGAGCAAAGGTTAGCACATGAGATTTCAGAAATTTAGAGTAAACAATTAGTTATTATTAGAAGAATAGTGGCGTATATACGAAGTAAAAACAGGGCCGAGCAAAAAGCTTTTTCTTTATTCCTTGACAGAATAGATTCTTCTGAACTTATCATCGACTTCAGTCAAATAATAGGTTCCAGGTCTAAGAGATTCAATATCACCAGTCGGCTTGAAGTTCTTCTTCAAGTGAGCATTCTCCCGAAGCTGGAGTGCGGCCTCGTACTGCTCAGGCGTAACAGTGGTTCGACTATCCAGGCTAGACTTGAAATCAAGGTTCTTGACAAGCTCAGTGATGTCACCTTTAACGACCAGCGAGTAAAACGAAGCAGCAAGTCCGGATCCATAAGAGAAAAGACTGATTCTCTTTCCGTTCAAATTGTCAGTCTCAACGTAACTCAACAGTGACGCTAATGATGAGAACACGCTGGCAGTATACATGTTACCAGTATTGGTAGGTCCAATTAAACTTGGGCTAAGACGCTTCAGGGACATCTCCTTCGCCAAGGATAGGAAAGTCTTCTCCACAACCTTGTCAGTTAAAGATGTCTCGTAATCTAAACCTTTGATCTCCTCTGGAATGTTGCCTTCAAACTTGGAAGGATCGGCCAAGTAGTCATTATACAGAAGTCTAGCGTAGCACTTGGTGACGAGTTTACAAGTAGGCACATGGAATACACTATAATCGAATCGCTCAAGTCCCTGGTGGGTAGTCCCATTTGTCTGAGACAAGGCCTGCTTTGAAGCCTTCTTGTTGTATGATTGGTATGCCTGGTCAAGCGCTCTGGTATAACAAGTCAACGAGTAATGTCCATCCACGTAGGGGTATTCACTAGATAGATCCGGCTTGTAGAAGTCATATGCGTGCTGCATATGGGAGCCATGCACAGAGTCAAAAACAAGCGGCGCATCAGGTCCTATGAGCAGCGCAACTGCACCAGCACCGCCGGTCGGTCTAGCGTTTCCCTTTGCGTAAATGGCAATATCGCCTGCAACAACGATAGCGTTCCTTCCATCCCAAGAGGACGACTCGATCCAGTTGATGGAGTTGAAAAGAGCACTAGTGCCGCCATAACAAGCGTTAATGGTGTCAACACCTTCTATATCGGTGTTATCACCAAACAATTGCATTAAGAGCGTCTTTACAGACTTGGATTTATCCAATAAAGTCTCAGTACCAACTTCAAGTCTTCCAACAGAGTTGGGATCGATATTGTTCTTCTTAAGGAGTTTGCTAACAGCAGTCAAAGCAAACGAGTAAATATCCTCGCGGTCATCAACAAACGCCATATTGGTCTGCCCGAGACCAATGGTGTATTTCCCAGCAGGAATATTGTCATATTTCTCCAAGTCGGCTTGATTAACAATCTGGTTTACCGGTTAGTTTGAATCGCAGAAAAAAAATCACACGCTCGACAGACAGATCAAGGGGTTGAGTTCGCGAGCTGAAATTTCAGCCTAAACACAACAATCCGTACTGGCAATGAACTCAAAGCCTCAGGCGTCAAGCAAAATCAACAGGACCTCAAACTTACTCGAGAAGGAACGTAGATCTCAAAGGCTTTTATCCCAATATTCTGGGGACGTTGGTTTGACATAATGGTATACAGAACGACAAGATTTTTTTCCGAAAATCAGGAAGAAAATGAAAGAGTACTACTGATACAAAGGCTCGAAACAGAAAATACGGGGGTTTTGACGGCCTTTTGGATAAAAAAAGCGGCTCAGAATACTAGAAAAGAAAGGATATTCGTAACAAATCGAAAGGGCTGAGAGATAAAGACTGAGCCTGTAAAGATAGCGCGCGCGTGATGAACCAGAAGGTGAAATATATAAGTGAGAGTATAAAACTAGACTGGGACCGCAGTAGTCGCCTTTGATTATTAGGTGGAAAACCGCTTTTTTGTTGGCTTCGGGGACCCAATTAAGGCATTGGTGGGTCAATTCTCGTAATTTATCCCTCAGATTCTACATAATCTATATAAAGCGGAATCTTAGCAGATGCTGCAAATTTAACTGAAATATGTCATCTGCGAGACAGTGACGGTATGATATGGCCAGTTTCCATGATGGATTATGATCAGTCGTCAATCTAGTACGGGTCTACTCGTTGCCTCTATTTGTGTGGCTTAGCAGAGCCATATAGTGATATATTATAGACAAAAGGTGCTCTAGTCAGTTTCTCCACGAAGATATCGCTTAGCGGCTTCACCCCATTTGTCAGCCTTTTTATACTTAGCCCATGCCGGGGGAAGATTGTCGATTGCGTCACAAAGCTCCAATGCCCGTTCTTCGCTCCGTATCTGCGACATTGGCGTATGATACGTGCGTATAGTAAATAGCAGTGCCTTCGTCTTTGGAAGCCTTGTCAATATCTGGCGCTCAACCCGGAAATTTGCAACACCAAAGTCCTCGTCAGAAGTCGTTTTAGGGGCGAATTTTTGAGAGTACGGCTCTGGATATGGCTGAATGACCCAGTTGAATCTTTCGATCCACTGCCCTACTTTCATTCGGTGAAAGAATCTGTCCATAGACATTTCGAGTTTTTCCTTATAATCAGGCACTGCCCCATGAACTGCTTTCAGAGGCAGATTGAGCACATCCGCAGGGTCGAATCCGGCAGGAAAGGCAAAACAGCCGGCTCTCAAATGGTATTGCTGGGTCTCCTCGTTGTACATCAGTACTACAAAGTCTTCTTCTATATTTTTGGCCAATGTAGCAATCATTTTGACCATGTCTTCGTGATGTTCTTGAGCAGATAACGGGAAAGTAGTATTCTTGATGTTATTGACCACTTGTCCTTTTTCATTTACTTCAAAATACTGAGGGTACTTTCGTAGTAGATAGCTGATTATCATCTCATAGGACTCCTCCACAGGCGCTAATGACATAGGATCTGCCATTACGGTGTGGTCGGCATGCTCATCAAAAATCTTTGACTTCAAGGCCGTGAGCTCATCATAATTCTCTTCGAGAAGTAACCAATCATTCGAAGGCAGGTTTCTTAATCCCATTGTCACATGGTGGGTTCCAGCTTTGAATGGTCTATATGGTCTGCTTTTTTCCTTTCTCCAATTAAAGTCCTTACTGACCGGGTCTATGGTCTCAATATGAACGGCATCTTCCTCTGCAATCACATCCTTGTTTGAAAGCTTCTTCGGGTTCTTTTTAGAGATAATGTAGTAAAGCGAAAGGAATACAAAGACTGTAGTCGCTAATATAACTCTCATCATCCTGGTTGGCAAAGGATGCCTGATTTCAATTCAGCATAAGAGAAATCTGACGTAATAAAAAAACTGTAAGACCTATTCTTTCCTCATACATGGCTCACAATTAATTGATAAGGAAACAGAGCAGCGACATGTGGCTTGGAATGAGGCTTAAGTTCATTCCCGGGCGGCCGTCGGCAATCGACTACTTGAGTAATTTGCATGAAGAAAGGATAATAATAATATTAGGAGTAGCATGCATGAAAAAGAATACAGCAGTTAATCGAACTATATCGGTTTGAGGAAGGAGAGAACGCTAGAGAGCTAGAACTCCACTTAGTTGAATGTGACTGAAGGAAAATTTTGTTTTTCCGTATCACGCATATAAAGCTTATTTTCTGAAGGACGCAGCCGCGAAAACGTCAGCCGCACTTTTTCTCTCTTCTCCGAAGATGGTTTTGATATGAGATCTCGTCGTGCGCTGATGGGTCGAGAGATGTCTGTTAGACTTTTTGGAGGTCTTATAGGTATCTGATGAATTTCTTTGGGAAAAATCAGCAAAAACTTGTTGGTATCGCGTGCGTACGACCCTTGAAGGTTCGTTTTCATAGGAGTGGTTTAACTCCTCATAGCATTCTTCTTCAACAATGCCACCATCTGACGCATTTAGAGAAGTACAAAATAGAGCTTTCAAATACTCTGCTCTCATGCATCGATAGGGCACTAAACTGTCTTCATAGAATCCTGATTTGGAAACCCGTGAATCGATAATGCGCGCGATGATTTTTGAGCCATCCAAAGATTCAGAAATAAGCCTTAATGCTGTTTCAAACGCAATTTGTGAATATACACTAATTTGTGTATTAGTTTCGAACAATGCCGAGAGAATTTCGCCCTCAAGTATCTCTGTCACTGAAGGATCCCGATCAATGAGAATCGCGACGTGGCCGAGTAAAGAGCAAGCCTTATCATAACATTGTACATAATTCGGACTTGAGTTGTACGTGAGAGTCAGTAACGGGGTGATGTAATGGAGACACCATCCCGAGTCCTTGCTGAACTCAATCATCTCCATTACACGATTCAGGTGTTCCTCTAGAATTCCTGAGAATATTATCCGCTCAGATCCAAGTGAATCTAATACTGATATTAGAGTTTTCTTCAGTATTGTTTCGTCAACAGTCACTGGTGAGATCACCTGCTTATAGCGTCGTCCAAAATTGGACCGTTCATTTACCGTCTTTCGAACAGAGAGCTCTGCGGGTGTTCGCTGAATTGAATCGTCTGAACTCACAGGAGTATCAGAATCATCCACGGAGCCTCTCAAGATATTTAAAAAGTCCAAGCTCTCAAAACTGTCATCGAAAGGGTCGCATTCCAATTTCCTACCGCCCAATTGTTCTAAGTTTTCTTTACCACTGGATGACACTGTTAAAGAGGATGAAGCTAGTCTCTGCCCGTAGCCAAAGAGGATGTCCGTGCTTTTTAGGAGCTTCCTGCGTTTGATTGTTTCTTTCAACGTGCCAATATCATTTCCAACATAAAACTCAAAATCTGGCGACAATTCTATATTCTTCGCACTCCAACTGTCATATTGCTCAGTAAGGCTAGACTTCTTCAACCTAGTCTTCTCAGCAATTCGCCTGCATTTTTCCCTTATTCTGTCTCGCCGACGAATAGTTCGATCAGGACCCGTTAGCGCCGGGATCATATCTTTGGGTGTCGATCTTACAAATATAAATATGAAAAGCAAATAATAATAGTAATAATAAGAATAAGCAAATTGAAAATGAAGAGTAGAAAAGTGTAAAACACACTAGACCACTCAAGTAAGCAAAGTTCTATTTGGTCTAAAAATGTGATAGAGGTGGATATAGATCAAACTCCCTGAGATATTAATCTTGGAGTTTAGATTTTCTGCGGCTTTATCTATAAATCGAGCTCAAATGGAAGAAATGTGATTAGCAATTCTAAAGCTGTAGCTACCGATCTTGGAATATCTTTAATTTGGAAATTACTGCTGCATAGGTTAATAATTATTCATCAGATTAAAAATCAAGGATAGAATGTATTAGTCAGTCCTTGATAACTTATCATATCATATAATTTTATACTTACAGCGTGAAGTTAAGTTCTACGTTGTACCCTAAAGAAATCCAAGTACTTCACCGTTTTATTGATTGAATTTTCTAAGAAAGATAAAATAAGAGTTGGCGTAGCGTGAATAATTCTTAAAGCTTAGCTGGATCAAAATATCTCTCACTCTGACTCAAGTTTCGTGATAGGATTATATTCATCAGAAGCATATATAATAGGATTCTCAACAAGCGGTGAAGCTGAGTCTATTTTTTGATGACGATAGTATTTGGCGTCATATACGATACGGTTCATCAAAGTTCCGGCGCTAAGCTAAGGTCAACGTTTGTACATTCATTGGCTAGTTTCAAATTAAAAACAGTACTGAATGAGTTTACCAGATTGAGTTGGATAAGTTATTTTCAAGGTGTATCTTCTGTGTGTGATTCTAACTTTTCGCTAAGTAGGGAAATGCTTAAAGACCTGCCTGTGCTAAAAATGGTACTTTTATGAATTCCGTCTCCAACTCCTGTTTTACCTTTGAAGCAGATAGCTTTTCCCAGTTCCTATTTGACATAACTGTTTCTAAACTTTAACGTATAGACCACAGCACTATCCTTTAATTAAGTAACAATAGATTAATAGTAGTCCACTCTCTGACCACGTAATCGCTAGCTCCAGGTTGTTGAAAAGGGCGCCTGCAGGCGCACATCTGAGTTGATGTTCGTTTATTTTCCTGGTACAACTCTGACATTACCACTCTTCCGTGGTAATAAGCCTAACAGTTATAACGGACTACTAAGAATTCAAGAGAGTATTCCCCTATTGGGCTTAGTCCTTCTATATATAGTACTATGACATCGAAGCTGATGCTTTCTTTGGAGTATAATAACAGCCAGAAACGGTCTCTGTCATAAGCGCCTTGCATATAATGAATCAGTTTATTGTCTAGTGCACTCCTGCATATTAATAATAACATAAAGCTCGACAGAATCTAATACTGGCCCACTCCAGGCATGTTAGCATTCTATAACGTTCAATTTTAGAGATAGGGTCGGATTCCCCCAAGGATACAGGGAAACCATTTTAACTGGGAAAAACCTGTGTCAACCGCTCATCCAAGTCGATGAGACTGCTGTTTCATGTGTCATACAACAGCTTGCTCTGTATGGAGCCAGTCTGAATATTGAGGCTATCCTTTGTGAGATAATGCTAAGCCTGTACCTACCTACGTACAGACATGCAATACGTGTATCCAATTTTTTGATCAATTAATTAATTAAGCCGCAAAATGAGCCTCAAATAAGCGGCTGGCGCCGTATCAGATACGGCTCATTTGTGTGCTCTGCTATAGAGTTTTCTCATTTCCCTAACATAACAAGCGTCAGTGGTTTAGCGGTAAAATTCGTCGTTGCCATCGACGAGCCCCCGGTTCGACTCCGGGCTGACGCATATTTTTTTATTGAAGACAGTCGACAAATGGCCCAAAATTGTATTATAACATGATCCACTTATTGAACGAGGGCAAGATTTTACTATGGCTTGCACTGAGATATGTGAGATACTTTCTTGCCATTAGTGCGAAAGATAGACAGGCGGCAAAGCTCGCGAGAAGATGTTTAGAGATAAAACTGAAGCTCCACCTCAGGATATATAAATGTTAGTCAAAAATAAATAGCGTACAAATTAATGCGTAATGAGACGAGAAAAGTGATCAACTGAGCCTGACAATTAATGGTTAGGATTAAGGGTTCACTGATGGTGGTGGTGACGATGGCGCAGCCTTCTGCCCAACAGATGCCGATTGTTCCAAATCTAGTCCAAGATCTCTTGCTTTAAGCCTAGCATTTTTCCGCTGTTGTTCGATTCGCTCCTCTTCTTCACGTTCCAATTCCAGTTCTTCGTTCCGTAAAGCATCATCACCGCCCACGCTGCCATGAATAGTAGGGACAGTCGATGTTGAACCTCGTTTATTCTGTGGTTTACTGCCAAACGTTAGACTAGCAGCGAAGTTGTCACTGACTATTTGAGCATCTGCCATTAGGTCGTCATCGTACTCTCCATCACTAAACAGCTCCCCACGAGATCGATAAGTTTCAGATGACTGAGTAGATGACTTTGTCGATGAGCGGCCACGAACACCCGTTAATCCAGCTGCGGCAGGCTTATATTGCGATAATGCATGAGACTTATTCCAGAATGGAAATATCGAATAAAAGAATGAAGATAGACTAACCTTGCCCGAGTTGGCAACATTTAGGAGAGTGGTAAGCTCACCAATAGCAGTTTTATTCCCTTCGGCTCTTCCTGAATTCGCACCAGCTCCTTCCTGAATGTGTTCATCCTGCGAGTCAAAAGGATCTTCATTACTATTCAGCAGGTGCTCTAGCTCATCCCTGTCGTAGGTCTCGTCATCATCATCATATCTATCAAAAAAGAAGTCCACTGAATCACGCCGAATATTAGATTTAGTTTTACGATTCCCAAGGCATGATGTGAAACAACTGGTAATCGACGTTATAGCTGGTTTGACGTATCCATTATTGAAAACTGTCCATTCCGAGTATGCACTCCCCACCGCATTCTCAAAATTCTCTTGAGTATTTTCCCACACGTCTCGTATCCGTTCGTTACTTGCCATGTTCGTTATATGTGCCCTTGATCAGGTTCCTGAACTCAGGCTTCAGAGAGCAACAGACCTTGAGATCCAAGTTTAGGAAAGAAACGGGATAAAAGACTGCAAATAAAAATAAAACCGATTTGAACAGTCTAACTAGCTGAATCAGATAGCTCGTTTGACGGAATTTATATTCCAGAACTATAGTTCACCTCTATTTTAGAGTTGCTGCCAACAGTTTAGTGTGTGGATCTTTTGTCCTAGAGTTGTGGACTATGGATACTCGATGATGACATTTTGTCCCAGCCGATACTCGCAGGCAAAGAAAAAATATGTGGGGTTACGTTATGTTATAATGCTAAAATTTATCTTATGAGATCGATTGATATAATGTGAAAATAAATTAAGAAGATATTGAAAGGACAATATTACGAACGATCACACAATGCGCCTGTTTATCACGCATTGGACCAACCAATCTCGGCTGTAAATCAAGTTTGCAGGAAGCCGTTTGCCTTCTATCATATGCTCTATCAACACACGGCTAGGTGTAACTGTTGCCAGATTCTTAGTAGATCGACCCTTAGCAGTAACTTCAGTTTTCGTGGGATCGATTATAATCATTCCCTTGCATTCTGAAGAGAGTTCAGTTACTTTAAAAAGCTTTTTTGAGCCCATTGCCATAATAAGAAATGATAATGCTTCATCCTGGGAACTTCCAGACTGCAATATATATATCGGTAAAGATATTGATCCGAAGATCTTTTTTCTTAGAACATACTGCATCTCCATCAGCTCGCCATCATTCCATCTTTTCCGAAAATCACTGACATCATAACTGCATGCGCTTTGGTCTAAAACATCACTGACCCCGGCGGCTAGAATGTACTCCTGCCAGTTCTCAAGTAGTCTGGCTTCTGCAAGGCAGTCTTCAATATATCTCCAAGAAAGACATGGCCAACCCAAGGCCAGTCCTTCGAGATATTTAGGCGTCCGAACATTTGTTTTCGCAATGACCCCTCCAAATGACCATTTTTTCTTTTCACTTTCTTTAAAAGTCATTTCAAATTTCGTGAAGTCCACATCGAAAAGCTCTCTCAATCCCAACTCTAATACTATGCCGCCGTTAAGAACAATCATCTGTAAAAGGTCCTTTAGTTCTTTGCCATTCATTGCGGAAATTGTAAATATGCAACCGCTGAATATTCCTGAGGGACGGTTCGCACTCTCAGCTCTGGCCGCATCCCCCATGCCTACCTCGCTAGGATTTCCGACCTTGCGTCTTATAGTAGGCGAAATAGTTTTGTACTCATCTCCAATTGCATTGTGGAGCTCCTTTCGCTTCCCCAAATATTCTGCCCAAAGCCTGCCAGTGAGATATATAACTCCAATAGGCACGACCCGCTCTTGGCCAGTAGTTTTTGACTTCACTCGAAGGCTATCAAAGCCATTACTTTTGATAGTTGTACCAGCGCTTTTTTTCGCCTTCTTCCTAGGATTTCTTGGAGTCATAACTTCATTAAGCTCTTCTTCACTCATTCGGACCAGCTCAATGATTTCATATAGCGACTTCTTATCCTCCTCAATCTTTACTATATCCCCGATGGCGAGATCAAGTGCATGAACATCACGGGCCTCTCCTTCTCTGCCATCCCCAAAAAGAATATTCAACTTTTTGGAGGGAGAGTTAAGTAACGATCCTCGTGCAGGGCCATCCAGAACTAGCGCTGGGAAGTATTTCCCGTCGCTCCATCGAACCCAAATTCCGGCTTCAGGAATCTTTTTCTGGCTGGCTGGAGAGCTGGTATTTATCTCCGACGACTCTGATCGGATTACATTCATTCGGCGCTTAACTGCTCGTCGTATCTCTGTGCCTGGACTCATATTAGGGGATGTGGTGGGTATGACACTTCTATACGGATCAATGCGATGGTCGTTGGTCCGCATCGGGGTGACAGTCGGCAGCAGGTAGCGCTTTAGAGGTGAAGATGACGGAACCTTCTCAACTTCCGGAACGCTGATGACTTTTTGGGTTTCATTCTGATCTTCGAAGTCACTCGTAATCGCCTCATTTTCGGCTGAGGCTTGAGGGGACATTTGCGAATCTCCAAAAGGCGAGCCTGAGACTTGAGTACCTATAACTTGGGTAATTGCCTCTTGGTCCTCTTGACGACCCTTGCCGAATGCTTGATTAATCTGAGGAGAGTTCTCAGTCAAACACGGCACAGGGTTCACTAGCTGCGTAGCTTCCAGAGAATCGTTGCTCATCTCACCACCCTGAGTGGCTTGAGAAGTGTCCTCAGTTCGGGCAGTAGGTCGAAGCCCGGAAGAGGGCATGAGGCCCTCTTTGATCGCTCGCGCGTGATCGACAACGCGCACTTGTCCAGTGATATCATCCACTACCACTGAGGTCTTGGGAGGCTCCCTTAATCGGGCAATGTTCTGCCTCTGTAGTTCTAATTGTGAATCGACATCAGCGAATCCTGACGATATTGGAGAAGATAGTGAGAACTCCAACAGCGCACTGTCATCTTCATCGTCTCCAGACAAATTTGGTGGAGACGATTCCACAGGTTGAGTGTCTGCAACGTCATTGGACGCCAAAGTAGTTCTATCATCACTGTGTGGATCTGACGCAGTTTGGTTACTACCAGATCCATTCGCTTTGCCCGGCTGACGCGCAGGGAGAACTCGCGGAGATGGGGGTTTAAGAGCCGGGAACGACCCTAGCAATGGTATACTGGTTGGATCCGAAGCTACATCGTGTTGTGTATCCTGCAATGAGTTCTCAGATTGAGAAAAGGACATGTCATGGGCGCTACCGATATAAAACTGTACCAGTGTTGTAACGTGCAGTCTGCTATATAGGTATAATTACTAACTTCGTATCAACTGCCTTGATTTTGGGTGGGTGACCGCTATGAAACACGAGGGTAGCAGTAATTATTGTATTACCATATCAAGCTACTATCAACCGAATACCGCTAAGATTATCCGGGATAAGTATGAGTATTATATCAGCAATCAGCCAAAAACACACGTATGCCAGGCTCCTGTCCTTAGTAATTAGAATGGGAAGCCTAATACTTCAAATTTGAACCTAAACGGCCGCTTGACAAATTCTTGTCTTAGACTTCACGGGCCATTTACAGAGTTTAGTCAGGGTTGGGGAACGGGGAGACGGAATAATGTTTGTCCGACGGGATAAACTTTGAGGTTTTTTAGGTTTGGATTACTGGGATATGAATAGGGTTCCACCGATCTGCAACAGGCGCGGCTGAAGTGATGGCTTTAGTGGCTTTAATTAAGCGAGATAGCGGAGAAACGGTACTCCGGAATTACATTTACAGCCATCATCGGTCAAATAATACGGGCGGCGAGATTTCTGACGCCAAGCTTTCCTATATATATATTATAGAAACTCAGGTTTCGTCTCGATTGATATGAACTAGTAAACAGCTCGGCAAATATGGGTAGTAAAGAAATTGAGACTGAGAAGGTTGAATCCGGCGCCAGAAGCAGCAGCTCCAGTTCTTCATTCAGCAACGCTTTAGAGGTTAGCGAGAACGCTGCCGTGGCGAAAGAATCTGATCCTGCAGAAGAAAGAAGTGGCGAAGAGCCAACTACTGAGGAGGAGGAAGAACCGTTCAGGGCTACTGCTCAAGTGTATGGGATCTTGGGTATATTTATGATTCTAGCACTTCTGGCGTCAATTGATGCGACGTCTGTTGGTACTGCACTTGTGGTCATCACTCGGGACTTGAGTGGAACTACTACGCAAGCAATTTGGGTTGGAAGCTCGTTTCTGTTGACTTCAGCAGTTTCTCAACCCATTGTTGGGTCAATGTCAGAGATCTTCGGCCGGCTGTCACTGGTGATGATCTCAATTGTTCTATTTTTCGTTGGCTCGCTAATGAGTGCCGTTGCTAAATCATTCGACGTCTTGATAGCAGGTAGGGCTGTTCAAGGTCTCGGTGGTGGAGGAGTCCTTGTTCTTACTGAGATTGTAATTTCGGATATCATACCATTGTCTCAACGAGGAAAATACTACGGGTTTCTAGGAGTCATGTGGGCCGTGGGAACTGTAGTTGGTCCCTTACTTGGCGGTGGCTTCGCCACCAGTGCGAGCTGGCGTTGGATCTTTTATATCAATCTTCCAATCTGTGCGATAGCCCTTGTCGCGGCGCCTTTTCTGCTAAGACTGCATTTAGAACAATCAAGTCTCCGAGAAAAGTTCAAGAGAATTGACTATTTCGGATTGGTGCTATTCACCGGTTCTTCAACATCATTGCTGCTAGGGATCACAACAGGAGGGTCATTAAACCCGTGGAACTCGTGGCATATTATAGTGCCATTAGTTGTGGGGGCTGTTGGCATGATTTGCCTGGCTTTCTACGAGGCCCTAGTCCCGGTTGAGCCAATGATGAATCTAACCGTATTTGCAAACCTTAGCGCTGATATCGCTTTTTTTCAAGTTCTTTTCCATGGGCTTATTCTTTGGTGTGTGGTGTATTATCTGCCGTTCTATTACCAAGCAACAAAAGGCTACTCTCCGCTCCAGGCTGGCTTGGCAATGCTGCCTGAATCTGTTTTTATTGCGCCTGCCGCAGTAGCTACAGGAATCATTGTTACTATATTTGGTCAATATTTAATCTTCTCCTGGTTCGGATGGGGATCTATGACCCTTGGATTAGGATTGATCTCGTTGCTCGGAATGCATACGAGTATTGGCCAATTTGTTGGACTAAACATTATCTTTAGTATTGGCGCCGGAACCCTCTTCACGTCGCTGAATATATCAGTCTTTGCGCCGAATAAGCCTGAGAACTCTCCATATGCAGCTGCCATGTTGGCATTCATTCGGGTTATGGGCCAGGCCTTCGGCGTAGCCATTGGAGGAGCAATATTTGCGAATGAGATATCTGCTCAATCAAAGAAGTTCCCTGATCTTGCAGCATATGACAAAAATTCAAACGCTGTTGCACTGATCGAGATATTGCATGCCATGCCTGAGTCTGAAGTGAAGGAACACTTAAAAATAAGTTTCAATAAGTCGGTGCACATTATCATTCTTGCGATGATTGCATTTGCAGGCGTTGGATTTGTTGCTAATATCTTTGTTAAGCAGTATACTCTTAAGAGGACATACAAAGCTAAGCAGCATCTTGTTGAGAAGCCTCGTCGCGACCAGTCTCTGAAGACTGACGCTTAATATATTTATACATTCACGCAAAACACGCACATACACGACAGGTCACGACTAATAATGTAAATATCAAATTATGTACACCGAAAGGATAAACTATATAGGAGAATATAGAGGGACACACTTTAATGACTAATAAACATACAGAAGAACTAAAAACTCGAATTCATGATCGCTGTAAGGCCAATAAAAAAGGAAAAATAATTATAAATATCGTGTAAAAGAAAAATGGATGATGAGATTAAAAATATGACAGATAAGAAAAAACAACTAGTATATGAGTATAAAAAGAAAGATGAGGCAAATATAGAAACAAGTAATATAAAGGAAAATAAAAATAAAACGGTGAGGGGAATTACTATTAATATGTTCAACCATTATGAGAGTAGAAGTGCGCAGCGATGAAGAAGACAAGGGGTGAGAAAAAGGCGATATTCTGTCCGCTGAGAGATGGCAAGAACAGACGAAACCTACTGAGCATTACTGAAGTTGAATCCAGACTTTTGAGTTTGCTGAACATCGAAACCGAATGCCTCACCGGCAGCTTGAGGTTCAAGACCAGTGGTCTCAATAGCATCGTCGTCACCAAAGTATTTCTCCATGATTGTGAATGCCTTCTGATAAATCTGCTCGTTCTCGTTATTCTGTGCTTGATGAATCTTTTCCATACCACCTGCTTCTTCAATGTATAAGGCATATTCATTGAATTGGGCGCCAGTGTTATCCTTGTCTAGTTCACCAACCTTCAAGATGTTTTCTAATCCATCAAGAGCAACTTGAATTATTCGGTTATCCATACTAGTCAAAAGGTCGCATAATGGCTTTATGCAGCCCTGGCTAACAAGATATCTGATTTGCTCGGGTCTTGATAGTCCGCCAGACGTAGCATTTGAGATAGCCCAGCATGCTTCCTTTCTCGTCTTGAAATCACCGTTGCCAAGTAAGTTAACAAGAGGCGGAATAAGGTTATGATCAATAACAGCTTGAATCTGTGCAGAATTACCGGCGGTGATGTTCGAAAGAGTCCAGCATGCTTCCTTTCGAATGCTTTCCTTCTGAGAACCTAATAGAACCAATAATGCAGGCAACGCGCCGGCATTAATCACAAACTGAGTTTGGACGTCATCTCCAGTGACAATGTTTCCAATTGAACGAAGGGCAGGGGTCTGAACAGCTGTGCTTTGATGATTTAGTAGTTCGACCAAATGACGGGGGATACCTGCCTCTAATACTGCTTGAATTTTAGCGTTGGAACCATCAGATAAATAAGAAATGGCCCAGCACGCATCCACCAAAACCTCATCGTCATATGAAAAAATAAGCTTGGCTAGAGTAGGTAATGCTTGAGAAATAGTATCCCAGTCTGGTTGAGGGTTTTTGCCTCTACAGCAGTTACTGAGAGTCCAGGTGGCGTTCCTAATCAAGCTGAGTTTCTTTGATTCATTCAATAGTCGGAGTAAAGGCCCCAGTGCACCTGCCTCAAGAACTGCATTTCTGCACTGAGGAGAGTCTCCTGCAATATTACCCAATGCCCATATTGCCTGTTCCTTAACATCCAACTCTGGAGAATCGAGCAACGCAACGAATAACGGAATCGCGCCTGCCTGGATAACGACCTTGGTCTGATCAGCCGAACCTGATGCGATGTTGGTAAGCGCCCACGCCGCTTCGAACTGAAGCACAGTGTGTGGCGATTGTAGAAACTCAACAAACCGGTTAACAACCCCGCATTGGATAACCTGTTGAATTGGCGGATTCTTTTCTTTGGATAATAATTTTCTGAATTTAGTAGTGGCATCCAGCTGGCGTTCAATGACCTCGGAATTGATGTCATCAATCATTACCGGAAGATCGGAACTGAGCTAGAATAGTTAGTACTCATTCATTGTCAATCGAAAAAATCGTCTCTGTATCCTTAAAGGGAAAGTAAATTTCTCTAAACAAGAATTCTCTTCAAGAACCCCATCCCGGATACAGATAAATTCGGAGTTAAACAAGAATCCATCAATTCTGTCTCGTATCTGTTTTATCCCTATTTTGGACATGACATGACCCCTCTCTGTTGAAGACATTCAATATCAACTAGCAAGGGGCAATGACAAATTTTTTCCAGGCAAATAAGATAGATCCGGATAACGGAACATGAATGAAATAGATATCTAGAAAAACCAAACGAAATAAACATACCTGTGCTTCAAAGATCCCTGATTCATTGATGTCGTCGTCGCTATCGCTGACGGAAGGAGCTGCCTCTGTCAAATTACGTCTTTTGGCTAAGTTCTCATCTCTTTTCGCTTTCCGAATTTCGATCTGAGCTTCATCCCGTCGTCGCCGAAGCTCATCAGCCTTATAATAGCCTCTATTCTTGAAGTTGGTTCTGCGATGCTCTGGTACAAACCGCGTTGTATTGTCTGCGTCCATAATCCTTGATTAACTTTTTTATTCTGGTTAATTCTGTTGGATGGTGTTGTATGTAATGAACAAATTTTAGTTTGTGTTTTTTGCCTTTCGGTGAAGTGAACTAATAACAACTTTTAAACTAAGGAGAAAAAACGAAAACAAGAAAGAATTGTTAATGGCCAAAGGCTGGAAAATCGCGAATCACAAAATTTCATTGTTGATAGCTAATACCTTTACAAATAGTTACATAAAAGGATCTATTAAGTCTTAAGATGCATTGATCGCTGGAGATCTTCCTCGTATTCTTCGCATGTTCGTCGCTTTGATTCTGTATCTACTATCTAATATTTACAGCTGGTTATCAATGTTCCCGATATTCCGCAGTGCTCTTGTTTACGCGTAACAAGTTGTACTAACTAGTAACAATGATCAGTTAGCCAACATGCAGTTACATGCTGTATAGGTAAAAATACAATTATTATAATGTGGCTGTGTTGTAGTCATAGTATACATGAGTAATGAATCATGAAATGTGGTTAAACATCCTGAATCAAATGTTTTGCAACTGGCTTCATTATCAAATAGAGCTACACAGCTCAGTTCAGCCATTAAAAAGACCATAATGCAATGAATAGTTTGGCCACATCAATTAAGCATATGTGAGGTCTCCAGAAACCCATCTATTCACCATATCAAGAGCGTTGGCAGGCTTGTCGAAAGGAACTAAAAGCAGTTAGTATAAAGCAAAAGCGGTATTATTAGTTGGAGCCTGGAAAACATACCCATATGTCCAGCATCGTAAACCCTCAAGAAGGTGAAAGACCCCGAAGTCTTGATTTCACCTGCGGGTTCACTGTTGACTTTCCAAATTTCTATTGGAGCTAGAGAAAACTTATCTGCTCCACTCCATTCCAAGGCATTAGTCCACGCTCGGTTCCCAAGCCAATTGCAGATGTAATCCTTGTCGCCGGCAAAAATCAGCACAGGGATTCCCTCTTCGAGCAAGTACTTGACATATTGATAGAAAGGCTTAGAAACATCGCCATCAAAAACAAAATCATAGCCAACTTCGGACTGGCAGCTAACATACTCGTCAGCTTCCGACCCCATAGCGTCCCGGACAAAATCCTGATTCAGGTATTGGACAATCCACGTGTCTTCGACATAGCACAGTTCAGTTCCTGAGGCGCATGGTATTCGAATATCAAAGTCATTCAGCCTGATTTTCGAGTATGGCTCCTTCAAGACTTGGCAATACAGAGTGGAGATAAGACAAGTCTGAGCATCGAGATTATCGTAGCAATGCTGAATTAAGGCTGCACAGCGCGGATACGCGTTATGGATTTCCTGGCACTCTTCATCAGAAATTACAGCCGGATACCCGCCTTTCCCGCATGCCATGTCTTCGTCATACCTGGATTGGATTAGTTTGTTTGTTAAGCCATTTCCAATTAAGACGGAGCTCAACTCAAAGCTCTTCTTCTTTTGTTGTACGATCTCAGCGGCAAACGCAGGTATATAGTGTCCAGCATATGATTCACCGGCCATGTGAAAGTTATTCTTCGAGTACTCCGGGAATTTCTGGAAAAAAAGTTCAAGGAATGCGAAAACGTCTTTACCTGCAGCCACGGTTGACTCGACTCTATTTGAGGAATACGAGCTTCCGACATTAACAGGCTGGTCAAGGAAGATGACGCTAGCATTGTTATTCCAAGCGTACGGATTATAGACGGGCTCTAAATCTTCATTAATCTTCGAAGGCCCAAGCTCAAAAAATAATCCAGTCATAGAAGAGCACCCAGGACCCCCATTCAGCCATAGGATAACAGGGTCATTCGCAGGGTCGCTGCGAGACTCAAAAAACCAAAAGAAAAAATGCTTCTCCTTTTCCAGATCATCCAGATATCCTGAATACTGCTTAACAGTATCGATTCCAAGCTCGTAAGGAGACTTGATGCGCAATTGGTGGCTAGGGAATTCTTCAGAAGTAACCTTATAAAGCCATTCATTTCTCGGAGTGATCTTTATTGGTTCCGAGCCCCTAAGAATACTCTCAATCTTCTCAGGAGACTCCTGAGCTAGACGCTTCCAACTCTCCTCGACTATCTCAGGCAATTGACGGACAGATTCGCCAAAGTATTCAGCAACTCTGGCTACGACATTGTCCTCGGTGATTTTGTCACTTTCTATATCTCCATGATGGCAGGGTTCACTACTACTATCGCCTTGAGACAGCCTGAGGCTGTTTTCAGGTAATCCAAGCCTGAACTGAAAATTGTCAAGCAGAGCGCCAAAGGATAAGGAACTGGCCACTGCTGCACAAGACACAAGCCCCACAGTAATAAGGCATTTAACCCTTGTAATCTTCATATTGATAAGGTTCAAACTTTGGGTTTCGCAGTGATAGCCGCCATCAAAATCTGGTAGAAATTTCTATAAATGGGATCGTTCTTATCTAGCATAGAAAAACATTCGGTGCTGTAATCTAAATTTCAAGTCCGAATCACGATGCGCAGCCGCGCCGATAAGAATTACCCCCCACCAGTTGGACCCCACATATTCTGTATGGCAATTGCCAACTTTGTTACAGCTAGCTCTCAGATCTTGTCTGTGTTAGCACTCTCAAACATGTACATATAGGACTAACTGGTCATAAATGACATTGACAGAATGCCACGGCCAACGAAATAATACCATAACATAACTGTAACGAGGTTTTTCTAACATACATCATAATGCATAAAGCGCATATGAACCTGCTGCCTAATAATCAATTGCCAGCCTAGCGCAACGATTTATACGTTACAACTGAAAGAACTAGCCTTTTCCATAATGTCTTCGACATCTCTAATCGCTGGTTAAATCGATATAGTTTGTTTCCACGGCACTGAGTTTCTTAGCTACAATCGCATCGTCATCTAGAGAAATAACCTCAATCTTGCGTTTTACTCGAGGTATAGTGCCAGCTTTTCCCATGGACTGGAGCTTTTCCCATTCCTCTTTATCAATTTCCTCGATGCCATCCTCCTCACCGAGGTCTTCTTTAGAGAGTGGCTTACTGACACACCACTTCGAATCGGCCTGTCGACGCTCTGCAGCCCTCAGCGCCAACTCTCTCATCGTCAGTTTAGGGGGCTTAGAAGATGGGTCCAAAGATCCCAACTTCTGACCACTTCCAGCGAATATCGTCGCGCGTCTCTCGATAGCTGCTAAAGCCTTCTTTTTGGAGTCTGCCAACAACACATTATGGGATACTCCAACTCCAACTCTCGTCCCATCACTGAAGATACCATCGCCAGTATATCCCTTTATCATTAATGTGTCCAACTCTATAGTCAACTCATCCAACAGCCTGTAAAACTTTTGATCGTGAGGCCCACACTTGTTGTGTGTAAGCTCGTGCAGCATTGTACCGAGGATGGCTTCTATAGGGTAAAATCGGTGCTCATCACTGGCAGGCCTCAGCCTCAGGCATATCTTCATGCCATGGTTAACGTTCAAACCCAGCAGCCGGCTATCTTTAGGGAAGAATTCGCAAAGGGTTCCAACCCTATAACCGTGATTTTTCATTATGGGTTTGACCAAGGATGCCAATTTATGAAGCATATACAGTGCTTCATCGCTTCTGGATCGTTTTTTCAGCTGCGTTATCGTTTTGATGTATTCTGAGCTGCTTATGGGTAAGTTGGTCGGGACATCCTTGGATGGTATTGTCATGGAGGTTCATATGTCAAAATGATAAAAACGCGTACATGTGGGTTTTAGCCCCATGGAAGGTCATCACCACTTTATTATCACCCATCTCAACTTAAACCTATAAGACATTAAATATGAGTAATACGCACGACCCAGTTGCTAAGATCCTGGATACGCTTTCGGTATGGAAGACAGAAGCTGAGAAGGTGGCGAACCAGTCTTTGGATACGATTTCTGATAGTAAAGTGTTCAAAACACTTGAATCGATTATTAAGGGCAATGGGCAATCATCATCGGTTCTGTTTAGGCCGCCGGCGCCACCTCCACCAACTGTTCTGGAAAGGACTGTCGAATGGGTTCAGCGACACAAGGTGCTGGTTCTGGTATTGGTGACGGTAGGGGTCTCGTCGGGGGGCTACTATTATCAACGGACGCACGCAAGTAGGCAGCAGAAGCGTAAGAGGAAGCGAGCTAAAAGGACTGAAAATGGCGCTCGAACCGAGGTTGTGCTGATTGCAGGATCTCCATCAGAACCACTTACGCGCATTATCGCTGGCGACCTTGACAAGAGAGGGTTCATTGTCTATTGGACTACGAGCTCGCCGGAAGAGGAAGCGTTGGTGGCGAGAGAGAACTCAGCCGATATCCGGTCGCTGCCAATCAAAGCAACGAACGAAGACTCCGTAATTGAAACAAGCAAGAGGTTGGAGACTGTACTCAGTACACCTGTTGTTCCGTTTCCTGGCGCTCCGGCCCATTCTCTCTCTCTGGCGGGTGTCTTGGTGATTCCTGATCTTTATTTCCCTGCAGGGCCAGTGGAATCTATAAGAGAAGATACATGGAGTGACCTGGTATATTCGAAACTTCTAGGACCTATTTTCCTATTGTCTAACGGACTACTTGAGGTTGTGAGGAACCATGAATCCAGGCTAATTTTACTCTCTCCGGTCATAATGTCAAGCTTGAGCCCGGGCTTCCATGCGCCTGAATGCATCACCGGCAATGCGCTTGCCTCGTTGGCGCTCTGTTTGCATCGTGAGCTCAAACCTCAAAAAATACCATTCATACATCTCCGGCTTGGATCATTCGACGTATCACATGGCCGGTCACAGAAACGACAAATTTCAAATTCGATCCGCGCAGATATTCTTTCGTGGTCAGACAGGGAGCGAGAACTCTATGCAACCCAATATCAGTCATCTGCGCATTTACAAAGCGCTCGTTCGTCAGGATCAAACCTGAGGGTTTTGAATCACGCTGTGTACGATTCTTTGACTTCGCCAAATCCGAAGAGGGTATGGTATGTGGGAAGAGGCAGTTGGGTCTATCATGTTATTGGCAACTATGTACCTGAATCGTTACTCTCTTGGCTGCTGGTACCCTCCGGGTATGGGCCGAAATACATGGATCCTGAAAAGGATTGGGAAACAGTTTGAATTGAAATTTTGAGAAAATGCCAACAAATATTTAGAGTGCCGTAGTGCTAATTTTTATATAACGTTATTATATTTGTCTAATGAAATATCGTGGGGATGCTTTTTAGGTCGGCCGCCTCTTTCGCATTCCCTTCACAGATTGAGTCCTGCTCATTGAAGTGGTCCGGGACATGGCAGAGTTGCGACGCTCTCGCTTGCTTGCAACACGGTCTACTTCACCGTGCATATAGCTGTGCTGCTGTATTCCAGGAATACTCAGCTCATTAGCTTTTAAAGTAGAAGGATCGGAATCATCAACCACTTCCTCATTTTCTAATTCTTTAACCGCATCCTCGAAGGAAACCATCCCCATTGGCCGTCTATTCATATGCTCACGGCGGCCTGTAATTTTGAACTTTTCAGAACCTTCCTTCAACTCATCAGGCGCAGTTGCCGAATACATCGGTACCGCAGGATTTGAATAGGTTTCGTCACGACGAGGTACATGCAATGGAATAGTATTAACACACTCAGCAAGGAACTGCAGAAATCTCGTGCGACGGACGCCGAATACTGTACCATCTGAGAAATTGTTTCTGTAAGTAAGGCTTATTGTTAAACTGACACGATCCAAATCAAGCATATTGGTAATTTGAACATATGGCCCAGGCATGTAATCACGAATATTTTCAGAAATGAATTCATCAAGCCTGGTTCTAAAGATTTCAATATCTTCATAAGTCGTCTCCGGTAATCCTAGCGACAATGTAAATCCTGCCGTCATCGGTCCAGATCTGCTGATATTTTCAATCCAAAGTGAATTTAATGTAGCATTGGAAGCTTGACGACGGACACCCGAACTTTGGTCCTGGAAGACAGTATAAAGCAAGGAAACCTCAATCGCGACCATATTGGTTAATCCTTGGGGCAAGTAGATTGTAACCAAATCCCCAATATCCAGGGGATGTTTGACGAATAAATAAACACAAGAAGCTAAAATCTCTTGTGCGGTGGCAGAAAACACAAATGATAATGCTAGTAGGGAACTTCCTAATGTAGCCAGCACTGCGCTCACGCTAGGTGCGAGCATGCCAATGAAGATTATGATGATAATCAAAATAACAACAAATAGCAAGACATGATGTAAGCTCGCAATTGCCGAGTCCACGTCCCTTAGTGACCGATAGATAGTCTTTCTTTCATTGCCAATATCCTGAACTGCGATTACCATTTCGTCTAAAGTAACACTCCCGTTACTATCAGCATCCAAAACTGTAAACAGTGTTGTTGCATCAGCTCTATATTTTTCGCCGATAACTTCAATGATATCCTCTAGAGTTAAAGAGTCTGCGTCCTCCAGCACCAAAGACTTCCAAATTCGATTCGCTAGGATTTCTGACAGGAATTTGTTATCCAGGCACTCCACGACAACATTATATGCAGACAGATTTTTGTCATCGTCGTGTTTCCCGCCTCGTATATCCCGTGCTACAGTACCCAGGATATTTGCAGCCCCGCCGACCACTCTATTCATTGTCCCTAAGGCCTTTTGAAGGTTTTGGTTGCTAGCGGCCTTCCGTGCCAACTTTAGTTTTGCATTTTTGGTTTGATTCAGCAGCGATCCACTTTCCAACCGGAAGTCTTCTTCTTCAAACTCAGCGCAAAATTTCGGGAATACAGTATACGCAGCCTTTAGAAGCTGTGTTAGAACCCTAATTGAGAGTTTGTTTGCCTTTATACGGCTAGCAAATCTTGTTTTGTGGAACGACACAGACATGAAATGAATCAGTAGCTTTTCCGCGAAATAAACAAGTGATGAAATAAATAGTGAAACCAAAATGTTGTTGACCGTTCTTTGCCAACTCTGGGTGACTTCAGCGTTCTTCAGCGCCTCGTGGTTAAGCGAAAGCAACGGCAAAAAACTGATAAATGAAACAAACGACCAAATCACGTATGTAATGGCCATTTCCATTGCCGTCACGACAGATGCGTACTTCCTCCATGGTGGAGATAGAATGCCCAGTATCACCCCAACCACGTTAGGCAAATAGTGTGCTATTATCCTTCCAATCCACAGTGAACCCCACACGACCTCCAGCCATATGAAGAGCCACATGATCTTGGTCTGGCCCACGGACGCGTTTGAATTCCCCCATGCCCCCACCGCCAGGGGTATAAAAAGAATAATGGCCACCGGCAGCCAGTACATGAATACTCTTGTGAAGAGAGTCTTGGAAAGTAGATTAGTATACAGGTTTCGCAGCGTCTTCACCCACTCTTTCTCCTTCGACGCCTTTCTTTTCATCCGTCGCTGCTCGCCTCTGCTGAGATTCGACTTGAACCCCCGTCGTTTGGACCCCGGCTTCGTGGGCGTATAGTTCTCTTCTTCCAGCTCGTTCATCACCTGCTCCAAATCAGGCAATTCGTCGTCTGTCTCTTCTTCGTCCTCCTCCAGGACAGTCGGAAGGAGCGCATTGTCGTCATCGTAGTCGTCGCTTCTTCTATCCCGCGGCGGCGACGATGCGTTCGAGTCCGAGAAAACCCCCTCCATATCAGCACTTTCGCCTTTATCGCCGCCGCCAGACTTGCGGGAAAAGAACGATCTGATGCTTTTATTCCTGTTAGATGGCGCTCCAAAATGACCACCGCCAATCTGCTGTTCCTGGTCAACCCCGTACGGATCATATGGCGCTGTCTGAAACGTGTCCTGCGACTCCCCGGCATTCCTGGTGCTAATGTTCACGCTCTTTCCAGAGATGCTATCGTTGGTCTCCGTCAGCTTCAGACCACTGGACCCCGGGTAAGCATATGCCTCGACCGGTGGCCTAGGAAAAGGCTGATCTGCCAGCTCGTAACTCGCGCCAAAAGGACCACCCTCCCCGGCTTCTTCTGTTTCAGTTATGGGCCCAGCTCGCCCCAACGCCGAAGACGTATCGTTATATCGAGACATCTATCTACGTAAACAGGTTTAGCGTCACCACCAATTTTTGCCCCAAAACCAATTTTTTTAAAATAAAAAATTTATTGCGAAAAGTTTGAACTTGATGCTGGTATTCCCAAGGGTCTTTATATAGAATTTAAACATGTATGTACTACAAGCGGAAATGAAATGCGTGAAAAATTCACAACCTTTCTTTTTCCAAACATGTCAAAACTTGCATTTTGCTACACCGATATCAAAATCAAAAGAAAATTCTTTTCCCTGCAGCGTTTTATGTCAGAAGTACCACTATGACAGTCACAACTAATAGGATGTTGTTTCATCTTTAGTCCCTTGCCATTGGCCAGAAGAGCAGCCTACTAAGCCCTCCATCTACCAGTAACCATGTCACGAACACGGAAATGAGCCTAAGCTACCGTCCATGGCAAAACTGCTGCTATAGTAGCAAACTGGGAGTAGATACGAATGTGGTATACCCGTTCGCAGGTCCAGGCGATGCTCTGATTTGGCTCCTGAAGATCATTTCCACAACTAGCATTCCAGGCACCCGGTCCTGTTTCTTATTTCAGAAAGAGTGTTCACATGTGTTACTATGGATAAGCACCCTAATGGCACAACTGTTTCATATGTTTTGCTAGCATTGCATTCGAAATAGCTAGGCTACAATAATAAATATACATCTACGTACCTATATAATACAAAAGAGAGAATCAAGGGGGCTTTACTATCCTTTTAGGGCAACTGGCTACTAGATTGGACGTTTACCAATCTCACTTTCCCAGTTAGCAGCTTGTTCAAAGCCGTTCGTGTGTGACTGGTAGTCGGAGAATGCCTTGTAGATACGTTCGCGGGAGGTTTCCACGAACGGCCCGTGCTGGACAATTGGCTGATCGAGGATCTGGCCTCCGACTATGATGAACCTGGCCGTAGACGATGCGTCTTCCGGCACAGACACCTCGATGCCGTCGCCTTCGACTTTGAAGAACAAAGCGGTGTTTTCAGGGAAAACTGTGCCGCCGACCTTGACAGTGCCGTGCAGAGAATATAGGAAGGAGTTGAATCCCTTGGGAATCTCCTGGGTGACGTCTCCGCCAGGCTTGACTTCGTAGTCATAGTAGCACACCGGCGTATACGACAGATCCTGCTGAGAATCGACCCCATAGGACCGGCCCGAGATCACCTTAACCCGAATCTTATCGTTCGGCTCCGCAATTGGCGTTTCTTTATCGCGCAGCTCGCGGTATCGAGGCTTGCAGTCTTTAAGCTCTTTCGGCAGATCGACCCAGAGCTGCATCCCTTCGGGGACCACTCCGTTTTCACTTCGAGGCATCTCCGCGTGCACGATACCTCTGCCCGCAGTCATAAACTGCAGATCGCCAGGTCCGATAGTGCCTTTGGATCCAGTGAAATCCTCGTGATCTATGAATCCCTTCAGAACATAGGTGATGGTCTCCTGACCCCTGTGAGGATGGTCTGGGAATCCTCCCTTCGCGACATTGAAGTGGTCAAGAAGCAAGAAGGGGCTGAAATGACGCATCCCACTGCTTCCTATAGTCCTCTTTACTTTAGCGCCAACGCCCTCTGCCTGCTCAAAGGCTCGCATTGACTTTGCGATTGCTCGCGGGACAAATTTCGCAGTTGACATAATCTCGCTTGTGTTTTTTTGTTGTTGTTGTTGCTGTTGGAAATAAATATAAATAAGATAAAGTACGATAAAAGTAAAACTAATTGATTTGATTTTGTACATTAAATGAAACCCTAGGCGGATTTCGATCCTTTATATAGTAGTGGTGCGTTTGACGGTTTTGTCAGGTGTGGGACTTTAGTAATTTATTAGTTGGGTGTTAGTAAGTGTTTTACTAATGTGAACCACAACATATAAAGTGTTATAAAACCCTGACAAATATTGTAAAGCATTTTAGTCAACTGTAACATCGAATAGGCTGAACAGTATTACAGCGCCAGATGTAGCAGTAAATGATTCTGGTTTCTAAGTGGCTTTAACATTCTAGAACATTCCGAATCTTCAGCATGGCGTAGTCATCGTCAGTTCTTGTTAGTCAGTTCTTGTTAAACAGTTCTTAAGCTTGTTTGACTGTTGTTCCACAGTCGGAAACCAGCTTGGGTTTAGTTTGTAACTTTGTAGTAAGCGTTTGAGCTCGTAACACGTTCATAACAACTTGAGAGCCATGACTGAATCAGAGGAAAGCGAGTGTTCTTCGGGGCCCACAGGCACGTCCAAGTCATCTGGAGATATCCAATTCTATGATATCCCGCGGTTGACGAATAACCGAAATATTAAAGCTGGTGGTGATGTTTGTTTAGCTCGTGCTGAGAAATCGAGCGCGCTAGCGCCAAACACTGACAACAACATCACGTCTTTGTATGTGGGAGATCTAGATCCATCAGTAACTGAAGAGGCGTTGGCTTCTCATTTCAAGCACATCGGATCGCTGGCTTCGATTCGGCTGTGTCGAGATATAGTGACCCGCGCTTCACTCTGTTATGCATATGTCAACTTTACGGGCGAGAAGGCCGCGCAAGAAGCGATCAAGACCATGAACTATACCAAAATCATGGGTAGGCCGTGCCGAATTATGAAGGTGGAGAAAAACTTCAGCAAGCGACAATCAGACGGAGGGAACGTCTTTATTCGGAATCTAGACCGTGCAATCGATACCCGTGAGCTGTACGACATATTCAGCAAGTTTGGGGCTATTCGCAGCTGCAAAATAATATTTGACGCCAGTGGGATATCTACGGGGCGGGCATATGTCCAGTTCGAATCAAAGGAGTGTGCTGCCTCCGCAATCCGGCTCGCCAATGGTACGAGAATTGGCAGTCGCGCAGTCCTGGTGGATCCTTACCTGAGCCAACGAGAGCGCCAAAAGCTATTTGAAACCAATGAAAATACCAGTTTATACCTACGCGGATTACCCAAGGATATCACGGAAGAGGAGATTTGGCAAATCTTCTCTGTGTACGGAAATATCATATCTGTATATCTGCCGTGTGGAGATGGAGTAGACAGACTAGGATGGGGGTATGTTAACTACGAGTCCCCACAACCGGTGCCTGTTGCAATCAGGGAGGCAGATGGATATATCATCCGTGGCCAGCCAATCTTGGTAAGTGTGTCCAAAAAGAAATCGCCCCAAGCCGCTTCGCCAGCTGTTGAGAAATGCAGACCCCATCCGGGTTACGCGGGAACTAAGGTTTGTATCACCGGGCTCGCTTCTCAGGTTACCAAGCCAGCACTATTCAGCTTGCTCCAGCAGTCAATGGGGATCGTTCCGAAATACATAACAATGATACCTAGAACCTCGTCTGCGTTGATTGAAATGAAAACATACCAAGAAGCTTTACGCGTGATATACCATTTTCAGAACAGACTGGTTTTCAACAAGCGCCTATTAGTTTCATTGCAGCAATACCAGCCTTATACGCGTCCTTGCTATGCCGACGATCATCATCACCACCACCAGCGTCACCATCAACAGAACAACCAGCCTTCTGCCAAAATACCTGTGCGCCTAGTCGCAGCGATCATGGTCCACCCGTTTGTGCAGGGCCACAAAGCGGTCTGCGGAATAGTTCTCGAACGCCTCAGACTCACTTACGGCATCGAAAACCTGTTCCAGTTCGCGATTATGCCTGAAGCTCTGTTGTACGCGGAAATCACAAACGCACTGCTGGCTGCCAATAAGTTCTAATCCTGTAAAGTGTATAAATCATGTATGACGTCATTGCGAATTCAGGTCTGTTCTAACAAAAGCCGTTGGATGATCGCTGGATCTAAATTAAATAATAAATGCTCTTTCCTGCATGGCAATGCGTGCATGACCTAACGTTGTTATAACTTCTTACTATTAGCTCAAAATAGATAGATAACGCTATAACTAAAAGAAAAAGAAGTTCGATTACGAAACAAGAAGAATAAAGAAAATTTTTACAAGATTGTGTAGCCTCCATCGATGACAATGTCAGACCCGGTGCAGAAAGCGCTGGCCTCAGATGCCAGCCAGATGCATGCGCCAGTTAGCTCATCGGGATCGCCTAGTCTGCCCAGCGGGGTGCGCTCTTTCCACTCGTTGAACAGAGTAGTGTAGGATCTGTTCAGCGCGGTGTCCATGTACCCGGG
This sequence comes from Diddensiella caesifluorescens, assembly GCA_030558955.1. NCBI lineage: Eukaryota > Fungi > Ascomycota > Dipodascomycetes > Dipodascales > Trichomonascaceae > Diddensiella > Diddensiella caesifluorescens. The sequence goes on from JAKTQR010000014.1 coordinate 103,569, forward strand.
CGAGATCGAGTTGCATCTGATCTTGTGCACAGCCCATTCCGCGGCGAGTGATTTCATGAGATGGCGCACTGCGGCCTTGGAAGCGTTGTACGCAGACTGGGGCTGGGGCCAATTGACAATGTTACCGGACATGGATGCAATGAATACAACGGTTCCGCCGCTTCCCTGCGCGATCATGTGTCTGGCAGCCGCCTGGGTCACTATGAACGAACCGTTCAGGTTGATATCAATCACCCTTCTAAACTTCTCCGCTGGGTAGTCCTCGGCGTGAACGAGGTCTGCCACTCCCGCAGAGTTCACAACAACGTCGATATGGCCCAAGTCTCTAGCAATTGAGTCCATTATCTCATTCACTGACGTCTCGTCTCGGACGTCGGCCTTGTAAAACTGCGCCTGCACGCCATACGCCTGGTGCAATTTCTCAATCGCATCCATGCCCAAGTCCGTCTGCACATCCAAAATAGCAATTCCCTTTAGTCCAACCGAGCACAGTCCCTCAGCCATAGAGAACCCTAGTCCTCTGGCTCCACCGGTCACAACCGCGACCTTGCCATCGAGCCGGAACTTGGACAAAAAGTTCTTCGGCTGAAATGGCACTTCTTCCGACACAGCACTCGCGGCCGCGATGTCTTCTGCTGACGGTGCAGGCGGCACAACAGCGCCTCGCGCTGTGTTCTGGTTCTGTGATGCTGCTAACGAAGGATCCATTTTTTCACTTTCTAACCTTTTTCCTCGATATAGACGAAACACAATCAAAAAACGGCAAAAAGCTTATAACCTCAATATAACTTCAGTGCAAAACTTCAATATGACGTGGTACTTCGGCGTCTAATTTGCGTATTTCCAAATTTAGGCCAACGAAAATGCTCTGACCGGATTTCGTTAAGGGGTTGAAGGGGAGAAAAACCGATCGCACTCAAATAAAAACAAAGAGTGGTATGTGTTCTGAGTTGTGTTATGAGTTACAAAGGGGGCAGAGAGGGGGAAATGCTCTGAACCAACGAAAAACAAGACTGTGTTAAGTGTGTTGTTGGTAGTGCAAGGTGGGAAAACGCGGGGCACGGTACAAAATAATACTCGATCCTGATTCCTGATATTGCAAAACTCAGTACAAGTTGCCAAGTGGTCGCAGGAAGCCCGAAACAGAAATTGCTGCTAACGCTATATATATATATATCCACGCTAACAAGCCTGTTCAGAAGCCTGTTTGTGTTTCGTTTCCGCTATGACGAAAGATACTTTCTGCAGGAATACGTAAACCCCAAACCTATTCTGTCGTAAAACAGAAAGAGATCCGCAAAAAACAAAAAGGGAAAACTTAGTCCGTGCGAAAAGACCGAACGCACTATAGAATGTTCAAAACCTTAGATTTCCTACCAAAACTGATAGCGAACAGGTGCAGGAAGCGAGCGAGAACGTCTACGAGGTGGCAGTCTGTAGTTATATATATATACTAGTCAGGCGGAATCGTATTCAAGCCGGATCACGTCTCGCTTGGTCACTAGGTCATGCGCTGTTATTAACAAAAGCCTCTCATCGGATCATTTGGGGTTAGGGCACGTTCTGCTATTCTCCCAACGGCACGCATCGGATCACTAAATATTTCAGGGAAGAACCGGAGCGGACTATGTAATAGTGGCATTAGTAGTAATTACTACTGACTCTACTGTACTATATACTACTAGTAACTAACGAGAAATAATAACAAGAAACAACATGTTACGCGTAAAACAGATCGTTTCAACTCAATAAACAAAAACAGAAAGAAAAGAAAACACAAGAAATATAGCTCTAGATCAATTCCACGTAATTGGCAGGGAAGATGCCCCGCTGGCCGCCTACACTGCCTGTCCACCAGTCGTCCTTGGACTCACTCTTCTTCACGATGGTGATGATGTCGCCCTTGCGGAACGGCAGGTCTTCCGACTGCTCGCCTGCAAAGGAGTACAGCGCCACGGCCTTATCGCCCTGGACTCTTGTCTCCTGGCGACGCATGGCCTCGCGCTCGCGCTCCTTCTCCCGCTCGACCTCGTAGTACCTGTCGTCGTTGTATCTGGATCCCGCACCTGGCCTTCGGCCAGGTGACTGGCTGTATGAGGACGGCGAGCTGCCAAAGTCGGGCTTAGGGGCCCTGGGCCGGCCGGGATTGTCTGAGTACGTCGACCTGAAGTTCGTCGACTTCAGTTGCCGGCCGAGATCGTCAACATCGTCGTCATCGCCTCGGCCGGCACTTCTGCCGCTGCCACTGCGCACCCTTCCACTGCCGCGGTACCCTCCTCCTGCACCGTTGGAGGCGGGTCGGTCGTATACATCGTCCTGCCAGGATGAATCGCCCCTGGATCGTGTTCCTGAGCGAGGCGCTGAACTCCGATTGCCCGCTCCACCGCGTCCGCTGGATCCGTAGACATCCTCAAATTCGTCGCCGTCGTCTTCCAAGTAGTCGTCATACTCGCGATCTCGCCTAGAATTCGATCTTGTGCGCCGTCTTCGGTCTCCGTTCGAAGATGAAGTATCTGAAAACTCATCAGGGATGTCATTATAGAAGTCGTCATCGAAGTCTTCCGGTCGCACGCCTCGAAACGCTCTGGACTCGAGCACTCTGAACAGCGAATCGCATTCGGGTGGAGGATCAACCCTGCCTGCCAGAATAGACTTTGCAGTGCAATTCGACCCGTAGAACTTACGGTTTGCATCTCTCCGTTCGATTAAAACCGAGCCCTCAAAAGAAACACCCGCGAACAGCCCCTTGGTCTTGGAGTACGCAAAGATAGCCGCAACGCTCTTCAGCGACGCACTGCCAGCCGCTTCCGCGTTCCTTCCCAGAGGTCCAACTGCCAGCGAGATGTTACCGCCCAGCGTCACGGACCCCGCTTGCGCAAACGTATCCACGGCCGCCTTTGTATTTAAGATGAACACGAAATCTGTAATCTCAGCGCCAATCTGTCCGCCGACACCAGCTCCCCCAGTGATAATCGCCGCAGGCGCGGACCACGAGTTGTCTGGAAGCCTGGCTACAATAACCCCAGACCCGGCCCGCCCAGAAAACAGGAACCCAGCTTTCAACACTGTGATAACCGCCAATCCTTTAGCATTCGCCAATACCTCTGCCGGTATCACCATGTCCTGGCCAAAGATTTGATTGGGCTTGATGAACGAGGCGAGAATCTTAGCCGCTTTTCTACAACATTAGTCTTTGCTGAACAAACCGTCGTACTCTCCTTACGTAAGCTAGGCATACTTGGATTCCTTTGATAAGCTCCTAGGAACTGGATTATTTAGTCCCATCTCGTTTACGCTGATTGCCTTGTGCTTTTCCTCTGTTTTTCTGTGGATGCTAGATAAATATTCGTGACGTTGATGATGTTGAAGTAGAAGAAGGTGTATAGAAGGGCTTAGCTTTTGTACTGGCTAGTAATTATGAGATTATTATTGCACCCAAATCTAAACGGGAGCAGCACCACGCTGTTTTGTACGAGTACGACACTGAAACACCAAGTAACGAAGAATCACCTCAAAAACGAAAGATGCAGCGCTGAACAGAAAATTCTATACATGTCTGAAATCATGTGTTCAGAATAGTTTTCTGAAGTACGCGGGGTAGCCCGGGTACTTTTGAATAGATTTGGCTATTGGTCCGGATGGCAATCTCCGGTGCGACGGTATGGAACTTTGGTTAGCATAAACTTAGCGATGACGTCGCTGTGACCATTAATGCCGCTGACAAAAAGGTTATTTTTCCACCATCGTCATCGTCAAAAACGTTGCGTCTTTTAAGCGCTTTTTAATAGTATTTATAGTAGATTCCTTCACTTTACAGTTTAGTTTGCAGCGCTCCTTTTGATTTTGTTTGGACGCTTTTTGCATCTACACTTCGCTCATTATTTTATGGGAATCCGGAGATGATTCGACCAGTACTTCGCCAATTGCAGTTGAACGCGGGGCCGGCGTCTAGACGGAATTTGGGTACTTTCAATCGTTTGAATACTGGTTCGCGAACTCTGAGATTGACACGGGCGCCTATAAAGCCTTTAAAGGGGTTGAGGTTCCAGAGTAGTGTGCCGCATGTGAAGAAGAAGAGATCGCTCGTGTTCAGAACACTGTATTACTCCGCGCTAGGGATAGGAATCACGGTATCGGTAACTGGGACGCTGCTTGTGGCGTTCTTCGCGTACGATGCAAGTACATACTACGTGAATGACGAGGATCTAGATAATATCAAAGTGTCAGATTTGGCGCTGCATCCAAAAGTGGGTGGACCCAAGAATCTACCCATCTGCGATCGCTACCTCGATGACGAGAATGATGAGGGCGGCTCCCAGCCGAAGCCCCGGCTGGTTGTTCTTGGGTGTGGATGGGGATCTGTGTCTATGCTCAAAGAGATAGATGCTTCGTTGTATGACATCACAGTGATATCGCCGACGAATTATTTTCTGTTCACGCCTATGCTGCCCTCGGCTACGGTCGGAACATTAGAGTTTAGGTCGCTTGTAGAGCCTATCCGTCGGATCTGCAAAGGCAAGGCGCATTTCCTGCAAGGGACCGCAGAACACGTTGACTTTGATAATCGTCTCGTTGAGGTCTCCAGCTATGATAAGCGGACCGGGACAACGTCTTCGTTTTATGTGCCTTATGATAAACTTGTGATTGGCGTTGGCAGCGTTACGAATACTCACGGCGTTAAGGGATTGGAGCATTGCCACTTCTTGAAAACTGTGCAAGATGCCAGAAAGATGCGAAATCAAATTGTAACGAACCTCGAAAGGGCCTGTTTCCCTACAACCACGGAAGAGGAACGCAAGCGATTGCTGAGCTTTGTAATTTGTGGTGGTGGCCCGACTGGGGTTGAATTGGCGGCCGAAATACACGACCTCATGAAGGAGGATTTGGTTCTGAAGTATCCAAAGGTGCTGAGAAACCAGGTATCCGTTCACATCATTCAGTCGCGTTCGCATATCCTGAATACATACGATGAGAAGATCTCCAATTACGCCATGGATAGATTCGATAGAGATCAGGTGGATGTCATCGTAAACGCGAGAGTGGCTGAGGTTTTGGACGACCGCATCATTTTCTCTCAAGTGAGGCCGGAAGATGGATCTACAGTGTTGAAGGAGCTGCCCTATGGACTATGCGTGTGGTCAACAGGGGTCGGTCAGTCGCCTCTTACTCGAAGCGTTGCGTCTGAGCTTGGAAGCGAGTTTCAGAGAAATCGGCTGGCTATTGAAACAGATTCGCATCTACGTGTTTTAGGAGCCCCGCTAGGAGAAGTCTATGCAGTCGGAGATTGCGCCACGGTGCGGACGGATGCAGCACGCGAAGCAGCTAACCTGATAAGGTATTCAGTATTGGGCAAGCGTCGATATAGTCTAACGGGAGAAAACCGCATAAGCGACCAGGACCTTGCGAAGATTGACATTACTTTCAATGAGTTTTTGGAGTTTGCTAATGCCCTTAAAAGAAAGCATCCCGAGATTGCAGAACACCTAACCCGGCTGAAGGAGCTATTCACAGAGTACGATGTCGACCGATCTGGTACTCTAAATCTTTCGGAGATCAATAACTTGCTGCATGTTATTGACAAGAAGGTGACCTCGTTGCCAGCTACTGCACAGCGGGCCGCACAGCAGGGACAATATCTGGCGCGCAAGTTTACAAAACTTGCTAGATCCCAAAATAGCCTGCAGCTGAATGATATAGTCGAAGGCGATGTTGATGACGCAGTATACCGGCCGTTCCTTTACCATCATTTGGGATCTCTGGCATACGTCTCCAATGCTGCCGTATTCGACATTAATGGGAAAGGCTACGTTGGTGGTCTAGTTGCAATGTATCTGTGGCGCGGAGTATACTTCATGCAAACCGTTTCACCGCGTACCAGGGCTTTAATGTTCATGGATTGGATGAAACGGGGCCTATTTGGTCGCGACCTCGCCGATATCGCTACCGATGAAGACCCGCCTAAAGGAAGTCGCTAGCCATGTAATAATAATACACAGAAATATTTTATGTATAACTAAATCATGAATAAGTTCTCGTTAAACTTCATCCTTTTCTCGTTAGATAAAGCCTGCTAGAGATTTTGGGAGTCTAAAAAACGGAGTACAAACAAAGCAAAATTTTCATCTAATCAGATCGATAAGACAGATCTTATCAATCGCAACTCAAAAATCCAGAAGCACAAAAAAAAGCTTATATAAATAAAATGTATGTACGACAAGAATCTATGATATAATAGAGATCTTCCTGAAAAAGGGAAAACTAATTAAGCTTCCTTAGCCTTTCATCACAGTCTGCAATTGACCGTTCTGCGGCCTCCAGTTTTGATCGATGCTTAGCTACCTTCTCCTCAAATCGTCGCCGTTTCGCTAAGAGATACTCTTTGACATTCTCCTCAGTAACCAGTCCTGATAGCCCTAATGAGGAACTCGATGACGAGGAAGATACTGGCGATGAACTCTCCTTTGCTTGATTGGCAGTGGCAGCGTCCTTAGACGTCAATCCCACTGTCGAAGGCTCCGCGTTTAGTATCGAAGATATCCTTAATGAATGCTCGTCTTCCACTGATCTATTCCGCTTATGGCTGACTCTCCCAGTGGAATCAGTGAAGTGCTTGAATGATGGTAGCGATTTACCGTTCGCCTCAGCCCCTTCGTTCGCCTTGGACGGTGGTCTAAATGCATTCGTAAAGTCAATTGGTGGTGGTACATATCCATATCCCGTGCTATCATTATTTTTCTCATCTCCACTATCAGGCATGGCTCCGTTAATAATATTGGTGGTGTTGGTATTATTATTATTACGATATAGAGGAGGAAGCATTCCCGTCGTGTTTGGTGCTGTGCCAACTATTCCCTTATGCATTGTTGTGGAGTTGTGGCCGTCGGGTAACACTCGCGATAAAGTTAAAGGTGGTAATACAATTGGCGGTGAGGAACCACGAGTATTTTGGCCAGCACTCTCTTCAGGCGAATAAGTTTGCGATCTCGATGGCGGTGAAGCCTGGTCACCGAAAGAAAAGTGCAGTGTTGATTGTTGTTGCTGTTGCTGTCCGGTTATAACCCGTCTTCTTCTTTTGATGATGCTCTTCTTCATGCCGACAGGTCTGTGAACGCCGTGTAGCTTATAATAAAGCCCGCACGCATTGCATATAGTATGTCCAACATCATCTCGTCTCCACAAGGGTGTGATTGTGGTACCGCAGTTTTGGCATGAGATGACTACTGCCGGATCAGCCTTTGCGTCATCACCGTTGGGCTTACCGTCCGCAACAGTATTATGGCTGTTCCCACCCGCTGGTGCAATACCCATAGCATCGGTTGTGCTCGGTTTCGCTGGCTTGGAAGCTTTAGATGTCAACTGCGCAGCTCGTGACACCCGGTTGTTGAATGCTGGGCAACCGGAGCAAGCACTCGATCCGCCAGTCCCATTGCAGTGACCATCTCCAGGACACGTTCCAGCACAAAGCCCTGAACCGGGCTTGCTTTCCTGCTGCTCACTATTGCTGCTTCTCGGTGAATCGGTTTCGGCTCGATCTTCACCGGGGGATGATGATGCTTTTATCTGTTGCTGATTGCTAGGCTCAATAAATAGTGTGGTTGTCTGAGGCGGCCTCCTCAAATGAACGGGCCTCGAGGTATTCCGCGCCTTTAAATACAGTCCGCATGCGTTGCAGATGGTTTCTCCGTTCGGGCCTCTTCGCCATAGCGGGGTTCTAGTTGTACCGCAGTTGGCACAAATTTGCGCAGACAGCGCGGATTTATCCAAATCATCCGGCGTGCCAGCCGAGCCCATCGCGAAACCTTCGTGCTGATGCTCATGCTCGTGTTGTGCTCTGCTTAGCAGTGTCGCAGGCGACGGTAGCTTCTTGTTATAGTCAAGAACCGGGAAAGTGGTATACGAGCCATTGCCACCAGAGCTATTTGACCCGACGATATCCATATGGCGATATCTCAAATCGCTCTTCTCTGACTTTGTGCCGTGAGTGTGATTTTGCAGGCCAGCAGCCATTCTAGATGGTGTACTATCTTTTGTCGATGGAGTTGTTGAATCTCGCGTTTGACTCGAAGCTACAGAGGACAAAAGTACGAGCTCAGACATTCCATATTACACCTTATCGAGCGAAATGATCACAGTTAATAAACAAAATAGACGCCTCTGTCTGGTTCGCTGCAGTGCCGTCTGATCTTTAGCCTGTTCTTGTTTTCAAACCCTCTTACTAGAAAACGAAAAATGGGCGCTAACAGTGTATTCTCAAAAAAATTTGCACAGAGGTCTATGATGGTACGTTTGATTGATATACCACAACAGGACTAGAACGACAACCGTGGGTAGGGGAAATCTAGATCGCAGAAATCAACTGGTAACCACTACCGATTCGCAGGGTGCTATTAGTAATGAGACACAAAAGAGATAGTTCACGAGTTCAAACTATTCCTTCAGGTGATAAACCTTATATTGTGAAAGACACTAATGAAAGTTTATGAAACCCGGGTTGTCAAGTAATTAAGGAGACCGCGCTGGGTTATGGTATCTCGATCGATCACACTATGCACTTTTATTAGGTTTTCAATTGCGGCTTTGCGGGAAATGCAGCCTGGATTACAATCACCGGCAATCTGATTGGCCGGTGCCGAAGTAATCAGATTGAACTGTCCAATAGGAGCACGCATAATAGAAATCCACACACTGCGGCGGCGGGGGTACAAACCCCAATTGATGTCTCAATAAATATTCTGCCTAGTAAACTGCTACTAACAAAAACTACAAAATGCATATGCGTTTTCAGAACCATGCATACTTGCCGTCAAATACCCATTTTATTGTCTTGCGCTTACCCTCCGCATGATACATGGGCCATGATTCGTTTCGATCCTGAAACGTGACCTGGATGCCGCTGACGGGGTCCTGGTTGTATCTTTCGATGACCTCTTCAGGCTTCACTTGTTCCGGCAGATCTTGCTGCCATATTTTAAGGTACTTAAAGTGCCATTTCTGTGCCTCGTTGATAGCGGCTCGGATTAATTTGTCTGTATCGCTTAGCACTGTTTCCTTGGAGCTGTCAATTGTCGCGAATATGCGAAGTGCATAAAGGGTATCGGCGGCGAAATCCTGACCCCACAGCATCCAAGATCTGCTTCCGTGCTTTGCACCGAATACCCTCGGAGTATGACCATCTTCTTGGTCTTTCGTTTTGCTCAGAAACGGCCCGTAATACTTTGACCGGAAGAACGTGTGCTCAAAGATACCTGCGCGGGGTGCTATTGCAACCCGCTCGATACCATCCTGTTCTGTATCCCTTTGCATTTTGAGTTTCATTTGGTCCTCATCCTGCGTCGTCAAAGGCACGAGCTCGTCAATGTCGTCACCAATAAAGTCGACGTCCTGTGGCCACTCGACCGGACGAGTCTCCTTGTCGTTTTTCTTGAGGTCAAAGTAGATCTCCCTGTTGTCCGTCAACCGATACCCGAACTGCCCGTAGTAATTCCCGATGTCCGACCACAGCGCAATCAGAGTTTGGCTGGAATCCGGCTGCGATTCTAGTAAATGCGTGTTCCAGTCTTCAAGCTTTTGGACTGCCAACTCCATCATTCTCTTCGCATAGCCCTTTCCCCGGTTTTCCGGAGGTGTGAACACGGACCCAATGCTGTGGCTTATACCGTGCTGAATCTCGAGCCCTTTTCTCTTTATGAGAGTGGGTCTGGTAACACTCTCAAATGCGCACACTATTTTCCACGGCTCCTCAACATCATCACTAGACATCTGGCGCTCTTCCAGTGCCCAGTACGTCAGAGGCATGTTTTCTTTAGCCAAAATCGCAAAAATGCCCTTCTCTCGCGTCAGGTACTGTTCCAAAGTGAGGCCGTTCGCCCACTGCACGAAGTTCATGCTGTGACAGTATTCAACTTGCTTGATATCGCTAAGAGCTACCAGTCTGTACTCGTCCTGTGCAATCATTTTTCCAACGGTCAAATTTTCACTGGAACGGAAATAACAAAAATCGTAAATTGGGTTCTGAAAAACAAATGTATTTATATCAAAACTCTTGAATGTAAGGGACTATTATTTACTCTCCAAGGCATTGCCTTTTATACTGGTTTTGAACTGTTTATGTCACTTTGTGACCAGTGAAGTATATTACCTTTTTCATGTTGTCTTTGCTGGTTAATCAGCTAACAGCAGGTCTACCCGACGGGTCACGTGCCGCACAGCGGGGTCTGAACAGCCCCGCTTCGAAGCTAGTTCAGGGTCCAGCCCAATCAGGAAAACGATGTATCGCGAGCTACTACAACTAGCTATATGGACATCGGTATAGGTAGAATCATATTTTTACTGTGCATCTACGCAGTTATAATCTTTTTCAAATTCCCAAGTTGGTCAAGAACTGCCTGTTTGGCCGTGCCTCCGATAGCCGTCCGGCGTTCGACGCTCGTTTCAAAATCGAAAACGTGAGCCACATCGGCCTCAAACCGGGGATCGATCTTCTGATAGTCTTCCAGGGTTAGCTTGTCGATTCCTGATAACCCCTGCTTCTCCGCCTCGCTGACGGCTTCTCCGGAAATATGGTGCGTTTCCCGGAATGGAACGCCCCTTCTGACCAGATAATCAGCAAGATCAGTAGCTAGCATATCCATCGTTAGCGCGGAACGCATCTTGTCGGGATTTATCGCCAACGTCGAAACAACTCCAGTGGCTATCGATAACGAGTGGCTTACGGTAGTCATGCTATCGAACAGTGGCTCTTTATCTTCTTGCAGGTCCTTATTATAGGTGGACGGCGTGGCCTTCAACGTCATCATGAATCCCGCCAGTTGGCCAAATACCCGGCCGCTCTTACCGCGAAGAAGCTCTAGGCTGTCTGGGTTTTTCTTCTGGGGCATCAGACTTGATCCCGTTGAATACGCATCGGCCAGCTTCACAAACCCGAACTCGGCAGTCGAGTAGATGATTAGGTCCTCACTCATTTTGGATAGGTGGGTCAATACTAGAGACCCCCAGAAAAGTACCTCGACCACAAAGTCTCTATCTGCCACCGCAGTAAGCGAATTACCAATAACACCCTCGAACCCAAGGTTCTCGGCAATATACTCTCTATCGATTCCATATGGATGGCCCGCCAGTGCTCCTGAGCCCAGCGGCGACTGGTTAACCCTCTGGATAACCTGGTCCAACCTCTCCAAGTCGGTCGCCAAGTATGTAGCATGCGAGCTGAGCCAGTGCGACCAACGGATAGGCTGAGCTCGCTGCAGATGAGTATATCCAGGCATCAGTACGTCCAATTCCTTTTCTGCACGGGCAATCAAAACCTGAATAAGCCCCACCAGGATAGCCCTGATCTTAGCCAGCTCGACTCTCACAAAGAGTCTCATATCAGTTGCAACTTGGTCATTGCGCGAGCGGCCCGTGTGCACTTTGCCAGCAATTTCCCGGCCGATTATTTCGCCCAATCGTCTTTCATTGGCCGTATGGATATCCTCATCGCCGGGTTTCTCGGCAAAGGTGTTCGTATCCCATTCTTTCAGAAGCACTTCGAGCCCTTTATGAATCTTCGTCAACTCATCGTCGGTCAAAAGGCCAACTTTCTTCAACGCACTGGTATACACTCGAGTCCCCTCAATATCAACAACGTACATTTTCTTATCGTACGGTAGCGAGGCATTGTAGAGTTCCATCAATGGATCAGTGGCCCCGGTGAATCTACCTCCCCACAGTTTCAACTCGGTTGGCGCCGACATATTGTTTTGGTGTGTTTCTATGTGAAAGAGTCAGATTCTTTCGAAATCCTTTTCAGCCCCTTCAAACCCCCACCCCCTCGTTCTACTCCCAAATTTCACACATAAGCCGCTGAGATTCTGTATCAGTAGATAAATACATGGAATATGGCGATCCAGTTCTCGTGGCCAGTACTGGGAATAATAGTATGTAGCTCTGACGTACAAAATATCCATATGCCTTAAAGCTCTGACCGGAAACAGATTCCAGGTATTATAATTGCATCGGCAGGGTACGGAACCTATTTCTTCATACTTGTTCCTCATCACGACCGGCCCGGCCAGCTGGTATGGTTTCAGTTCAGCTTGTTCATGACATGGCTGTCTTATTACCTAGCGATTATGACTCCGCCGGGCAGTCCTGCTAAGGATTTTGCATACAAAGAAGGCGAGTGGAAGCGCTGGTGCGTAAAGTGCAACGCGCCTAAGCCCGAACGATCGCATCACTGCCGCCAGTGCAAGAAATGTGTCCTAAAGATGGATCATCACTGTAGGTTGATTTGTCATGTTGTGAATGGCGTCGAGCTAATTTGCATAGGTCCGTGGACTTATAACTGCGTTGGTCATGAGAATATGCCGCATTTTATCAGATTCATCTTGTGGGTTATAGTTAGCTGCTCGTATGCCATATACCATCTCTTTAAGAGCGCAATGGCAATATATCATGCCAGAAATCTACCCTCCGTAAGTATAGTTTTGGGGTTTGGCAGAAACGAACACGCACTAACTTGAGGAAAAAAGTACATGATACCCAGATCAGAGATCGTTGCGACTGTTGCACTGCTGCCGGTGGTATTTTTTGTCCTGTTCACAATATCGCTACTCTCGATACGCTTATTTATGAATATCTTTGAAGGCAGAACACAGATTGAATCGTGGGAGGTTGAAAGAATAGAGACGCTGGTGCGTAAGCGGTTAGCTCCAGACGTAGATTTTCCGTACGATATCGATCCGTGGACAAACATGACCAACTCGTGGGGCCATCCCTTAACCTGGTTGTGGCCGTGGGGTCCGGCATCAGGAGATGGAATGCATTTCGAAAAGAATGAAGTAGTTGACGATGGCTCGATATGGCCTCCAGATCATCGAGATCAGGATGGGCCTCCGCAGTCATACGGTTCTCAGGCAACTGGTGCCATGAGAACTCTAGGTTATACTACAAGACGACCGGTTTTAGCGCCAGAATGGAGAAGCCATAGACAAGCTTCGGAGAACGACTTCTATAACCGAGATCAATGGCAGAACTTCGAAGGCGAAAAGATCAGTGACTTCGGGGTCGATCCAGATACAATCATCCACGAATCCATACCCGATTACAATGTTCCGCCGGATGGGAATGATGACGATAACGATGAAAATGTACCATTAGGGTTACTTATAAACAGGGAACCTTATTCAAACTAAATAATAAAATAATAAAATAACATCTGGGGATGGCTTCTTCTTCTTCTTCTTTTCTTCTCATTTTTCCTTCGATTAGTAATAGTATACACGGCGGTAGTCCAATTATCATCGCATCTCGACATCTCCATCTCTATCTAAGGGTTCCAGAGCCTCCTGCACGACGTCGGACTTTTGTTCAATCGTTGGAGATTGCGGCTTTACTTTGATTTCAGCTTGTTCTTCCTTGGGCTTCTCAGGCTCAGCTAAGCCTTCTTCAACCTTAGCCTTTATAGGTTTCTCTGCTTCTGCTGGTATCAGCTCATCAACCACAGGAGGCAGTGGCACAACTACTGCTTCAACTGGAACACTTGGTACTGCAATCTCTACTACAGGAGCAGGTTGTTCCGGCTCAGCCATTTCAACGTCTTTAGTCTCCTCCTTTATTTCCTCATTGTTTTTAACTTGTTCAGCTTCCTTCTGATCGCCTTCTTTGTTGTCAGTCTCATTAGTTTCAGCTTCTGGCTTAACATTAATACCGTCAGCAGCAGCAGCAGCAGCATCCTCCTGTGTCCCAGGCTTTGGATCTTGCCAGTTTTTCAAAGCATCAGGACCATCCTGGATCCATGTATCATACTTTTTCGCATGGTTAGCAACCTCCGTCTCATCCAAGTCGTATTTCCAGCCATCACTACCTTCCAGAAACTCTTCCCAGCGAGATTTCCTCCCTTCTACGATTGCAGAGGTTCTGGTCTCTTGCCAGGGCTTCTCAGACGGTCGAGTGAAAAAATCTAAAGTACCAGCCTCAAAGAATAATTTGTAGGTGTTCATGCATACTCGGGCCATCAGTCCCTGTTCAATGATCATAAACGGATAGCTCTCGTCAATCTCATCAATTAACGACCTGTATAGCAGTGGAGATTTGATTGTTTCTGTGGGAACACCCTCAGTGGGTACGCTCATCATATAGGACGTCAGGTAATAGTTCCATCGATCTTGAGCATTCTTTATCTCGCCCAACGTTAGATCACTACTGCCAAGGAATTGGAACCCAATCTTGGCGTCTTTATTGTCCCAATCGATTCTGAACAAATTCTCCTCGGGTCCAATGATCTTTTTCACCTTAACTCGGTAGAGAATTTGCTTCTTGATGTCACTAACAGACTCGGTACGGTCAGCTTGGAATAAAACGAGAGTATCTGATGACCTTGTATCTGTAACAATAGAGTGGATATGCTTGACCAACGCCTGAACAACTTTGTCAACAGTGTAAAGCTTGTAGGCCCTGTTTCTATATGCCTGCCGGACTGCTTCTTCGTACCATTGGTGTTCAACATCACCCTCTATCAGTTTCTCTGAAAGACTTAACAGCTGCTCATAGCAATTCTCGCTACTAAACCTAAGACCCAAATCTTCGAGCTTATGATCATATAGATTCAAGTCTTTGGCAAAATCAACTTTGAAATCACTGGCGATTTCCTCGGAAATCATACTTTCATAGCTTTTAGCCTCTGCAAGTCGCGAATACAGGATATGCAGTAATCTCAAAAACACATAAATAGTAGTGTTACCAAACAGATTGAACACTGTTCTTTCAGTCTCGATTGATTCACCATTCGTAGAAAAGCTGGCACCGCCTCCAGGTGTCCCCGGGGCACGTTTGTTTTCCTCGTCGACATGTTTCAACCAAGTTTCCCCAGAGTCTTCAATCTTGAAATCATCCTCTACGGGCTTTACCTCGCTATCCTCGACATCAAGGCTATCTTCACTTTCACCGTCTTTGCTTTTAGATCCATTAGATTTGGGAAGCTTAGACTTTCGTAAAACATCTCGAAGGAGATCACCACTAGGATCCCGTGGTCTCTTGCGGCTTCCATTACCATTCGGCGATGCGGAAGTCGTTGATTCAGCCTCGTCTCCTTCATCTGGAGATTGAGACTTCGCTGATGACCGAGGGAACCTGTCAGGAATTAAGTTTGAAGGTAAAGTGAAAAATAAAACCAAAAAGGACTTGAAAAAGGTGTCCATTCGTTCACGATCACCAGAAGAATATGATCCAGCATGCTCTAGATAGCAAAGCACCAACCGAAGTACGTCCATAATAACATCAGTATCCTTCATTTCATAAATAAGCTGTGACTTTGGTAAAGGTGCGCTTGAGCTTTTTCTCTTGGAAGTTTGTTCAGCCTTAACTGTAGTGATCTCAGACACCAAACTCCTTGCAGTTAATAATTTCTTGTCAGTTTGCTTAAACGTCAATCCAAGATGATCCAAAGATTTAAAGAAAACTTTCTGTTCTGTATCACGCCAAACTTTATTCCATTCCCGTTGAGCACGTTTCCATTCCTCATCTTTTTGCTTAAGACGACGCAAAACAACAGGAACTGCAACAGCAGGAGATTCATGGAGAGCTTCAATGACCTCTAACCCTCTTTCCTTATCATAGACTTTTCGAATTACCTTCTGATATATGGTAGACGTGTGGCCCAATCCTACAGGCAACTTAAAAACGGCCTTTTCTTCGTTTGACATGTTTGCGATACGGTTTGCAATAGTTTCTAACGTCTGAATCGTTCTCAAATTAGATTCAATGTAAAAATCGTACTCATGTCGCTCTTCCTCAACTCGGTACAAGATTTCCTCATATTGATTTTTACGATGAGCAACAAACCCAGAATCTTCAGATGCCCAAGTGGGGTGAACGACCCATTCGTCATTCAAGACCTCCCAGCACATTTCGTCTCTTCCAGAACACGGCATGACGGTTTCACTTTTAGGCACTAATCGATATGACGGTCCGTAAGAACGACACAATGACAGCTCCAAGTTATGCTTCTTATGCACGATATTTTCAATATGCAACGGCTTCCCTTCATACTTGACAAACCTCTTAAACCAATCCATCAGCTCCTTATTAGTCCCAATAAAGCCATCTACCCGTTCCACCAGAACATTTTTATCAATAATCCTCTGTGAGAATAGATTCAGGATCTTCAAAAATTCATTATACGTTTGCTTGTTTGGCAGCATCTTTTTGACCTTGTCGAAAAAGGCGACCTCTTCGTATAAGCCGCTGGATCTCGATGGAGGTGGTAGTGCTTCAGGAGCGGAGGGCACCAATGTTGGGCTCGTGTCACCACGTCCGGACTTCGATCTCACCTTTGATATCGGAACTGGCTGTCCTCGCATATTGGAAACTGGCACATTGTTGTTGGCATCAACGGCTGGAGGATGGTACGTGTACTGCGATACATTTTCATGCTTACTGGTCTTTTTCTTATCCCGATCTCTTCCTACTCCGGACAGGCCGGGAGGAGCAAAATTACCCACTGGCGGCAGTCGCATATTGTCATTTGTCATCATATCTGGGCGAGGAGGCTGAGTAGTATCAGGCAAGAATTGCTTAAAATCGTCCAAGAGGTCTGGTGCTTCTTTGAACAGAAGAGTCACTTGAGTGTACACCTCGGCAATTCGAAGCTGCTCTCTTTGATAAGTTTGGAGAATTTCCAAAAAGTTCTTATAAATCTCTGGCTGAGATGCAAACCGGTTCTTGATCTTGTTCACGTAGTTGATTGCGTGATTGAACTCAACTGGCCCACCTGGTCTTCGTTGTTCATTCATCATTGGCGGACGGCTACCGTTCGCTGCCGCATGAAGCTGAGACATGGATCCACCCATTGAGTTCTGCTCCCCGAGGTACCCGTAGTCATGCAGGCCCGATGCCTGGGTTTGGCTGCTACCTGGTGTCTGCTGTGGCTGTGACTGCGGACTCGGATTCTGCTGGATCTGTTGGTTCTGCAGGGCCTGAGGTTGAGACCACCTACCGTCGCTTGGGAAAGGGGCAGTTGGCTCACCATCTGGCCGGGAAGTCGTTCCCATGGGCGTGGTTACTCGGATAGGATTCGGATCCATTGGATCGGTAGAGCACTCGATCCTGTACCCCGGAGGCAAAAACGTGTTGAACCCCTGGATGAGATTGGGATGTCCGCGGAACAGACTGGAAACGCGGTCAATTACCCCGGGGGTATCAATACTAGATGGTTGTGTTAGCAATGGCTCGTTTCTTACAGCTGTCAAAAATGGCACAAACGCTTGATGAAGGGCTGTTTCAGCCGTGGCCTGAAATATACCCACGAGCCATATTAGCTGATTATGCACCCGGGTAAAAAATCCGAGCCGCGGCTGCGCCTATAGCCATTTAGACAATACAAAACAACCAAGCAAAAACGTACCTTTGGCTTTTGAAATCCTTCATAATATCCAGAAAGTGGTTGTAGACGTCTGGCTGGTTCTGGAACTGCATCTTGACCTGGTCCAGGTATGACAATGCGTCCTTGACGTTCAGCGGCCGGTAGGCCGCTGCCGCTATCTGCTGAGCAGACTGAACATTCGTCGGACTCGCAGGCCGCCCGCCCGTTAACTGATGAGGCAGCCTAGAAGAAGAAGCATCATTATTTAGCATTCCATTAGACCCCTTCGGCGCCTGCTGAGTTGGCTGCTGTTGTGGCGTTTGTTGCTGCTGCTGCTGCTGAGCCGACTGCTGTTGTTGTTGACCGGCAACCGACTGAGAAAGCTGCGGTGGAGGCTACACCCTGTTAATAAAGCCGTACAAAACGCTTTGCCGAAACACAAAATACATACCTGCAGATGACTTGAAGGCGATTGGCTAGACCCATGTTGAGGAGGAGACGGGCCCGAAGTTATCGAGGGAATCGAATATTGCTGACCCTGAGAAGTGCCGTTGGTACTTGAGCCGAGACCCTGTAAAGAAGGCAACGAAGGATAATAGCCCTGGGAATTGGAATCTAAGTGAAACCAAGTTAGCAAATCTCATAGATAATCACCTGATAGCCTTGTACGTACTGTTTCCC
The DNA here is from genome assembly GCA_030558955.1 of Diddensiella caesifluorescens. Classification (NCBI taxonomy): domain Eukaryota; kingdom Fungi; phylum Ascomycota; class Dipodascomycetes; order Dipodascales; family Trichomonascaceae; genus Diddensiella; species Diddensiella caesifluorescens. Next base: position 121,588 of record JAKTQR010000014.1, read on the forward strand.
GCTCCTAACGAAGAAGGAGGTGGTAGCACTGGATGTCCGCTTTGTTGAGAACTAAAGGAAACGAGAAAATTTGGGCCGCGCACGCTCGCAGCGTCAGCAACGGCACCAGATACGCCATGGTTAGAATCATCACCAGAATGCTAAGGCCTCGTTAAAGGATATACTTACAGAAATGGCTGATGTCGCGAGCCATCCGAGTTCTCTTGAGAGTTATTCCACAATCCTTGGTTTGCCATTTGCACACTAACAAACAAACGCTGTAGACGAAGATCGGGCGCTAGAGGACAAAGTGCCGGTTCAAAATGCAACTGAAACAGATTCTGCCGCAGGCTGCAATAACAAATAAAGACTTAGATCTAGTATTTCCTGAATCCCAGTATGGTTTCGCAGCAAAAAGACAAAAAATCACTATCTTGTTCTGACGACCACAATAGCGAGATGCGGACGGGAAGATGAAAAGTTCGTGCGTGTGCGGGTGGAGTGTGGATTAGGCCGCTGTGTTTGGACGATGGCGCGTTCCCAGGCTAGCCCTTCCCGTTAAACTCCCACCGAACACGTGCCCAGAACTGCGCCTGAGAATATCTCGGTCTGGAGGTACGGGTAGGGCCTAATTGGGACTGGGACTTGGGTACTAAGCTACTACTAACATCCGTTAGATACTGTGCATAATTGTACACAGTAATTTTAGAAGGGTATTTTTTCGAGGGCTAATAACACGAATAAGACGACGAAAACATGAACGCACCCGATAGATTTGAGCTGTTCCTGCTACCTGATGGTGTCTCGAAGTATGCTGATGGTGATTGGACGCCGCTTTTTCGGCTCCACTTTTTTATTTGCTAAAAGCGGGTTCTAATGTATGTAGGTTGACGGTCTCGCCAGATCTTCGGATGCCAAACGCCGCTATGATTAAATTTGAAAGAGAAGATCATACACTGGGGAACCTGCTGCGGTCACAGCTGTTGCAGGATTCGCGAGTGATTTTTGCCGCTTACAAGATTGAGCATCCGCTGTTTGCGAACTTCATACTTCGGATACAGACCGAAGATGGATACACGCCGAAAGAGGCGCTGAAGAATGCGTGCAGTGCACTAATCGGACAGCTTGGCCTTCTATCGAACAAGTTCAGGGCTGAATACGATTTGAATGCGATGTTGGCGGAGACTGAAGACTGAGTGTGAAACGCATATTATTTATATTGACAGAAGAAAAAAGTACGAATGCTATTTAGGCAAGCACGAATGATATTATTGTAAATTATAAATACTTGTTAGTGAGGGTAAATCTCTATTGCTATCGAGGCTTCCCCTCAAAAGACAGAGACTTTGATATGTTCTGGTGGAACTTTTGGATCTCCTGCTCGCATATCTTGAGCTTGTTTACCAAATCGTATCTCGGGACCCCAAGCTTGTCTTTTCCCAGGTCTGCGAGGCTGATTGCCTCCTTGAGGCCCCAACTGTATATATTCTTTGACGAATCGATGAGATCAATTTGACGTGCAGACTCAGATATTATGATCTTGTTGTGGTCTGTGAAGTTGAACTGAAAGCTGTTGTTCTTGAGCCTGAACATGATAAACTCCTCTGTCCGGCGGAACTCAAGCAGATAAATTGGCTCCTCTCTGTCTGCCCCGTCAGGGGGCGATTGCTCATTTCTGGCTTCGCATCTCGCGAGGTTGTCGTTCATGTATTTCTCGAAGTTCTCCAGCGCTTTGAGCTGTCTAGATCCGTTGGGGTCTCTATTCTGTTTCCTCACCGCCCAGTTTCCTAGTGGCTGCTTTTCGCCAACTAGAAAGAACGACTTGGTTGAATTGGTAAACTGGAATTTGTCCTGGCAGAGTATGCCAATGCTACTATCGGTTAATTGATAGCCAAACCCATATCTACCAGTAAAATCAACCCATCTGCTGACAAACACCCCAGGTGCCCGATTGGGTATATGATCGGTGGGCGAAAAGTTCCCAAGGTATTTGTATTGGAATAGCGCTTGATGGATAGCAGTATGGGTGAAGTTTGCAGTTTTAGCAGCCTGACGCATCTCAGCCTTAGGGTCGAGCTCACTGCTGTTCTCAGTGGATTGGGCCTTAATCGCAAGATTCAATCGGCTAGTAGCGGTCCAGGTTTTGGGGTTCTCGTTGGAATCTTCTTTTTTCACAATGAGCATCTTATATTTTTCCTTAGTTGAGGCCGGTGACAGGGATAACGGCAGAATGGCTTGAGGATTCTCAGCGCGCATATCGGCCTTTGTGATCTCAACCGGGTTTAATGACTTTGTGAGCTTGCCTAAGGAAGGAAGCGGCGCATCCATGGTAGTAACCTTGGATCGGGGCTCTGCCAATCTTGCGGCAAGAAGGCCCTCCTTAAAGTTTCGCTTAGATGACTCTGAACTGATATTTCCAAATGCCGGAACATTTTTAAGTGCAAGCTTTGGAACGCGCCTAGGGAAAGTTCCAGTAAAAAAAGAATGCCGTAGGATCTCATCAATTGTGAGACGCTTTTTAGGGTCTGCCACGAGAAGCTTTGAGATCAGATCCTTGACTTCTTCTGATGCTGGCTTGTCTTTGGGGAACGAATAGTCCAACTCCTTGATCCTGACATAGATATTGTCGACGCTCTTAGATTGAAAAGGTGGTTTCCCAAACACCATGGTATATAGGATTATGCCAACGGACCATAAATCTGCCTCGAAGCTGTGGCCGTATTCCTTTCCATACAACACTTCCGGTGCAATATAGTTAGGGGTGCCGCATATCGTCTTTTTGCGATCGTTATCAGATTTCAGCAGTGTGGCCAGCCCGAAATCACCCACCTTCAAGTTCATATTCTCGTCGATAAAGATGTTACCGAGCTTCAAGTCTCTGTGGATCACTTTCCGCCTATGCAGATAGTCTACAGCACCGAGGATCTGAAGCAGATAGAAACGTGCTTCAACCTCAGTAAAGTGATGCCTTTTGCGTAGCATATCATTAAGCGTCTAAAGCATTAGACCTGTCATTTTTTTCAAAATGCAGCACAAAATAAACTTACACTATTGGAACAAATCTCAAGTAAGATGTAAACATTTGTGTCATCTTCAAAACAATCAACAAACTGAACAATATTCGGATGACTAAGACTTTTATGGATCTTAATCTCCGCAAGCAGCTTTGTCTGGGTCTTTTCCGACTTTAGCGATGCTTTCGCAATTGTTTTTGCTGCAAATATTTTACCACTGTCGTCTTTAACCTGGAAGCATCTTGCAAATCCACCCTAGCGCTAAGTTAGTTCATCGCAACGAAACCAAACACTCCAAACGAGACGCACCTCTCCCAGAAACAGGCCTCTGACAAATCCTTGTCCCTTGTTAGACTTGATCAATGAAGGCGGTGTCTTGCACAATGCTGACAGCTTCTCTGATTTCTTTTGCTTCTCTGGCTTTGTTGTTGGTAAAGCATTGAGGTCAAGAGCATTCAGCGCCTTGACAGGAGTGGTAACTACAGCCATAGAATGTAAAGAGAGCACAATTCCACTAGCTCGAAGTATCTAGATATATGTATATATACACTGTCGTGCTGCAATAGTTCGTGGAAATCCTGACAACCACCAGTGTTTTGTAAGTCGGTTTCTTTTGTTTGAAGCATTCTTCGCATACAAAACGCTGTGTTTATTTATTTCTTAATCGGTAAGCAGATGCAGCACTACCCCAACCCTAGACAAACGTAAAACCAGTTTTAGAAACAGCTTTAAAACTCCCAACGCACACAAAACCTCAACTCGAAATTTACACTTTAAAAGGTAAAGCGTCCGTGAAAATCCCATAAATCTTTCTTCCTGACATTTTCGGGTTTTGGAAAGTCATTTCGATTCAGCTTTGTCTGTCCCAAGGTTGTCGTATTTGACCAACAACACACTCGTTCTTAAAAGCTAGGATCCTATATAGATATAATGCCCGCGCCAACTATCCGAGACTCTTCTGACGAGGATGACGATAATGTTCCTCTATCTAAACGTCAGATCTCCACATCGGGTATGTGCGAAATAATCGGATATGTTATGGAAACACAGCGCTAATGTAGTAGTTTACCGGGCTAAAATCAAAGACGAAGGAGACGAAGATGACGGCGTGCCTTTGGTAAGTTTTTTATGGCTTTGTCTTCGCTTGCAGTGCGTGTCTAACTTTGTAGGTACGAGAGTCAAGCGGTGTGCCAAACTATAAAGACGAAGAATCTTCGGAGGAGGATACTCCATTATCTCAGACCACTGAAACCAAGACGGCCACGCGTGTTAGTGTAAAAAAGGAGACTAAAAAGCGCGTTAAAACCGAATCGGGAGCTGCGAAAAAGACAAAGGTGTCTAACGGAGACTCTGTTGTTAAGGCTGAGAAGACCACTTCCGTCAAGACTAAAAGAGCCAAGAAGGAAGAATCTCCTAAAGATAACGAAGAGGAAGATGAGCTGTACCGTTGGTGGGAAGCACAGAACGAAGAAAATGACGGTAGCGTAAAGTGGACTAGTCTAGAACACAACGGAGTATTATTCCCACCAGAGTATCAGTCGCTACCTAAAAGAGTCCGGCTACTCTATGACGGCAAGCCAGTTAACTTGGCGCCAGAGGCGGAAGAAGTGGCAGGGTTTTTCGGAGCCATGTTGAACTCGGATCACACGCAGAATCCAGTTTTCCAAAATAATTTCTTCCACGACTTTATGAAAGTTGTGGAGGCATCAGGTGGAGCACATGATAATGAAAATAATGAAATCAAGATCACTGAATTCGGCAAATGTGATTTCACGAAGATTTTTGATTATTATGAGAAGCAAAGAGCTGAAAAAAAGGCTCTGACGGCGGCGGACAAGAAGAAGATTAAGGCCGATAAGGATGCAGAGGAAGAAAAGTATAAAACGTGCTATCTGGATGGCCGTAAACAGCCGGTGGGTAACTTTAGAATCGAACCTCCTGGCCTGTTTCGAGGAAGAGGTGCACACCCAAAGACAGGTAAGCTGAAGGCGAGAGTTAAGCCCGAGCAAGTTACGATAAATATTGGCAAAGGAGCGAAAATACCGGAGCCTCCCAAAGGACACAGCTGGGCGGAGGTCAGGCACGATAATACAGTGTCTTGGTTGGCGATGTGGAAGGAGAATATCAACGGGGCGACCAAATATGTGATGCTGGCTGCTAATTCGGTTCTGAAGGGCATGAGTGATTACAAGAAGTTCGAGAAGGCGCGTGAGCTAAAGAATCATGTCGATCGTATCCGGGCTGATTATACTGAAGGTCTCACCGATAAGGTTATGGTCATAAGACAACGTGCGACGGCCATGTATCTGATTGACGTTTTGGCGCTTAGAGCAGGTGGAGAAAAGGGAGATGACGAAGCGGACACCGTTGGCTGTTGTTCGCTCCGGTTCGAGCATATCACCCTGGAACCTCCTGACAAGGTTATCTTTGACTTTTTGGGTAAGGACTCCATCCGATTCTACCAAGAGGTTAGAGTTAACCCGCAAGTATTCAAGAACCTTAAGATTTTCAAGCGGGAGCCTAAGACAATCGGCGATGATATATTTGATCGTCTAGACCCTCCACAACTGAACAAGCATTTACAGAATTACATGTCTGGGCTAACGGCAAAAGTATTTCGTACGTTCAATGCTACTAAGACAATGCAAGAGCAGATCGATTTGATTGCTAACGAGGGCACCGTTGCTGAGAAGGTTGTTGCTTTCAATGCGGCTAATCGGGCGGTTGCGGTCTTGTGTAACCATCAGCGGACAGTTGCAAAGACGCACGAGGCATCAGTGGGCAAGATTGAAGACAAGATATTAGAGTTACGATGGAATAAAATCCGTGCTAAGCGCATGATGCTGGTGCTTGACCCTAAATTAAAGAAGAAGGAGCCGGAATATTTCGAGGACATTGATTCCTTGGATAAAGCTACAGTTATTGAGATCCACCGAAAGATTCTTGAAAGAGAAAAAGAAAGGATTCAAAAGAAATTTATTAAGGACAACGAGAAGCTTGTCGCAGAGAAGCAACCGAAGATGCCGAAGTCAGAGCTCAAGACACGGCTGGAGGTGCTAACCGCGATGCAGAAGGACTTCAAGGAAGAAATGAAGTCTGGAAAGCCAGATGTCAAAGGTAGTCTAACCGTTGAGAAGCTCAAAGCACAGGTCGCTAAGTTTGACGAGCGGATCGCCAACACTGTGTTGCAGCTCAAAGACAAGGAAGAAAACTCCCAGGTGTCTTTGGGCACAAGTAAGATGAACTATATCGACCCGCGCCTGACTGTTATGTTTTCCAAGAAATTTGACGTCCCATTGGAGAAGCTTTTTACAAAGACGTTACGCGAAAAGTTTCAATGGGCTATACATTCTGCCGACGAGAGCTGGAGGTTTTAAGACGACTTCATTATGATTGTTATTATTATTTTTCTTTTTTCTTTTTTTACTCCAGCCGTATCCAGTTTGGAGTATATCGTGGGTCATATTTAAGTGTAGGTTCGAATAGCTCAATAAACTAAATACAGTTAGCTTCAGTGCACACCTCGTATTGGGTGTTGTTGGCCCTACCTCCACGTCCGCATCTCCTTTTCCGTTTGCGAACCGGCTGTATTCATCGAATATTGTTGCCAGGGACCATCTACATAACGTTAGCTTCCATAACGAGGGTTAGCAGTAACCCCAGATTCGTACCCTTGCAGCATCTTCCTCATAACGCCAACCAGGACACCGATGCGATGTTTTCCTTTGTTAGAATGGACCAAAAGTGGGAAATTCCTTGTATCTAGTAATATTTCTAGCGCCGATGCAATTACTGCGGGATCGTTCTGGATAAACGGTTCCTTTACGCTTTCAGCCCTGTATCTAATCAAGTTTATGCCGCGAGCCTCCGCCCAAGCCCTGTAATCGGCGTTATCTTCATCGCTTCTATCGCCTATGTAACTTTGCTATTAGGGCAATTTTAATTTTGTTTGTAGTTTTGTACGTTTCTTACATTATAGTCTTCAAGTTAAGGTTCTCTAGGAACGGATAGTTCACCTCTAGCGGGTGGCCACTTCTGTAGACATCCCCTGCAACCAGAGCGAAATTAAGAGGAGGAACTAGCAGCTTTGTTTCTTTTATTGTCATTTTTCGATGAAATCAATGCTTTATGAATTATAAACTTTCGCTGTAATATCGGGTTTAGCTTGGGATATTTACGTATGGTAATTGAGGCTCTTATCGACATGCGATTAAACGCCGGTAAGTACAAATTGTACAATACTACAATTTGAATTCGTGGTTGCAGCTATTTAACAGCTCTAGCCCTAGCTTCTATTTAGAGAGGAAGACATTAATGACAGATACTCATGCTCGTTATTATGCGGAGGATCCGTTACAAGCCACGCTATAATATAATATATTTCCGGATATCGCCAAGCACGAATGTTTGGTTCGAGACCTTTAGACACCAAATTCAAGAGAAATAAGTGGCATATCACGTGCGCGTCACGTGACAGACAAGAATTCTCTGACTGGAAACCTGCCATTATATCATAGTATGAACGTGTATGCTCTGGCAGAACTGTGCTACGGTCGTTTACACCTTAGAACATTCCTAAAACCACTTGAAAGCTACTTTAATGGCTCGTTTGGTTCTCTTACAGCTTTACTGCGTCGTTCCGGAACGTTTTGGCCTGTATGGGGAATATATTCCCAAATAACGCCTCTTTTTATTTTCTGAAAGCATTAATACTTGTTTTCTGCTCCCGTTTATAATTTTTTTCTTTCCCTCTTTTTGTTTTCTCCTTCTCAGCTTACAGCATCATCTATCAATCACTTACAAACGAAATAGCTTCTGTTTCATCAAAAGGAAGTGTTTTTTAGATTGTAAAAGAGAGAATAATGGCCGAACCGATCAAGAATAGACGTCTTAACGACCTGGCCAATGCGCCAACTCCGCAGAACACGCCGGCTACCGCTGCATCTTCATTTGCCAGCAGATTATCTGGTGGCCAACCCTCGGTTTCTACTATTCGGGAAGAGGAGAACCTGGGTGCGCTTGCAAACAACCCTGCTCTGTTGTCAATGATTCAAGGAAAGCTGGGATCCCTTGTTGGTAAGCCATCGGGATATATTGAATCGTTACCCAAGGTTGTGCGAGACAGAATATCTGGGCTGAAGGGTGTTCAAAGCGAGCACGCCAAGCTGGAATCACAGTTCCAAGACGAGCTCCTGGAGCTAGAGAAGAAGTACTTTGCCAAGTATGAGCCGTTGTATAAAAAGCGCGCACAGATCATCGCTGGTGAGACTGAGCCTAGCGCCGAGGAAATCGAAGCCGGAAAGGAACAGGAAGAAGCCACCCATCTTGCTCAAATTGAAGAGCAAGACGAGGAGGAAGATGCACAGAAGAAAAACGAGGAAGAAGAAGAAGAAGGCGACGATGAAGAGGACGAGGAGGCTGGGGCCAGCCAGATCAAGGGTATCCCAGAATTCTGGCTCACAGCACTTAAGAATCTTATCCCGGTCGCCGAGACCATATCTACTAGAGACGAGGAGGCCTTGAAATATCTCATAGATATCCGCATGAAGTACCTGGATAAACCTGGATTTGCGCTGGTGTTCGAATTCGCGGAGAATCCTTTCTTCACTAATAAGACTCTCACCAAGAGCTACTATTACCAAGAGGAGACTGGATATGGAGGCGATTTCATATACGACCATGCTGAGGGCGATAACATAAACTGGGTTTCGCGAGAGCAGAACCTTACTATTAGGATCGAAAAGAGGAAACAGCGAAACAAGCACACACAGGCAACTCGAACCATCGAGAAGACCACAGATGAAGATAGCTTCTTCAACTTCTTCAACCCTCCAACCCCTCCTCCCGTCGATGAGGAGGGCGCCGACGAGGACTTGCCGGAAAACATCGAAGAGAGATTAGAAATGGATTACCAGCTCGGCGAAGAGATCAAGGAGAAGTTGATTCCTAGAGCCATCGACTGGTACACTGGAGAAGCTCTTGATTACGAAGACCTCGAAGATTACGAGGACTTTGAAGATGAAGATGAGGAAGACGACGACGACGATGATGACGACGACGATGACGATGATGACGAGGAACAGCAGGGCGAGTCTGCGGCTAAGCAGGGAAAAGAGCCCTCCGAGTGCAACCAGTCGTAGAGCTCCCCATCATATCTAGTCGTATAGCTTTGTCGCAACTTGCTCTAACAGGAGTAGAATCTATCTTATCTATCAGTCTATATTAACTTATCCCCAATAATCATAATAAATAATAATAACAACTTTAATGGTAATGGCACCGGTAAATTGTCGTAGTGTGCTTTCAACCCTGAACGTAACAAGAGCATTCGCACCCTGGACTGAGGCGAGACTGGGATTCAGGGCGATTCGGAGATTACTGATACCCTATCGACAAAAACGGTTATGCATGTTTTATCTAACGGGCCTAACTGGATTTGTTACCTGTTCTAGATGCTAGACAATAGATTCAAGCGGTAATAGATCAACCCACAGTGAAAACCCGTTTTGGTAAAGGCAGAAATTAGGGTATCAACGAGCTAGGTATTCGAAATCGCCCATCATTTCATTATGTCTTTCAACTAAGACCGAGTATCGGACTTCGAAGACTATTTCCGGCCCAGAAGGCGGCGCCCTACTTTTTTTTATACTTCAAATTTAAAATTTCACTGGTTCAGCCCCACCTCCCAGGTGAAAAATAACATCATATATCCGTGGTTCCATGAAAAATATAGACCTTTATAGCTTTCTACTTTTGTCAAACCGAAAACGGTTAACGATTTTTTCTGATCAAAAGGGAAATACAAGCCATTTCCGGATAGGTCGATTACGTATCACTATAAACCTTTTTTGATCGAGAAAGACACTTAATCGGACTTGATTTCGAAACTAGTCCCAATATAAAGCTTATTTTATCAACTGAAAAGTTAATCAAAAGTGCTAATTCTAAAGTTTCAACACCTCTATCAAACACTTTCTAGATGTTTTAGACACATTCATATCCCTTTATGTGTTACTGAGGTTGCCAAAAACCGAGGCACAGACTCAAAACTTCGCAGTGCCGTTTACTACAGAAGAGGATCTTTCATAAGGTATAACGCCATGCTATGCATTGCATATATGCATGCAAGGGGTGGACGGGATCTGGTTCGCTTTTGCACCAGCTGAACGGCTGGTGACAATGCGAGTTTAGCTTAAGCTTCTAAGTTGACCGGTCCGCACCAGCCGAGCTAAATGCGAACCATGACTAGAAGGCTAGAATAAGCTTGTTGAGTGATCCTAAGCAGAATTAAGTAGCGTTTCAGATACAATCACATATTGAAGTCTGGGACAAACTTGGAGTAGGGTTCTGCCAGCGCTTATATCTTTTTGGCGGTGTTGCCCCTCGCGACCACGCGCATTTAATTTAAGCGAGGCGCACAGATCGCCGTTGAGCGGGACTAAGCGGGAAACGCATGTAACATCGTAATTAGATAAGATCGGCCCTGCATTGTATTTCTTCCAGATTTTGCTTTTTTCGAAGGTAAGAATTAGAGTACTTCGTTCAGGGTCCGAGGAAGATTTTTTCACTTCTTCCATGGCGTAGTCATATATAAATCGAACCAGGGACCTCCAAACTTGGTTTAGGTACCTCAAAAAGTCATTCACACAGAAATAAACCTCGTCTCTATCATTCCTTTAGTACAGACGATCTTGTTTATCTTCTTCCATTCCTTCACTAAAGAAAAAGTCAACACTTCGCACATTCATTCTTGGTAGTCAGTCATAAGGCACCACCAATCACCCTCCTTCTCTCATTTGATTTCAACAGGCACTATACAGAAGTACAGTATGTATTCCAAGTTGATGAGCTCTGCCCTAGTGGCCCTTTGCTTGGCTTCAAGCACTTCAGCCGCAACGCATCACCGTCATGATCTGAAAGATGCTGAGCATCTTAAGTTTCCTGGCCACAGTCACGAGAACCTCCACAAGAGGAGCGGACAATGCCAGTTCCCTACCAACGAGGGCCTGGTCGCAGTCACTCCTGACTCTGCCAACGCAGGCTGGGCCATGTCTCCAGATCAAACGTGCCAACCCGGCAGTTACTGCCCGTATGCGTGCCCTCCCGGACAGCTTTCCGCACAATGGGATCCCTCAGTAACCACTTACTCTTATCCCGGGTCGCAGTACGGAGGTCTCCAGTGCGATGCCAACGGGAACCTCAACAAGCCATTCCCAAACAAACCCTACTGTGTGAACGGCACTGGAACCGTTTCAGTCGACAACCAGTGCAGCGATAACGTTGCCTTCTGCCAGACAGTCCTGCCCGGCAACGAAGCTATGCTGATTCCTACCAATGTTGATGCTGGCTCAACCGAGGTTATCGCAGTCCCCGGTCCCTCCTACTGGGCCTCCACCGCGGCGCACTACTACATCAACCCTCCTGGAGTTTCCACCACCGATGGATGCGTCTGGGGATCAACCGCTAAGCCTTACGGTAACTGGGCTCCGTATGTCGCGGGGGCTAATACCGACAGCAACGGTAACACCTTCGTAAAGATCGCCTGGAACCCGGTTTACCTACAAAGTGACAGTCCATTTCAGAATACCGAGCCTAGCTTCGGTGTGAGAATCGTCTGTGACGACGGAAACTGTAACGGTACTCCCTGCTCTATCGATCCTTCTCAAAACGCCATCAACCAGGTAACTTCCTCCGATGGAGCCTCTGGTGCTGGTGGCGCTGACTTCTGCGTAGTCACCGCGCCCAAGGGCTCCACTGCCCGTATCGAAGTCTTCGACGTCAGTGGATCCAGCTCTTCAGGCGCACAAAAGAAGGCTCCTCTCGACAACGCTGAGAGGATCATTCCTAAAGTCGCAGCGGCAGCAGCTCCTGCCTCCGAAGAAGTCACCACCACCACTATCGCCGTCACGATCACACACTCTGTTTTGGCCGTTTCAAGCATCGTTTCACCCCAGGCTGTCAATTTGATCGCTGATGAAGCCGCCAGCTCCAGCGCCGGAACAAACGCTACTGTCACCTCACGGGCGCCTAGTGCATCGATTGCACCTTCCGTTACCTCTTCAGCGGTAAATTCCAATGGCAGTGCCACTACAAACGGTTCGACATCTGCTGTGCCTTCATCTCAATCATCCTCCAGCTCCGGATCAAGTCTGAGCATCCAATCATCAATAGCATTATTAGCTGCTATGATCACTGGATGTCTGCTGTTGTAACATACTAGTTGGCTGGCTCAACTTTGTATATAACAATGCGAAAAGAAACTTCTAGTTCTTTTCTGTAAATAAAAAAAATACTATGAGCGGGGCTCCTTTGTTTTCGTTTTTTGATTTTTGGGTTTGAGTTTTCTTCAGTTATAGAGGAGAAAACTGGTATATATATATATTGGTATTATAGATGGAAAAATAAAAGGATATCGTTATCTAATTAAGTTGGTGGTGGAATATCTCATGGAATATTTCGTGATGTAAATGTTAGAGGCATATTAGTCGTATTTAACTACCATGGTTCCCAATTGACCTCTGTTAGATTGTGCACTATACATGCCATTAAGCGCTCGCCACTTCACGGTAGCATGACTTTTATAGATAGAATTCAACAACTTCGATAACAAATATATATCATGAATTTCACGGGCCAGTTCAGGAAATCGAGGAATATCAACCTGGGGGGCCGTAATGCGGGCTCTCAGAGCGGGACAAGAGATTCCATACTGAAACGGGCTCAGGCTGATCGGGAAAGAAGGGATCAGGCCAGGAAAGAGGCAAGAGCGGCAGTAAAGATCCAGTCCTTTTATAGAGGCCGAGCTGATGTGTTTAGGGCTCGGCTGGCTCTGAGAGATCAATGGGAAAGGGATTTCCTTGGAAGGTCAGATGCGGTCTTGAACGATGCAGAGTTGGAGAAGTGCATTTTGGCATTTAGTTTTTTTACTAGGGCTCTGTTCAATGATTCAGAGGACAGGGAAGCTCACCTTGCTGAAGGACTTTACAAGATCCTTATGGCGAATCAAAGGCACTTGAACGGGATCAAAGATCATCAGCTTACAAATCTCGTGAGGGGCGTTATAATGATAATTAGAAATCACCCACTCAACATTAACTGCACCGTATACTTTCTTAAGATATTGCATCTTCTGAAGTCTTATAGCCCTCCAGAGATACTGTCTGTCTTGAGTGAGCTAATTTCGTTGCTGGTTTCTTCGGCTCAACCGGTATCCAAGGAATTCGTGGATCTACAATGCCAAATTGTATTGGAGCTGCTGGACAGGAGTCCGGCTTTATTTATTTCTGATTTTCTTTCGACGCCAAGACTGTTTGATTTCTTTGATAGGGCAATTTTTATACCATTTTTTGCAGGCGTGGAATGCGACGGTTGGCAAGATTCAATTTCACTGGCTGCATCTAGCAAGGAGAACCGCATATGGGCTATTGCCAATTTTGTATATATAATAGACGGCATGGGGAATCTGAATACAAATTGCTTTCTGATTTTGGAGAAAATGCTCTCGCGTGCAGACGTTACAATAACCGAAGCGACGTCAGAAGATAGTGATTTGGAAGAGGGCGATATGAGAGCTTCTTCACGGCTTGAGGATGGGTTCCAGTTGAGATACATTTCTTTGCTGTATCAGAGAAGCTTTACCGCAGATGCAATGAGGTTGCTTTCTGCATCCAGCAATATAGTTACCATTGTGGCATCCCTGTATATAGGGCTTTTCCGGCTATTCCCTAAGAAGCGGAATGAGTTGGCCTTATATCTCTCTTTATCATGGGAGACATCGGCAATTCATATTTTCTGGCAGCATTTCAAATCATCACCAACCTATGAACTAATCTACAACAGATTCCCAAGTGGGCAGGAAGTATGTGCTCTTTCTCGTAATGATGTTCACGGATCTTTGCCCATACTTGTGTTATTGTTGGAGCTTTATTCTTACTGGCTGATAATTGCGGATGATAATGAGTTCCTGCACAACGCAAATCAAGGGCTACCTATTGAAGAGGTTCGCTATCTTGCTAGATTCCTACGGAATCTGTGCTACTCTTTAATTTGGTTTGGCCAGGAAATGGAAAGGGAGTTGGAACCTGTATCTGATCAGTTTAGTTTGATTTCGAAATTAAGATCAGTTTCATTACTGGTTATCCGACAAATCTATGTTCGAGATTCGCGGAGACCACTTTTGGAAAGTGGATTCTGGTTAATGACTAAATATATTGATATGGCGTCATTCTCTCGGTTAGTTGTCGAAGAAGAGGAGCGAAGGCAGGATGCTCTGCTGAATGAGGACGATGAAGATGAAGATGAAGACGGGGACAATTCGAGTCATATAGCTTTGATGGCTAAAAGAGATAAACACAGCTTAGGGTCAGGTGGCCTTTCACCTCGTTTAGAGATTTTGAAATTGGTACCTTTTTTCATGCCGTTTCATATTCGTGTCAATATTTTCGAGGCATTCAGGAATCTCGATAGACTTAAGACTGGAACTGGCCTTGGAGGATTTGATTTTCCAGAGTTTCAGGGAGAGCCGGCTGTCATTAACCGGGCGAATGTTCTTGATGACGCATATAAGGCGTTTGGCAAGACTGGGGCGTCAAACATAAAAAATAAGATTCGAGTTTTGTTCGAGAATGAATATGGCATGGAAGTGGGGATTGATGGCGGGGGATTAACTAAGGAGTTTTTGACTTCGGTTAGCAGCGAAGGATTTGATGTGTCCAAAAGGCTTTTTTCATCAACCAAAGATCACTTATTATTTCCAAATCCAGATATTGGTATGAAATTACGGGAAAAGCGCGGGGATGCTAAATCTCTCAAGAAGCTATCTTATATCGAGTTCTTGGGTAAGATTATTGGGAAATGCTTATATGAGGGGATTTTAGTAAATGTTGAATTTGCACCATTTTTTCTACAGAAATGGGCAGGTAGGGCATCAAGAAATTCCTTTGATGATTTATATTCACTTGACCCAGAGATTTACGAAAATCTGGTAAAGTTAAGGAAATACCCTGGGAATGTCGAGGAAGATTTCGGACTAAATTTTACTATTGTGCAAGATAATGGTGACGGTAGACAGGTAGTTATTGAGCTCAAACCAGGAGGAGAAAATATGCCGGTCACCAATAAGAATCGCGTAGAGTATATTCATGCGGTTGCAAACTATAAGTTGAACGTTGTGCTGGCTCCTCAAACCAATGCATTTTTGAAGGGAATGAGTGAGATTATTTCGCTAAATTGGTTGAGCATGTTTAATGCTACAGAAATCCAAATGCTAATAAGCGGTGGTAGTGCCAAGATTGATGTTGATGATCTCCGGCGTAATGTGGAATACGGAGGAGGATATACTGACAGTAGCGAAACAATTAAATCTTTCTGGGAAGTTGTATCTGAATTTTCTGAAGAGGATAAAGCACTATTGCTGAAGTTTGTCACATCCGTCGCGAAGGCACCGTTACTGGGGTTTGCCAGTCTTCGGCCAAGATTTGGAATTAGCTATGGTGGAGATGACGATACCAGGTTACCAACGTCATCAACCTGTGTAAACTTGTTGAAATTGCCAAATTACGGGGATAAGGAACTACTCCGTAAGAAGATACAGTACTCGATACGGTTTGGTGCAGGCTTTGATTTATCATAGAGAAATATATATAAGTAAAGTATGATTTCGTTTACTCGGAGATATAGTCAGATATGGGTTACTTGGACAAAAGATCCAATCTATTCTGTTTAACCTGGTTCTATGTGACACCATTACCTAAATCAGACTATAATTCACCAAAACTACTGTCTATTTCCTCTTCTTCGAGTTGCTGTAATACTACTTCAATTACTCGTTTTACGCGGTCACTCATGCGTTTCCGCCCGTTGACTTGATTTAATTGACGTAAAGTTTTAAATTAGGTCCAAGAATAGCCTTTATATTGTCTTCAATATGATGGAAATATATTCTCGTGTTTTTCATAACAAGTGATATTATGGATTGTATAACCCATTTATGTCCGAGTAAACCCATACGTCGTCGTCTAACTAATCTAGAAGTTCGAGGTACAAATAATAATAATAATAATAATAACAATAACTATAATAAACAAGAAGGAGTTATAGCTCGAAATTCATAAAGTCTGTATCGGCAAATGAGAATCCCATTTCCCAAAATGCTGGATCATCGATTCTGGAAGCAGCCACCGGAAGAAGTCTATCTTGAATGCGCGTATCAGTAACCGGTATAGTCGGATTGAGACTCCTGTCATCGGCGTCTGATGGAATAGGGCGACCACCGTTCTCTACATCATCACCTTGTTTAGCAGGTCTTGAGTTAGAGACATTGCTTTCATTAGTGTAACGCCAATAGATCAACTCGAGTAGAGCTGACACCAAAACGCCGGCGCCCTGGCGAGTTCTGCTCCCACATATCTGATGGCTCAACGCGTTTTCTGCGTACATCTTTTGTAATCCCTCTACTAAATTCATGGCCCACGAATTTGCCTCTGAACCTGGATGAAGCATTATCTCAATCACTTTATAAAGTTCAGCAATGATGTTCATAAGGCTCTCATTACCGACAAAGGTCTTAAACCTAGACGACAGTATCTTGTACAAAGTTACTATACAAACCAAAACGAGGTTCCTTACAACTATCGGTAAACAATGAAAGTCGACCGCATCAAACTTGTCGATTTCAAACATTCGCCGGAAAACTTGAGTCACTTGAAGTATCACCATATAAACTGGAATTATTGCAAACTTTTGATCCTCCTCGCGCGTATCAGGGAGGAACAAAAACAAATGCAATGATAGCTTACAGTATAATGAGGTGAGCTCAGTAACGGGAGACATTGGCGATAAATCGGCCACTAACAGAGACAGAGTGTCAGAATACGATCGATAAATCATCAATCGAGTTTGGACTGGCGCAAGCCCAAGTTCTTCATCGGGGTTATTTGCCAAAACAGCCATTGCCTGAGTAAAAACTTGAAGAAACCGTGACTGTTTATAAGCTTCAGTGAGATCTAAGTCTGTCGTATATCTCAAAAATTCATTTCCGTATCTCAGCATTGGTGCTACAGGTGGAACTCCCAGGCTCATTGCAAACGTTTGATTAACAATAACACATCCTAACCATGCTAGGGCTCTTGCAGTTTTATTGATTTCCATCAATCCATACTCTTTCGGGAATGCGGATTGGTGAAGACCAATCTGCAAGCCATAGCTAACCGCCATTGAGCTATAAGCCCAGCCTTTATCCTTCTGGAATCTTCGATTGCCCAACTGCCAATTACTTAATATTGTTAGAGCTATAACAAATGAAAGGGAGTCATATGGCCTGATCATCATGTTATCCCCGTGGCCTTCCTCTACTAGCTTCATAACGTGATCATAAATAGGTGCCCGAAGCTCATGCTCAGTAGCGGCAGTAGCCACAAGACACATTGACCAAAACAACGTCTTTGTAGAGGATTCAAATAATGGAGAGTTGGCCCTCAGAAGCACGTTTGCGATGACCGGAAAGTGCCCGTGAAACCTCTTGATGTAAGTAGTGTACAATGTCTCCAAACGGGATCTGGAAATATACACCCCACCTAGAAGGTACTCTTCATCGATTGCGAATGGGAAACTGGTTACTGAAGTTTGATCATCCACTCTTTTCTTCAGGCCCTCACTAACTGCAGAGGGTACGGAAGCAGGACCACGTTCGTTAGAAGTCCTTTGAGCAAAAGGTGCAGAATGCATAGCAGTCAAGCTTTCCCGATAATGGTTGTTGGATGCCCATGATATCGATTGATTATGGCTATGATCAAGTGGAGATTCTTCTCCAGTGGCAGAGTCATCAGAAGTAGCGGAAACTGCTCCAGTAGCAACATTAAACCACGATTTTCTATTTTTCTTTGAATGAACATCGAATTCACAGAATACATTCTTACGAGTGCATTTTGTGCACGGTTTTGGAAATCTTTCCATTGCATCACACTTCTGCTTCATCCTTCGACATCCCGTGCAGGCTTTCAAAGCACGAGCTGGGGCAGAAGGAGGTGCCATCGTACAGTTATTTACATTTATCGAGCCTTTCAATCATAGATCACGCTTTGAATCCAAAGATTGTGAGGATCAGTTTAAAATTTCCAGAGCCGCACCGAGACTGAGATCCGAGCTCGGAGATTGAAGATTTCTCAGGTTGCCTGGCAACAGCGAAACTCAGGCCCTGAGTTCCGACTACTCTCTATGTATATTTTATGGTCATTAATAGATACCGCATGGTAATGGTTCTTAGATTAGAGTTTATGAAGATTGTTTTTTATTCGATTTTGCCCTTAATCAAGTAACTGCTAAAAATGGCTCGAGGAGCCAGACCTATTTGGAGGCGGAAAGTCAACAAAATTGCATATAATTACAGTAGATTAAATAACTATTTAAGCCGGCCGCCAATAATGCTAGAAGGGCCTACTTGATATAGTATAGTATTAGTGCTATGAAGGATACAATGATGGTAAACGCTTTGATTCCGGTTGTAGGTATAGTTTCTGGACAAGTTGTACCCGTCAATAATTGGGTATTTGGAGATGCCAATTCTGTGACTTCTGCGGTAGCCGAGCCGAGATCTGTGCTTTTCGACGGTATCAATTCGGCTGCATCTGTCGTAGCGGATACTGGGTCAGGTATTTTGGGCCTGGCTAGGGAATGGGCTATGGAACGCAGATTCTTTGGTGGGCGGGGAAATGATGATGATGATAATGACGACGACGACGATGATGACGATTGTGAAGATGACGACGACGACGACGATGATGATTGCGAAGATGACGACGAAGACGGAGATGATGAAAAAAGGCATACGAGGAGGACTCATACAGTGACAGTCACGAAAACCATTGATCTAACGTCGGTAATAGGAAGGCTCACAATCACACGTTACAAGAACAAACAAACTGGTATGCCTAAAGACATTCAGTCATTGGGTCCTATGATTACAAGCCCAGCTTTTCAGAATTCGCCTACTATACCTGCAAGAGGACAGTATCCGGACATTCAATCGCCATTAGCCGGGCTTGAGAAGGAGCAGCCTTTACCTGCACAAGTTCCTCCGGGTGAAGCTGAACAATTTCCTATGGCATTGCCGGATGATACGATTAGTACGATAACATCAACAATTACGCTAACAGTTACGAGAACTAGGCCTCCGGCTGGAGCGACTTGAAAATCCCAGCATTCAAGTCATAGGGGTCCATGTGTTGGACACGGGTATATAAGAAGTTAATTAATACCGTTAGCCTCTAAATTAATTAGCATCTACAAACTGAGGACTCAAAAGCCATTTCGAAAATATTATTTCACATTATTTATAACGCTATTATTTGAAATATTTTTGTAATCTCAACAATGATTGCATTTGAACGTTGTACGCAGGAAATATGCAAAGATACTGAAAACATGAAAATCCTGGGACCCGCTCTCGTCGCTATTCAGTTTTATGGCTAAAGATAACCTGTAGAGAGAATTCGCACAAAGGCTAATTTCCAAGTTACTGAAAACCAAGAAGAGTCCTACGCGCAGAGGCGAGTCTATCTCGGACGTAATAAGCAGAGCCTCTGGCTGTGAGCGATGGAAGCCAAATCACAATAGGATCCGCAATAGATTGTCGGATCGGCAGATTTGGAAGATATCTGTGCAGATAAGAGAAGCCTCCTAAACATATAATACAATTGGCATTAATAAGAAATCCGGCTCTTTGCACTGCAGGCTAGCAGACCTCATAATAAAGTAGATACGTTGGCTTAATTGACCATCTGCCGCATGCCAATGACCAGAACTTCATGCCGGTTCAGATCCCATGCCAAGACTCCCGGAGTTAAACCAGCCAACTAATCTCAAGCAGATGAAGGTATTGCTACAGGGTTCTCTTCCAGCAGTTCCAGCGTATATTATGTACAATTTGTCTAAAAATAGGTAATAGCGTAGATGGAGGATGCCGATCACTTTTCAGGGAATCGCCGAAAGGAGGAAAACCGTTGGGAGATATCAAACATTTTCAGGGGTAACTTTCAGGGGTATCGGCAGCGCAGAAAAAACAAATACAGTATCGAACCTGTTCAAAAAATTAAAAATGGTTCTGACTTCAGGAGTCAAATTGGATTTTGTATATTGATAAGCAGACATTCACAAGTTAATTGATGTGACTCGGGCGCTATAAGGTTTTAGAATCGTTCCAGTCCATAGCTACATTAATTAATAAACTCGGCTGGGACTCTGAGCATTAGTAACTTGGAGTCTTGAAGCGCACGAGAAGCGGGAAGTGGGACTTTGTACAGAAAAATGCATCACATCTTCCACAACACACACGACACCCCTTGGACTCGGTAGGAGTGCCATCAGCGTAACAGAGATTCGGGTATTATAACGAGAGAAAGCTATATGCAAAATAGAACGGAAGGGCTTGATGCTCTCTATTCTGGATTGATCTTTTTCATAGAGATAGATTTTGGCTAGTTTTTGACCTCCTCTTCTTTTTGAAATGAGGCTTGTGATGCCGATGAATATGAAACAGTCGATTGACAATTATTTTTTTGACATGCATCTACTAATTACTGTGATATGATGGGATTGTCCTTTTCTGTGGGTAGAGGCTGCATCTCGCGGTTTCATATTAATCTGCACTTACCATCTGCAGTGATCAATGTCTTAGGAGCGGAGCAAACCACACGCCGGTGTCCACATACGATATATCAAATTGCCAATTGGTGCATAAAGCCGGAATTATGTCCAACAAGTCTACTCCGGGGTGTCTGCCCCATGAAAAGGATGGACGCTTCAATGCATACGAAATTAATAGTATTCAATACCACCAAGTGTTACCACATTCGTTCTAAAAATGGATGGTCATTATGCTATTCAGGGGAACCGAAAACTACTATAATAGCTCCGGTCTATCCAGTTTGTTTTTGTTTCCAAATCTTTACCAGCTTCTTTGCATTCGTTATTCACCGTCTAGCTTTATCATTCTTTTTCACTCGTTTATTGAAGATAACCTAGGCTCTATTTCTATTATATTTTCATTCTTTCATCTTTTTGATTTCATTTGACTGGATCTGTTGAGCTGTATCCAACTTTTTTATTCTTCAATTTGCAATAATGGTTTCAGCAAAGTTCACTGGTTTGAGCTTGCTCTCCTTATTGGCATCGACTGCCGTTGCAAATCGTGAAAAGACTTATACTGTTATAAAGTCTGAGATTTATACTACTACGGATATTATTACCCATTGCAAGAATGATGCATGCCAAGTTACCTCTTCGGTTTATGTTAATTCTCAGCGTCCCGTTGTGGTTACCGTTACTGAATCCTTTGAAGATGTTGTAACTTCGACCTATTGTCCTGAGCTTGCTTCCGAATCTGCAGCAGCAGCAGCCGCTTCTGAGTCCGCTGGTGAGGTCTCGGTAGGTGTATCAGTTGGAATTCCTAGCATTAGTGTCGATGTTCCTAGCATCAGTGTGAACGTCCCTGTACCCACTATCAGCGTGGATGTTCCTGTTCCTACTATCAGCGTGGATGTTCCCAGTATCAGTGTGAACGTCCCTGTACCTACTATCAGCGTTGACGTCCCCGTACCTACTATCAGTGTGGATGTTCCTATTCCCAGTATCAGTGTCGATGTTCCCAGTATCAGTGTGAACGTCCCTATTCCTACTATCAGTGTGGATGTTCCTAGTATCAGTGTTGACGTCCCTGTACCTACTATTAGCGTCGATGTTCCTGTTCCTAGTATCAGTGTGGGTGTTACGGTTCCCGGCGGAGTCAATATTCCACTTCCTATCGCCAGTGTTCCAAGCATCAGCGTTGACGTCCCCGTACCTACTATCAGCGTGGATGTTCCTGTTCCTAGTATCAGCGTCGATGTTCCCAGTATCAGTGTGAACGTCCCTATTCCTACTATCAGTGTGGATGTTCCTACTATCAGTGTTGACGTCCCTATTCCTACTATCAGTGTCGATGTTCCTGTTCCTACTATCAGTGTCGATGTTCCCAGTATCAGTGTGAACGTCCCTATTCCTACTATCAGCGTGGATGTTCCTAGTATCAGTGTTGACGTCCCCGTACCTACTATTAGCGTCGATGTTCCTGTTCCTAGTATCAGTGTGGGTGTTACGGTTCCCGGCGGAGTCAATATTCCACTTCCTATCGCCAGTGTTCCAAGCATCAGCGTTGACGTCCCTGTACCTACTATCAGCGTGGATGTTCCCAGTATCAGTGTGAACGTCCCTGTACCTACTATCAGCGTCGATGTTCCTAGCATCAGTGTTGGAGTCCCTGTTCCAAGTATCAGTGTTGGCGTCCCTGTTCCTAGTATCAGTGTTGGCGTCCCAGTTCCTAGTATCAGTGTTGGCGTCCCAGTTCCAAGTATCAGTGTTGGTGCCCCTGTTCCTAGTATCAGTGTTGGCGTCCCTGTTCCTAGTATCAGTGTTGGCGTCCCTGTTCCAAGTATCAGTGTTGGCGTCCCTGTTCCAAGTATCAGTGTTGGCGTCCCTGTTCCTAGTATCAGTGTCGATGTTCCAAGTGTCAGTGTCAGTGTTCCACTTCCAAGTGTCAGCGTTAGCGTTAATGTTCCAGTTCCTAGTGTCAGTGTTGCTGCAGTGTCTACCTCTCCTGCCACAGTGGTCCTCCCGGAATTACCTGCTACTACTGTTGCCGTTCCTTCAAATGGGTCTGCGAGCATTTCAGTTCAAACTGTTTTGTCCGCGTCTAGTTCCATTCTGGCTATTGGATCAAGTGCTTCAGTTACCTCTGCTATTAGTTTGCCTACATCAGGAAACTTCTCAGTGTCTGCACAGCCTGGTGCCGGTTCCACTGGTGTCATTCTAGCATCTACCACTGTTGGTAGTGGAAACAGCTCTATCATCACCAGTGTCGGTGCTGTCGCATTCACTCCAGCACCAACAGTCTCTTCTTCTGAAGGAGTTGTTTATGTTACCAAGGAGACTACTATTACCTCTGGAACTGATGTTTACGTTACAACTGTTTTCTGTCCATTGACTGAATCTCACTCTGGCGTAACCACTACTGCAGCGCCAACTGCCTCTTCTGAAGGAGTTGTATATGTTACCAAGGAGACTACTATTACTTCCGGAACTGATGTTTACGTTACAACTGTCTTCTGTCCATTGACTGAATCTCATTCTGGCGTAACCACTACTGCAGCGCCAACTGCCTCTTCTGAAGGAGTTGTATATGTTACCAAGGAGACTACTATTACCTCTGGGACTGATGTTTACGTTACAACTGTTTTCTGTCCATTGACTGAATCTCACTCTGGAGTAACTACTACTTCAGTACCAACCGTTTCTGCTTCCGCTGCACCTGCACCTGCAGTTACATCAATTGGTCAAAACGAGAATTCCGCAACAACAACATCCATTATCTATGTTGTTGAAGAAGTAACGGTTACAAAGAATGGTCATGTTTACACTTCTTCTGTCATTGTTCCTGAATCTGAGGTTAGTAATACAGCCTTACCCGCAGCACCTGTATCATCTTCGGTGGTCGCTGCTTCGGTTGTTCCTGTTTCTTCACTAGCAGTTTTAGTTGCTAACGTTTCATCTGCTTCTGTTGCTCCTGTTGCTTCTTCGGCAGTTGCTCCAGTTTTAGTTGCAGTTTCTTCAGCTGCTCCAGTTGTACTTTCGTCTCAGGCCATTGTCCAGACAGCAGCTCCTACTGCTCCTGCAGCTAATTTTTCGACTGCAGCCTTGCCTGTTTCGTCAACAGGTCTTTCTGCAGAATCTAGCAGTGGTGCTGGTAGGATGATTGTTGGTTTTGGTAGTGCTATTATGGCCATGATTGTTGCAATTGCATTCTAAAAAGAGAAAGATATATACCTTTTAAGTTTCTTTCAGTTATCAGTTATCAATTTTTTATTTTTTTTCTCTTTAATTTAATAATTAGCAGTTACAGAGTTTTTTATATATATACCTTTTTATAACCTTTATAACTTTTTATCGATATAGATTTACTTCACTTCATTACTTTTATTGCATTTTACATTCGCTTAATTCTATTGGGCTATTTGGTTAATTGTAATTTGTCTCTGTTGTGATGCTTTTATTATGCCTGTGAAGACGCAATGCCAACATTTGTTTCTATAGCTTCGTAAATTTAAGAAAATGGCGGGATACCAGATCATCTCGTTTCAGCTTGGGTAGCGAAAAGATCGATCAGCTGTTCTCCAACCTCTGGCAAAATCTCAGTTCCATCACGGGCAATTTTGACCAGCTTGTTGTCATTTAGAGGATTTCTCAGATATTTGGTTTTGTTGAATGCTAATGCAGTACCTAGTGGTGTGAGCCACTTAACTTTGAATGGAATAGTCCAATTGGAATCCAAGGGTGGTGATGAAGATGATTCAGGACTGCGTGGGCTTTCAGGCAATATTTCCCAGAAAACACTTCCTCGGGCAGAATCATTAACTATTCTTCCCGCTGGGATGGGGATTGAAGCGTCAGCCTTTGTTAATTCGATATGGGGGACGTATGAAGGATGGGGTCCGGCTGCAGGCCGTGATTCAAAATGTGCTGAAGACGGAGCAGAAGCCCTTGCAGCGGTTGCGGAGCAAGTTTCAAGTTCGAGCTCTTTCAGCTTACGTTCTAGTTCATCGCTTGAATCTGCACGAGGTACTGGAGTCTCCATTTTGGCATAGCCATAGAAATGTCCCGCCCTGTTTGCAGAAAAGAACAGGTAAACATTATCACAAGTTGCAAATGCCTCATTTAGTATCTCCTCATTATGTGACTGGGTGGCCCAGATACCAGTTTTTATTGATGCATCAAGATCCTCTACAGAAAGGCTCTTGCATATGAAATATCTGTTTCTGGGGCTCTTTGTACCAGTACCATAATTGTGGACGTTGCGTCCTTCAGGTTGGTTTGCAAGATTGGCAGGACGAGTCTGCCTTTTTGTCTCTAGCCTGTTTTTATGCAGTCGACCTCCTCGTTCCTTAAATTTTGCTAGGCCTTCCTCAACAGCACTCTCAGACACATAATTTACAAATGCACAGAGTGTCCTCTCGATTAAGAAAATACTTTGTATTCTCTCAGTTCCAAATAACCGGCAAAGTTCAGGCAAAGTTGTGTGTTCTGGTAAATTTCCAACCCAGAGTGCATAACCAGACTGAGCAGGCTTCTTTGGTGGGCCACGAGCTATTCTTAGATCATCCCACGAGAGCGAAGGATGGCCCCTATCAACGTGCGAATACTGTTGCTTCTGAAAACGAAGTAGTTTTTGCTGGTTGTGCTGATTCAAGTTTCCGATATTGTCTGTTCGTGTATTATGAAACCGGAGTTCATCAGTTCTTTTTTCGGGATAAAGTTGTTGTACACAATTGATACGTTCTTGCGAAGCGGGTGGAAGCGAATGACGAGAATGATGATGTTGGCGTGTAGCAGTACTCTGATAATATGAGAGCTTTCCCATTGAAGCCATTAGCGAGGCAGAATTTATACCTGACGTTTGATCTGATATACAGTAAGGTCTGGGATAAAGATAAGAAGGAATTTGGATATGGTAAGGAACCGATAACGAAGGCGGGCAGAAATAAGGATCGTTACTGACTGGCAAGCTATTGAAAGAATCGGATAGGTATTCAGAATAACGTCCTTGATTTGAAGAAGATGTTGGAGGAGTTGGATATGAAAAATTGCCCATAACAGGCAACATATATGGATAAAACGACTGTGGAGGAATTGGTGAGGAAATATTTGGTGGCATCAACCAATAATTTGAATAATTGGGGTTCATCGAAGCCTTATTCTGACTCACCAATGCCGAAGGTTGAGCCTCCATAACAGTTGCAGATAACGGTGAAGAAGCAACTTGTGCCAAACCTATTTTTTCGGTGTGTGATTTTTCTTCAGAGATATCCTCGTTATGCATTGTACTCGTCAATCAATGGAAATAAGCAGTTTGAAAAGGAATCTGGTAGGGATCCAAAAAGAAAGAAAATTGAAGGAAAAGAAATCGATGATTGAAAAATTTCTTAACTTGTATGAGAGGAAAAAAGTAAAAAGATGATCTATAGAGATTAGCTTTTTCCTTTACATTAAGTTTATAACAGTTTGCAGACCTAGCGAAGGCTGAATAATTTGTAGATGCATAACCCAAATAGAAATAATAAAAATATTATCTAAATAAATAAAAAAACGTCTGAAAAATGCTACAATTTAGATGAAAACTGAAAAAAAGAATCCAGGATGTTGAACTTAAAATCTTGTCGTAAACTCGTGAACATTTGATTATGTTTCTTGGAAGGCGATCCCTACCAAATTGAAGAATGTGGTTCTACCCTATAACGCAAAGTTTTGACAGGATGAATGTTTTGGACAATGACGGGTCGAGAGACTATTTAAAATGACGTAAAATATGCTTGATAAATAGTTTTTATCGGCATGGTTTGCCACAAAGGAGAGGTCACGGTTGCGTCGATATTTGAGATTCTGACAATTTTTAGGGGCTATCAGGTGAATTCCACAAGAGATCAAAGTCGAAAAGGCGCTTAGTTTTGATCGTATAGCTTTGAGGCAATACATCTCAAACCAGGTTAATATTCCATCTGGCCCACTAACTGTATATTTTGTAAGATTCAGTTGTATTCAGAATGAGGAGATGACTGAAATAAGAGTAGACATATGCAGCGATTTTTATCTTGCGTCCTTTTACATGAAAATTAACGGTTTTATCTTTAATGTAAACTGGAAACTTTATTGTAGCACTGAAAATCGTTAAGTTATGCTAAGTTATAAATGTGGGTCATACAAAATAGAATGCATCTCACCCTATTATAAAGCAAGTCGATAGTGTAACAGCCTCAGTGAATCTAGTATCTTGCATCGTATAGGAGAAATTAGACTTTCACCACAGACCATGAACTCGTTGCATACTGAGGAGATTATCAGCAGCTTTGTACTTTCAGCTTTATTCCAACCTCGTTTTCTGAGACAAGACACAGTGGTGAGATGCTACATCAGCCCCAAGGCGGCGTTAATGCAAATTGTGAGGCTGAACAGTGCATGCACGCAAGATTCTCTCAGACATTTCGAATTACTACACGAGTTAAATGAAAAAAAAGCAAAAATAATAATAGTGGGGCTATATACCAGAGACTCTAAATCGCTCTCCACCACAAAGTTAAAAAATATGTAGAGAATTTTCGGGGCTAATTTCAATTACACCGAAATTGAAGTAAGTTGTTAGCGCTCTTATGGTGACATTGTTCTTAACTCCATTTCTGACATCCTCTGTAGATATAGTATGGATCACTAAATGCTGGTAGTTGGCATCGAATTGCATCGACCACAAGAGCATTTAACATCCTCTCACTCCAAGTTTACAATCTTGATATTGGGTACCGCACAATTTCTCTATGAATGTCTCGAATATCATTACATAAAGCGTCCTTACGGCATCGATTTCTCAGCAAAACATTGCCAGGGCTATAAAAGAGTACATGCAGGTCTCATCAAGACTCTCCTGGCTCAAAGCATCATTATCACCGGTACAGAAAACAGATTTCTCCATCTATAAAAATCTACGTTCTACTCTATAGCACAACCCCAGTGAGTTGGTAACTTGCCGCTGTAAGGATGAACATAGAAATTTCGAGAAAGACTGATATTGTAGAGTCGATATTAGGAGTTTGAACTGAAACCGGAGATCGTCTTTGAGCGTCCACTTCATACGCGCGGACTGGTAGCATGCCAATGGACGAACGCACTTAAGAGAGTAGTCCGAAGATTGTTGGCAATCATATGGGTTCGTTTCAGCTTACTAACATCATGAGACGAGCCCGCAAGGTATTTAGGCTATTTACCCACCTCGGTTTTGCCTAAGTCTGTCCGAACTAGACGTGTCTTTCTGTGGTGGGCGCATTGCTGCTCAGGTTTAAACTTGTTCTAATCATCTCAATCAATTTCTCTTCATGCACGGTTTCAGCGATTCCCATTTGATATGAAGGAGTCGGTGGGTACACTTCCAAGAAATTCAAAAGACGATGCAAATATTCCATGAAATGTTTTGGATTGGTAGTCTTTGGAAGAGATGGCTGCCTGAAATGCAGTTTCTTCTGGGTACTGAGATACGAGCGCTATAAGCGAGCAATTACGGTGTGATCTCGCCGAGGTGACAAAACCCCGTTGCGCCAAGATTATTACAAATAAGGTCATTTAAGTATGTAATAAACAAAAACAAAATATTCTGTAAATTGGTTGACAATGGTTGTAATATATGGAGTAATTTCACCATGTTCAAGGCATTTGTGATAGACTAATATTAGTACGGCTGCTGGGATTTTTATTTGATGCCCGAGTAAACTACAGCACAATATCCATCCACACAATTAGCCTATCGTACAAGTAGAAAACTAAAAAATTATTGTGAAATATCAACTCTTTCACTAAGCGCCGAAATAAAAAAAGAATTTACAGGAACCGACACAGGATATCTAATATCGAAATGAGTATACCATAATAGTTCGGAACAATAGAAGAAGATCCGTCCAAAGTGTCAAATCGCATATTTGACTATAACTTAACATTTCCATTTTCCAACGAACACGCCAAAAAATTATATATCTACGCAGACTCTTGTGATTTGATCTATGGGAATATTTGCTTCGGGAAGTATTCCCCTTGGTTCGCTCGATCAGACTGTGAGGCGGGGAAGCAATATTCATTCCGTTTCATTTGGCCATGGCGATGATGGCATAATACCTACCTCAAACAGATCATCATTGAGTCCAATGTTTGATGTGTTGATCGCAGGAGGCGTTGGTGGTGCTGTTGGCGATAGTGCCATGTATCCGTTGGATACTGTCAAGACCAGACAACAAGGAGCGCTTAATGCGGCGAAATACAAGTCAATGTGGCAAGCTTCACGAAGTATAATCCGAGAAGAGGGCATATTTCGTGGTATATATAGTGGATATTTCCCGGCCTTACTTGGATCATTCCCATCGACGCTAGCGTTTTTCGGCGCTTATGAGCTTACCAAACGAACTATGATCTTAGAGTGGGGGGCTCCTGAAACATTATCACATCTTAGTGCTGGCTTTATTGGGGATCTGGCCAGTTCATTTATTTATGTGCCTAGCGAAGTTTTGAAGACTAGGCTGCAACTGCAGGGACGATACAACAATCCCTATGTCAACAGTGGATACAATTATAGAGGCATGATTGATGCCATACGAATAATCGTCCGAACCGAGGGAACGGGTGCAATGTTCTACGGCTACAAGGCGACATTAATTAGAGACTTACCATTTTCTGCTCTGCAATTGGCGTTCTACGAGAAGTTCAGAGCCTGGGCGAAACAGCTAGTTGGACACGGAGAGGACATGGGCGTTGGATTAGAACTGGCCACTGGAGGTTTAGCGGGTGGTCTAGCAGGGGTTTTCACCACTCCATTAGATGTCGTGAAAACCCGTGTCCAGACCCAGCATCCCTCTCAACTAGACTCATCATTATCATCATCATCGCTGCCGCCGGCGACCAGGAACCCGTCAAATGCATTAATAACGAACTCGACGGTGAGGGGCCTGCAAACTATCTATAGAAACCAGGGTCTCGCAGGTGTCTTCAGTGGTGTTGGACCAAGACTGGTATGGACCTCGATCCAAAGCAGTATCATGCTGCTGGTCTATCAGTCCACGCTCAAGCTGTTAGGCAGTGCCGAAGGCATTACGGCTTTCAGTTCATAATTTTATTATAAGCTCTCAAACGAGCTTTTCCTGTATATATACAGTACATATAACTCAACCTTGTATGATATCATGATCACTGATACCTAATTTCTTCCAACGTGCTACATATATACATCATTTATTTTTGCGTCTCTTTCTTATCTTATCAGAATATATCAAATAGCGTCTAAAATAACAAAAAGAAGTACAAACTAAAAACCTAAACCAATAACAAGAACCAATAAAAATATTTTCATGACAAGCCACTCGTGGCTCTACTTCTTCTTTCTACCGAAGAGACCTCTCTTCTGCTTCTTCTCTTCCGGCAGCGGACGAGTGTGGCTGCCGTTAAACGCAGAGTTGTCGAGCCCCGACGAAGCGCTCACATTGATCGGGGGCGCCACTGACGCATACGGATTGGTCTGGAACGTAGGCATGGGGTTGAAATCTCTCCTGGTTGTCCATCCGAGTCTCTGGGTTTCCATTTCCTCTCGCAGTCGCTCGTCGCCGGTACAAGCAAACTCGAAAGAACGGATTGTATCCAAGGGTCTCTCGTCTCTTAGACGAGTCGGATTACTTTGATCCGGGTTGGTTATGAGGTTCCCGAAGATGTCTCTGTATCTCCCTTCCGGTGATAGCCCTGCATTCGAGTTGTGCTCGTTTGAAACCTCAAACGGCTGCGCATCTCTGATCGCAGTCAGTATCGGATCATGAATATCGCCACTTGAGCTTTTTATGTGCTTATCGTTCTTGGTGAGAACAACCTTGGGCGTCTCTCCAAAGGAGTTCTTGGACCCTCTTCTGTTGAAAATAGGCATTTTCCTCTAGACCTCTAAATGGTTTTATTTTTAGCTGTCTTCGTCGTCGTCCGGTATACCTCGGATCCTGCAGGTCGTTGAAACGAGCGACTTATCTGACGTAGCTCACAAATCCAAATCCAACAACTAAGAAAGAGATGTATCCTTTCTACTATAAGCGAGAGTAATGGTTGAAATGTTTGGAACTAGGCTGCTTCGCGTGGTGGTGTGTAAATATATAAGGAATGGAAAGAAACAGAAAAATCACCTATAGAAAAAAGTAAAAGAATGCCGATGATGCATCATCTATGAATGTAATAGTATATTAACTGGGGCTGTGTGCGTCTTTAATTGCCTTCTTCCTCCTCCTTCGCTCACTTCCTTACCATTCTGCCGCAAACCCGAATGCACGCATACCCTAACCGCACAACCGTCGACGTTATAAGCGTGTGAAACGCGTGATTTCAGTCACGCAAAACAGAGTTTGGCGTTTGACGCCGCGGCTTGTTTCAACATGATCATCGATAGTCTATCTTGATTTAATCTAGTCGTAGAGTACGCTGTTGTTGTTGTTGCGCGTTTTGTTCGGCTGCTAGCATTACTGGCGTGCTTAGTTTTCCGGGGTTGACGCGGTAGATCACCAAGGCGCGTACATATATATATTTTCAATATGCGCAGGAACTCAAATTCCAACTGTTTAGCGCGATTTATGATTAACGACGCTCAAGACACAATAGTACTAATTACTGGTAATTAGCAGTAACCTATATAGCGGACTGGTCCGTTGCTTAGTGGTGGAAGGATTTTTATAAAGGTTACTTGTAGAATCCATAACGAATATATGTCATCAACTAAAGCAGGTTTTTTTTACTCTTGCATGGATTTTGATAGAAATCCCGGGCGCTACGTCATTGGACGGTCATTTTGAGCTAAAAAAAGATCGCAGTCGATAAATTGTGAGACGGGATTACACGGTCTACATGCGTTAGAGAATCTGGCCTAATTGTTACCGTTAGTTCCTGGTTAACCTACTCGTTAAGGATAAACGCTTGCTAATAACGCTAATAGTAGTAATCCTTATTAGCCGTCAGAGTCCTTAGCGAAGTAATAACGTTAATGTTAACACTAGTACAATATATAAAGTGGTAAAAGTACAAATTCTAGATATGTACATATCCAAACGTGCTTATCACAACGCATGCAGCCTATAATATTCGGCGAAGAATGTACATACCCGAGATCTGGTCTTCTTTCGCGTCTTCCTCATTCCTCGTTACTGGTACTCCAAACTAAAAGGCATATTCTGACGCATGAGGCGCTGATTATCAGGCACACTACAGAACAGATAAAATCCCAAACATTTTTTGTTTTTCAACTTTATAATAGGAGGCTAAGCGATTTTGGGTTAGTAGTGGGGTATATACGATAGGGTGTATACGATACGAAGGTTTAGATAACGCCTAGTTTAGATAACGCCTAGTTAGCTATCAGCAATTAGGCAAATCTGGCTCAGGCATGCCGCCGCCATCTTCGACTCGACCTCAAATCACCCTGGTGAGGTCCACTACGAACACAGCTGAGATCCTAACCGACGACGCTCACGGGATCTATACCTATTTCGACTCCGAGGACTCTGACCACGAAAACGACGCTTCCAATAACGCTAAAGACACTGGCGCTCATAGAGGCAAAAGAATCAGCAGGATAATACACGGACTCGATCACTTGAAAATACATGGCCACGACGCCCCGTCTCCCGCAGGGGGCCAAGTGCCAAACAGGTCTCGCTCACCGTCGCCCAGTAAGAGAAGATCGTACCTGAAAGTGTTTTCGAGGTCCCATTCTCATAACGTATCGCAATACGTTCCCGGCGAAATTGACGCTAACGATGATAACGAGCAAGAACGAGACCTGCTGCCAGACGGAAATGCAAACAACTGGGAAAAGGTCGCCAACATGCTGGCCATGGTGCCAGCAGCGCCCTCCTCGCTGTCGTCTTCTCTGCCGCACGACGATACCACGCCGATACCCGAAAGCCATCTAAGCGCCCAGCCGGCGACAAACCTCCTGTCTAAGGAGCTCGACAAACAGCTGCAAGCAGCTATAGACTTGCACGAGTGCGGCGAGCTGGAGCTGGCCACGCGCAAGTTCCGCGAACTCGGAGCCCCGAAAGGCGCTAATCTCCCATTGGCGCAGGTCCTGTACGGGCTGTCTCTCAGACACGGCTGGGGGTGCGTGCAGGACGAGAAGGAGGCATTCGAGTATCTGCGCCTGGCGGCATCGACCAGCGCCCTCAGCAACCTGCCCGGAACAACTACGCCATCACCGTCATCTGCAACTACAACAGGCGAGCTGACCCTGGCCATCTACGAGCTTGGCAACTGCTTTCGTCACGGATGGGGCTGTGAAAGGGACGAATATGCGGCGAAGACCTATTACGAGACGGCTGCGAGACTCGGGGACGCAGACGCTATGATGGACACTGCCTCGTGCTACCTAAACGGGATTGGAACAAAGAAGGACAAGTCCAAAGCCGCGCAGTACTATCGAATGGCTGAGAAACTCGGTCGCGTCGAGGTCGGCAACTCGTGGATATGGAAGGACAAGTACAATGATGCCTAGCGTGTATTTCTCAGTCTGCTACTGGAAGGCTTGATTATACCTCATGAATATTGTGTGTTCTCTCAACATTTAAATACTACATAAACTCAACAACAAAAACACAATAATAAAATCTCATGATTTCGCAGTTTCTATATATATATATATACATATAAATATTTTTGTGTGTGATTAGGTAATTACCCCGTTCACCGTTGGGAGGAGTTCGCACCGATTGGGAGTGAGTCAGGAGTTTTGGAGTTTGAACATCTCCGTACGGCCCCCGCCGCTCATAGCTAGGGACCCCAAGAATTAAAACAAAAATCCCCTCAACTTTCCTTCTTCCCTCCCGATTTGAACTTATTTTTTTGTAGGTTCTTTGAGCGTATATATATATATATTGTTTTTGACCCTCTCGAGGGTTTAGAAAGGGTTGTTCAGGTACACGAGCCGCCCCACCGTCACGAGCATACGAACCATCGGCTTCGTATCGAGTAGTGAGGAAACACCTAGTTAACATCGACGAATAGCGGACGAATAGTGGACGTATAACCGAACACATACCGAATTTATTATTTATTAGAAGTTGGTCGAGAGACGGAACAAGATATACCCTTATTTTCCATGAGAAAGAGCTCGAACCGCGATCCGACGGCTCCGAAAGGGGTGTCGATAACACCACCACCGGCGAAAAAGATCCACTATCGGCGAGCGCACAAAAAATCACACCTGGGGTGCCTGAATTGCAAGCAGCGCAGGGTCAAGTGTAACGAGCAGCTGCCGATATGCTCGAACTGCGCTCGGGCCAAGGCGGAGTGCTCGTACCTGAAGCTGACGCCAGAGGAGGTCGTGGACATGAAACGGCGACAGCAGGAACGAAAAGAAGAGCTCGCAAAGCAGGAGGCAGAGGAGAAACGCAAGCCTCCCAGCCCGCCCCAGCTGATGCCGCCACTGCCCAAGGCAGTGGCCATTGAGGACCTGGGCTACAGGAACCTGTCGCTGTCGAGGAAGGTGTTCTCGCCTCCGCCGCTACCGGCGATCACGTTCAGGTCGATAAACCTAACGCCGGTCCAGATAAACGGGGCCAGTCCAAGCTCGATCAACGACTGTGAAGAGGACCGCGCCAAAACGATATTCAGCAGCGGGCCGCAGTCGCAACTGGTCCGGCAGGGCTTCGAGACCGATATGATGAGAGACGTCTATTTGGAGTGGATGAACAGCGTTATCGAAATGGCGTTCGACCACGCCAAGCTGCACCATGCGCTAATGTCGTTCACGTACGGATACCTGTCGCTGAAAACGAAGAACCCGAAGTACCAGATTGACTCCGATAAGCACCGGTTCATTGCTATCCACGAGCTCAAGGAGTCGCTCGCCAAGACAACAATGGAGGACACAAACGCACTGCTGGCGACGTCGCTGATTCTATCGTGGGACGTGTTCTTCCAGGAAGAGGATATCCAGGGCTACGTCACGCTTTCGAAAGGTTTGGCCGCGGTGCTGGAGAAAGTTCAAATAACAGACTCCCCAACGCCAACAGCGCTGTGCATGACGGATGCGCTGTTCCAGGGTATCAAGTCGATAAAAAATCCACCGTATAACGCAAAGTTCTTGCCGGAGTTATTGGAGCAAATTAAGAATATTCACTCGTACCTAAATCGAGATGTGTGCGATGATACGCCTCTCCTGCTGATGGAGCACGGGGAGCTGATTGCTTTCGTGGAGGACGTCATTGTGTTCGTTCAGAACAACACACGGCAGGCGGGCAGTTTTGGAAACGTGTACTATTCACCAAACGCAATGTTTAGTTTTCTGCAAAGGTGGCTGCGGTTGTTCCCATGTGGTGCTCACGCAATCGATAGAAAGTCCAGCGAGCCCAGTGTGGTACTGTACGTTTACTATCACGCCGTCACTCGCGCTCTGGATGCCTTGTTTCCAGAAGTTCGTTATTTATTCCAATTTGGATTTATTGGGCCTGTCGATTTGGTGGGTGTTGAAAATGTCGTTAATGTGTTAACGTTATCCGCGGGTGCCAAGTACCAACTGACTTATGGCCTGGAAGTACTGATCTTCTTCAAAGAGAGGTTGTTTTTGTTGAACCGGTTGTTATTGCCACGGTCGCCTCTGGATAAGTCGGCCGGGGAAGAGATCACTGAAACTCAAATCGAATCCTTTATACACACCTCAGTCTCTGCAGAGCACTATCCGACCTTGGCAAGTTCGAAATCATATTCAAGCGACTCTATGAAGTACGAGTCAGAAAGCTCGGGAACTTCTCCAGTGACATTCCCACCCTCGAATTCAACTTCTGTGGGGACGTCGGTCTCAACCACCTCCGGATTGGGATCTCCGATGTCATCATCCGCTTCAGTGGACACTAATGGGACCTTGCCGCCAGCAGTACCGGGACAAGATATGGGCATTTTCAAAATCTATTACACGGACCGGATGGAGATCTTGCAGAACATATAGTTTCACGTTATTTATTTTTGATTTTAGTTAATATATAAGATGCAACAGCTTTTAAAACTCAACAGCGTTCAAACACCTTGTATAAGCCAGGGAGACTAGCAATCTCAACAATTGCCTTCAAACAATTGGAAGGGGCTACTAGACGCCGTCGAAACGCAGGGAAAAGGACATTCTCGACAACGCGGCCCATATTCTTCTCCTCCTCTTCATCATCGCCCGGCTGAATAATCTCTGGGATATAAAGTAACGCGAGTTCGTTTATTATCCCCTGTAGGCACTCCTGCTCAGTGGTCCAGTCAATACGCGTTCCAAGTCTTAGAAGAAAGCCTGGAAGTTTCGACAGGGGAGGAGTATAGTTTTTCAGTAGCAAAGGTAAGGATTTAAGAATCACATCCTTAGGCGATTCATTCTCACCCACTACTTCAAGTAAGATCATAAAATAGTCTTCCATCATTGGTGACTTTTCTGCAAACTCAGCCAAGATCGTGTTGATGTTGATCGGCTCATCTGCACCATGACCTTCCATGCTTTCGAATGCAACGGTAAGCAATTCTCTAATTGAAAGCCCCTCATCCCCGAACTCTATAATACCGAAATTACCAAAATCTGAGAGTGCAATTTGATAAAACAACTCTTTGGAAACTGCACCATAGTCGACTAAAAACAACTTTAATCCGCTTTGAATAGCTGCTAGTCTCCTTGTGCAGTCAACAAGTCCCACATAGGTGTGATCGGCAAATAGCTGAGTTAACGACTGGTGGGCACTTTCCTCAACTTCATTTCTCAGTTGTTTCACTGATTGAAGATGCACTTGAGTAAACTTTCTGGCAACTTGGGCCTCTTCCGTAGAGGAACCCATTTCCAATGAGCTCTCATCACTGATAAACAACGAAGTGATCTTGAGCTGCTTCGGATCAGTGCGGACCAACTTATTTTCAGCCCGTCTTTTTATAGCTGGTTGCGAAGGCGGCTCCTTTACTATGGTGATCACTCCCGGTAATACTCGTTGAGTAGGGAATGAGCGACTCGAGTCAACACTGGCCAAAGACTTTTGAACGTGCTCACATATGATTTCAATGATATCGTCTTCGTACAGGAACCTTACTTCTCGTTTTGTAGGATGTACATTAACATCGACATTTTTCGGCTTGATCTCAAGAGATAAATAAATAAATGCATATGATTCTTTCGGCAGGTAGCTTGAGTATACTTTTTGGAGAGCTCTTTTAAGAGGATCGCAATATACTAACCTGTTATTAATAAATAGAATCAGCCCACCTCCCATGCTTGCGGGCCTTTTCGCAGAATAATTCGCGTTCGTAATATAGCCCTTGGCAGAGACTAGCCCATACCTTTCAGATGCAGGGACCTCAAGTGCTATTACCTCATTGGCTACCGACGTGCCGTATATACTTCTGATCCTATCGATTCTAGAAGCGTCGCGTTGAATAGCTAGAGAGGGATGCGAGTCCCCATACTTTTTACACGTAAAAGCAATACCCTGACAATGGATCGAGTACTTCGATGCAATATCAACAATCTTTGCGTACTCGGAAGACTTATTCTTGAAAGCTCTTAGCCTTGATGGTGTATTGAAGAACAGATCTTCTATGATGATCTGAGTACCAGTCTTGCCTGCCACAGGCCGAGGCGCAGACTTCATCTTTCCATCCATATATTCAGTGCTCCATGCGGATGGTGAATCAGCAGTCTTGGTTACCACTGTCAAATGCGCTATGTGCGATATACTAGCAAGCGCTTCTCCCCGAAACCCGTAAGTTGCTATCGACGAAAGATCATCAAAAGTTTGAAGCTTTGACGTGGTATGACGCTGACAGAGAATCTCCAAATCGTCCTTATTGATGCCAGAACCATTATCAGATATCTGCAAAAGCTTAAATCCTCCATCCTTTGTTAATATTTCTATGCTTGTTGTGCCGGCATCGATTGAATTCTCCAGAACCTCTTTCAGTGCGTTTTCAGGAGCGATAATGATCTCACCGGCAGCGATCTTATTTGACACATCAGGATCCAATAACTTTTGACCTCGTTAGTTTTAACATTCAGACACGCTTAGCATGCTCTGCATTCTTACTTTGATCCGTTTTGGAGTAGTCATTATATTCTGTTTTCGTCCCCGCGTCTAATGAATGGTAAACGCTAATTAATTTAACACGCGCCACGATATCTCGGGACATGTTTTTCCCTGGATCTTTTTTAGAACCAACGACGCGCGTTTAACATGTCGAAACGGCAATTGGAAAACGATGATGACAATAGCAAAAGAGCAGAGGAAACAAAATCGCGAGAGCTGAAAATAGAATATAATGAACTATTGGCTCAGCTAAGTAAATACGAGAGGGAAGGGAACTATGATAGTCCCGAGGTAATGAAAGCCCTTGAACGATCCAACGAACTGATCAAACAAGTGAAACGGTCGACAGAAGGTGTATTGGATGCCAAAGTCATCTACCGATCAGCTAATATCTTGCGGAGTTTGGCCCATCAATCTGTGAAGAATGACCACCACTTTAATATCAAGACCTATGAAGAGAAGCTAATCAAGTTTCTGTTCTCCCCAGCGTCGACGGCGCGAGATTCACAGTACACGGTCGATATTGGCGGGCCCACGAACCTGAGTGAGCTAGGTGCCATTGCCTACAGGAAACTGAGACGGCCTATCACGATTGATTTGATGAATGGGGCGTTTAATATCGAACGAAAGGAGATTATACGGAAGCAGCGGACAAAACTGACATACGATAACGAGAATGCTAAGAATCCTGCAAAATTAGGAACCGATGAAATAGGCGATAAACAGCTGGAGGAGCAGACCCTAAAGATATCCAAGGATATCTTCTTCAAGCTGAAAGAGCAGCAGGAGTTAAATGACAACCAACCAGTCTATCTTTTTGAGTTTATATTAAACCCCGACAGCTTTGCACAGAGCGTTGAAAATATTTTTTACCTGAGTTTTCTGGTGAGAGACGGCAAAGTAGCGCTGGGTTTAGATGATGATGAGATCCCTGTAATATCAGTGGTATCTGATGAAGAGCTAAATACAGTGGAATCTCAGGATATTGAGTCTAGGACGCGGTCCCAAGTGATTATAGACTTGGATATGGCGTCGTGGAAGGAATTGTGCGAGCTATTCGAAATAGAGAAGCCTATCGTACCTACCAGGCCTATGGAAGCTCAAGACAACTACTCGAAATGAGCACTAGGTTTGCATAGAAAGAAAAAGGTCATAAATACGTTAGATACAGGAGAACATGCTAAGCTTGAATCAATTCGCTGGGATCCATCCAGTCGGAGATGCTATCTCGTCTATGGGCCATTTTGAAATTGCAGTTGCCTTTAGATCAGTATGCAGGCGCGCGGACTCCCATAGCTCTATTCCGGCCCATCCAATCATCAATGCGTTATCAGTACACCATCTGGGGGGAGGGAAATGAAACCTGAAGTCTGGCATAGCTTCGCTCAACATGGTGCGAAGCACCATGTTTGAGCCTACTCCTCCGGAGCACACAAAGTCAATTCCATTTATTCCTTGCAGCTGCGGGTCAAGTTCAATTGAGAGTTTGACTTTAGTGATGATATGCTGGAATAGAGCCTCCTGTACCATACGACCTAGCTCCCTGCGCTGTTCGACACTCAGCGTACTCACTTCCGGAGTCTCGAAATACCTTACTCCGATATCCCGCAGCCGTGTGAGGAACCCTGAAAAGGAAAAAGCCCGTTCCTGAATTCTTCCATTTTTATTTTTCAAAGGGCTTGGGAAAGTTACCCCCACTGGCATGTCAGAAGTACCGGGACCGCTGTTAATGAACATTTCAAGCTGTTTCCCTAGGTTGGAGCTCCCGGTTACTCCCAACTCCCTGGCGCACTTGTCTAGGCTGTCCCCGACGGCGAGATCTATAGTGTTGGCCAGCACGCGGTGTTCTAGAACGCTTTGACTTAGAACCAGCATTGTGTGACCCCCACTCACCAATAAACTGAGAAAAGGGTACTGTGGTGATTTTGCATTTGTAAAAAACCTAGGTATCAGAAGATGACCTAGCATATGATGAACCCCAATCAGTGGAGTATTCCATGCCACTGCCAATCCCTTGGCAGTGTTGAGCCCAGTGGCCAGGGGACCATACATTCCCGGACCCCGCGTGGCGCAGACCAGATCTACTGAGCGCAGCTTGTTGTCATTGAGTACTTTTCGAACCAATTCTCCGATGTTCGCTTCGTGGTGCATTTGGGCTTCTTTCGGAATAATCCCACCGTGCCTGGTACTGTCCAAACTCATACTCTGATGATCCACCAGTATGGGGGGTTCGCTCGGATTTGGGCGGTCTATAAGTGCCACTGCTGAGTCATCACACGAAGATTCGATAGCCAGAACATGATAGAACCTTCGATAATTATTGAGCTTGACATTTGGCCTCAGACGTTGCATCTAATAAAAAAATAGATGGAACGAATATTCCGTGTGAGTGATGCAGGTTTGAAAAATAATAGAAATAGGGTCAGGGTAGCACCAAAAGCGGAAAAAGCTGCTGTTTGTAACTGAGGCTAAAGTATGTCTGCCCGTCTGGTATAATACCTGGTATATTTATGGTATATGTAATATAATAGTGGTGTATCAGAAATTCCGCATAGTTCTGATGGTTACTAACCGTAACCCAACGTTGTTGCGTCTTTCAAGTTCTTTATCGTGGATCTGTACACGCGGTAGTAAAATAGCCGCCTAGAGGGGTTCATCGGCAGGCACATTATCCTATAGACAGAAGTAGCCAGAACTAGAGTAAAAAAGCCATTGAAATCGTTATGATGAACTGTAGTAGAAGATCTAGGACCTGATCTTCACGCAGTACCAAGTTCAGGTCTGTTAAGGCACGAACATTTCATGACCGAATATATAATAATAAGTGTGGGGGGCGGGGCAGGGAAAAGGATGGGACTTCCGTTTCGGAAACCTTGGGGGGCGGCTAAGTAATAGGCGTAGGAGGATTGATAAGCTGCGAAATATATATAAAGGTGAAAGAAGCCCCATTTGATTTGTTACGAAGTATCTTGTAAAAAGGGATTTTGTAAAGTAAAGGTAGCATTAAGCAAGAGAGAAAGAGAAAAAGAGATCCAAAATGACTCTCCCATTATCTACGACATTGACACTTAAGGATGTTACTTATGAGCAGCCCTTAGGGTTGTTCATTAACAATAAGTTTGTGCCATCTAAGAATGGCAAGACTATTACGACTGTGAATCCGTCCACCGAGAAACCGATTACAGAGGTCTACTGTGGAGATTCTGAAGATATTGATTTGGCGGTTGCAGCGGCCCGAAAGGCGTATAAAAGCGTTTGGAAGAATACGATTGGCTCAGAGCGTGGACGGCTGCTTAATAGGCTTGCAGACTTGTTCGAGGAGCACAAGCACATTCTAAGTGCAATTGAGGCTGCGGATGCCGGTAAGCCAAGACACACCAATGCGATTCTGGATGTTGACGAGAGTATTGAAGTCATCAGATACTACGCCGGCTGGGCGGACAAGATCCATGGAAAGGTCATTATGGAGTCCAACGAGCGACACTCGTACACCAGACACGAGCCTTTTGGAGTTTGCGGACAGATCGTCCCTTGGAACTATCCATTGGATATGGCTACGTGGAAAATCGCACCAGCACTAGCGGCTGGTAATGCTCTGGTTCTGAAGACCGCCGAGCAGACTCCATTGTCTATGCTCTATGTCGGGAAGTTGATCATCGAGGCTGGCTTCCCTCCTGGAGTCGTGAACATCATCTCCGGGTATGGATCAGATGCAGGTGCGGCGCTGGCGTCACATATGGACGTGGACAAGCTTGCCTTCACTGGTTCTACCGCTACTGGTAAGCTGGTCATGCAGCTGGCGGCCAAAAGCAACATGAAGCCAGTTACTTTGGAGTGCGGTGGTAAATCACCGTTGCTGGTGTTTGACGATGCCGATTTCGACGAGGCGGTGAAGTGGTCTACTTCAGGTATCATGTACAACCAGGGACAAGTGTGCTGTGGAACCTCAAGAATCTACGTCCAAGAAAATATCTACGACAAATTCCTGGTCGCATTGAAGCAATCGGTTGAGTCCACCGTCATTGTCGGTGATGTTTTCGACAAGGACGTCGGACACGGCCCCCAGGCTAGCAAGCTTCAGTTTGACCGGGTTTTGAACTACATCAACATTGGCAAAAAAGAAGGCGCCAGAGTCGTCCTTGGCGGCGATGCCATCGCTGGCAAGGAAGGATACTACGTGCATCCTACTATTTTCGCCGATGTCACCGACGACATGGTTATCTCTAGGGAGGAGATCTTCGGGCCCGTTGTAGTTGTGGCAAAGTTCAAGACTGAAGAAGAGGTTGTCGAGAGGGCAAATGATACTATCTACGGTTTAGGGGCTGCAGTTTTCACAAAGGATATCTCTAGAGCTCACAGAGTCAGCTCAGAGATAGACGCCGGGTTCGTCTGGATCAATTCCAGTAACAACTCTGACATCAGACTTCCATTTGGTGGACACAAAATGAGTGGCATCGGCAGCGAACTTGGTGAGTACGGTCTTAACACTTACACCCGCGTGAAGTCTGTGCAAGTCTACTTAGCAGGTAGCAGGCTATAGTTCTTTCCGTTCTGTTTTTTCCAATTCTTTCTCTTTATAACGTTATAACTAGCACGAAACATAACTATATGATTTTAATTTAAAACGTCGTTAGACGAGCCCTGATGATGATAACCATATTGGTGTATCTTGATACTATTGATACCAAATGTGCTGCAATGTTCCTTTACTGCTGCCGCTGCTTTTCGCAAGTGGAGCATCCCTCACAGTTGCATTGTCCCTTGACGCAGGTACAGGCCTTGCCAGGACATGCCGTACAGTTGTTACAACCACAAGTTTGTTCAGACATTACTGTAGATACAGGTAGTAATTAGAGTTGAATACCTGAGTAAATTTGAGTGATAAATTGATAAACCAAGTAGTTGTTGTGTATGACGCGCCTGCCTACTTTTACCCTTTAATATATATATTGTCAAACCGCATAAGACCACCACGACGTAAAGGGATAAAGTTCACGGGTTTTACCTCTTCCGGGGATTTATCACCTGAGCCTTATTGAGACAAAAGCAAACTTGTTCCAACGTCGTATGTATTATGAGGTATACTTGCTTACCTTTGAAGCACCGCTCATTGGCTGACTTCTAGCAATATATATATATAGCAGCCGCTCGTACCAAAATGTAGCTTTTACCACTAAGTAGCAATCATTCCCTTCTGGCTACAAATAAAGAATCGTGCTGCACTTCAAAGATGCCGTATAAATTTAAAAGAAGGGCCAAAGGAGAAGGAACTATTTAAATGATCCGAGCTGCCCCTAGATTTTCATCAGCTTTCGCTTACTTTTCTAGAACCAAAACCCGAAATTTTAGTGTTAGTGCATCAACAATGGTTAGAACTATTTCAGACGCTGTTGCAGAGGACCATCGAGAGCTCGAGGAGTACGCCGACAAGATGTTCAATACATCTGACAAGGAGACATTGACGCAGTATCAGAACCTGTTCACTTGGGAACTCGCAAGGCACTCTGTTGGAGAGGAGATTGTCATCTATCCGTATTTTGAAAAGCTACTAGGCAAAACTGGCCTTAGCTATGCCGATGAAGACCGCGATGATCACCAAACTGTAAATCAAGAGTATTCGCACTATTGAATGAAGTTTGTTTCTAACGTTTTAGACTAAAGAACAGCTGTATGTGTTTCAAAGCCTTAGCTCCACAGATCCCAAGTTCAAGATTCTTTTGAAAGAGATCATGGACGATTTGAAGCCTCATCTCGATAAAGAAGAACAAAGAGACATGCCAGCCTTGGAGGCCCGGTTATCACCCGAGGAGAGCGAGAAGATTGGGAAATCCTTCGAACGAACTAAGAAGTTTGTACCTACCAAGAGTCATCCAAGCGCACCAAATAAGCCGCCGTTTGAGACTGTTGCTGGACTTCTTGCCGCTCCTCTCGACAAGTTGCAGAATGTGTTTGAAAGTTTCCCTTCAGAGAGCTAAATTTTATAGGCTAGATTTTATTGTAGTTTTATCAGGAGTTTTGTTTTCAGAGTAATAATAAATGGAAGATCGTTGGGGAGGTAGTTAGCTCATTGCAGCAAGCACCTGCATGTACCTGCATAATGCATGTGACAAACTTCCCAATGAAAAGTCCAATTGCTATAATA
Organism: Diddensiella caesifluorescens; assembly: GCA_030558955.1. Lineage (NCBI taxonomy): Eukaryota > Fungi > Ascomycota > Dipodascomycetes > Dipodascales > Trichomonascaceae > Diddensiella > Diddensiella caesifluorescens. The sequence continues at coordinate 165,390 of JAKTQR010000014.1, forward strand.
ATCAGTTTACTGTCTAGTGTACTACTACATATTAATAATAGCATAAAGCTCGACATTTCTTTCAAATATTGGCCCACTCCAGGCGTTTCGTCATTCTATAATATTCAATTTTAGGGATAGGGTCGGATTCCCCAAGGATACAGGAAAACCGTTTTTAACTGGGAAAGCCTGTATTAGCAGTCATCCTTGATTGAATGAACGACAACCACTAAACTTCCGGGAAACCCGTCCTATTTGCTCTGGGCGTCAAGTAATTGAGACTTAAATTTCCCGTAGAGCCTGAGAATGGAACCTGGAATATGTATCTGCTACATATGGTGATATGATTAATCAGCTTATTGTCTAGTATATCTGATGGATGTAATAAGCAAAGCCTGAAGATGAATCAATTCTTCGTCTAATCTTAAAGCTCCCCAGCGTTTGTGAATTCTGTAATATTCTATATTGGCGATAGCATTTCATGCTCGACGAATTAGTACGCCATGTCTTAACAAGCAAAATCCTGAAGAAATTAAGTGCCTCACCCTTCAAATCTGTGAAAAAATTTACCAGATCTCCCAGGAGTTCTTTGAGACGATTTTCAAAGCAATATCTCGCTCCGCGACAGTTCGGGAAATATCGGAAATGTTCGGGAAAAATCGCAAACTGTCGCTGGGAGGATGCTTTCTAATGGGTCCCAGTGATAGGACTAGCGCTGTTATGGCAACTTAGTGGAAGTGGTTCTTCTGTCTTTATCTGCCTTCTGCCTTCAAAAGCAGGGCTTGGAGCTGTCCGTTTCGAATTCCAGGGTTGGTGGAACGTAGCCGAATGAGTAATCTTTGTGCTCTTTCACCCTAAGTTTAGGATTATTCTTAAGTGGAGCAATCCAGCAGAGGGATTCTTGCCTTGGACATGGCGACCGGATAGCAGCGACTTGTTTGGTTGATAAGGATGGGTTTGGTACTAGCGACCGCATTTTTTGTTTTGCTTGTTGAATCTTTAACGGAGCTTCACTATACTTTTTTCTAAATGGCACCTAGTAATGATATCACTCAAGCTTACTCCTAGCTGATTTCTACAGATTAATTAAATAAACACTTTCTACTGCCACGCCAGACCTGTTCTAGAACTTCACGACGAGGAAGGATATCATTGAAGACGACTTGCAGCTTCTCTTCATCAAGAACAATTATCAGTAGCACGTAGCGAATTTCAAACCCCAGAAAAACTTCCTGGATAATAATATCCGAAACATCTGATTTTGGTATGAAGCGCGAGCTGTTCCCAAAATAATAGAATCTCCCACTAGTCGAGACTTGTAATCCAAGCGATTGAACCACTAGCAAGGAGTCTTCTTTATATGGGCGTATAAATAACGCTAGAACGGAGACGAGTCGAAAAAGCCAGATATAGACAGGAAAATGGCTGAGAGAACTGAATATATAGTAATTCTGGTGTTGGTAATACCAATAGCAACATACATTTATCACTAACAGAAGAGCTTTAAATGCTATAAAGCCATATTCAACGCATGTAGCGATTCCGGTTCCCGGACGACTCGAAACAACATACTCTACTACGGAAGGGGACTGCTTTCGTACGAGAAATGTATATTTCTTAGTGCCCATGCCTTAAACATGCGAGAGTGATAACTTGGCTGACGGTTTTGTGCAAAAGCAAAAATATGGATCTGGAAAGTCGTGATACAGTTTTAGTGGAGGTTGAGAACCCAGTGACATCGTGAGTGATTCGTGTTTGTGTCGTGTAATTTAACAATGGGATCAACGTTCAACGGAATCATCCATGAATTCCCGGGAATTCAGAGTATGCTATTGAGTCGGTCACATTTTCTCATAAGGTACTAAATCTGTTCTTTTGTAGTTGACTTCTTTAAGGTGGTTCCAGGGAAGGTGCCTCCTATGGCATCATTTTTATCACACGCCCATTCCGATCATTTACAAGGTCTTGACCACAAAGAATATCGAGCGCCTATAGTTTACTGTTCCCATGCTACGCGGGACGTATGTGCTTTTATTTTACTTGGTTTTTGGCTCGGGTCGTGTTCTTCGTTCTAATCTGGGGTAGTTGCTTCTTTCTATCGAACATAAGGCATATCAAAATAATCGAGGCAAGGGCAAAAGGCTGAAATACTCACACCTGAGACAAGAAGAAGCTGGTAGTGAAATAGTGGTTAGTTGATTGAATGGCTTGCGTTGGCTGAAATGGTAAAATTGGCAAGTGAGATGCTAATGATGTAGCGAATCTTGAGTATGGACTATCCTAATGAAATCCACTTGGGCCCAAATAAGGTGATCCAAGTAACATTAATACAAACATACCATTGTCCAGGGTCAGTGATGTTTCTAATACAGGACTCTAGTAATGCTATACTATATACTGGGGATATAAGAGCCGAGCCGTGGCACGTGAATTCTTTGACTCGTCATCCATCATTGTTGCCGTTTGCTATGAAACTGAAAACACTGGACTGTATATATGCCGATACAACATTTGCATATCGAGGAGAGCCATACATTACAATACCACCTAATGCGGACGGTATCCAGTTTCTGATGAGCACTATCGAACGGTACCCTAAGGAAACAGTCTTTGTGTTCAATGCTCTGACTATCGGATATGAAGATGTTTATATTGCAATTGCCTCCAAGTTTAACGAAAAGATCCATTTGGACCCATATTTAATGAATTTGTTTATGTCTATTTCGTCGCCTGGCAACTCGTGTCCATGGGGTAAGTTGATATACAGCCAATACGTCACCGATGATCCTAATAGTACCCGCTTCCATGCCTGTCAGAAGGCAATGGACTGCTCCTGTCGCCATCGACAGGACACAGTATTTATTTCTCCAGTGATTGTGAAAACCACTGAAGAGCTTCAGATTCAGAATAGAGGATACCCGACCTCAGAATTTGAAATTAAACAACGTTATAACCTGCTGTCTCAAGCACAAACTGATGCTGGTATATCCATGGCGCCCGTATTCCTGTACAATGGTTTACGGCATATACTTTCGACTGATAGAAAGACTTTCTTACCATGTAATATCGCGTTTCATTTCTCTCGACACGCTTCATACGAGGATATTAAACATCTTGTGAGCGAGTTTGCACCCAGAAGCGTGTATCCATGCTATCAAACCAGAGACCTTTTCTTGAAAGGATTTTCAATGAAAAGACTGTTTGGCGACGTATGCTCACAGGATTGCTGTTTCGCTTATGACAAAGAGATGCAAGAGGCAAATGATTTTCAACAGACCGATATGCCAGCGATGCCACTATACGGAAACCAAGCCGCGAAGGCTCAGCGTCAAGCAGGACAAGTTCAGGTCGCAATGGCCAATGCCCCTATCGTTTTCATGAATGAGCCGAGTACTTCGTCGGACGGCGTAAGTAACTCACAGATTCTCGAACTGATTAACAAGAATCAGAATGCGGTGAAGCAAAAGGCTGATTTACCACCGAGCGAACTACGTCTGGAAGATCAGACCTCGACCACGGAAATGGGACCCTATGCACTTCAAGATCCTGGACCATCCAAACGAGATGTATCAAATGCTACCGATCCTGACGAGTCTCCTCACTTTGAATCACCATCTGCGACCCTGCCTGTTTCAAAATCCAAGCAAAAACCCAAAAAACCACGACCTCGAATAATACGAAAATCTCATTCAAAGCTGATAACTGCGAAGACGCATCCTTCGTTAAGGAGACAACTCTATCGGCCGGGTTCGTCATCCAGGCCCTCAGATATCAACATGAGACATGTTGAGAACCTTGAAAAGGCTGTTCAGGCTGACGCTGATCTCTGGTTCCAGATGACCCTCGAGTTCCGGAATCAATTCTCGAGTCATTAGGCTGCACTTAACAACAAAATGTCATATGATTAATAACTTAAATAAAACCCTATCTCTAATAAATACACGTTGAATTTCAGGGCGTGTCGTCTATCGCTCTACCTTGGCCTCCTTTTTCATATCCCTATTTATATCTGTGATGAGGCCTATAACCTCCTCGTTTGAATTCGTTTCTTCCAGCTTCGTTTTACTAGTACCACCAAATCGTTCAGCCTCTTGTTTGTCTGCATGTTGGGCATCCTCAAGCCTAGTTTTCTCTCGCGCCTGTTCCTCTTCTTTGATGACCTTCTGGTAATCGATGCGTTCCCGTTCTAGTTCACGCTCAATCTCCGCCACAGATGATAATGGCTGTTGAATAGCCAGCTGATAATCACTAATAACTACTGGGAGTTTGTGAAGGACAGCCAAGTTCAGTCGCAGAGGATTACGACGCTCCTCAAGTTTGAACTTACTCTTAATCTGACGTCTGCTTCGACCTGGGAACATCTGCGCGATAAGATTGAAATCTGTTCCCCACATGTGCACAGCCTCATAGAACAATAAAGTTTCTTTATCGTCCCATCGTTCTGGGCGTTCTCGCTTACTGAAACTTGCGTTATTTATGATAACCTTAGTTTCATCAATTTCCTCACGTTGCAATTCTTCATTATTTTCGTTTTCAACATGACGGTCGACTGCCAATGATTGTTCATCAATGACAATAGTAGATCCATTGGTCATCATCAGCCGTGGTGCCCCTACGTCTGCTTTCCTCGTAAATTCAGCTTTAAATGCCTGTTTCTTCTTTTGAACATAGCTCTGAATTTCTTCATTTCGCCGTACGATGGCCGGGATTAAATGGACGGGTTGATTGTTTTTCTTTGCTTCCTTTTTAGCTTTTAGCAAGTCTTCGCTTTCCTTCTTCCTCTTTCGACGAGCTAGTTCGAATTTCTCAAAATCATCATTTCTCTCTCCAATAGGAATATCACGGCATAAGTGTGCCATTGTGAAGGTCTCCGCGTTAATGACTCGGTGGTCACCTTCGTCAATAGTAACGCTTCTATGGCCCCGTCCATACTTGGGCAAGTCCTCGGGGTCCAGCATTATACGCCCCTGCTCGTCGTACTTTTGTGATTTCTTCAGATACCACGCAGTGCCATTCGAAAACGAACCCATTGTATCGGTTGTCACATGGGTGTGCGTGTCAGTCTCAAACCCTGTATGCGTAGATAGCATTGGACTTTCACCTCTAACGTTGCATATTGGGCTCTTCTCGCGTGTAACGACAACTGTTCTAGCTAACGGGGTAAAACTTCTGGCTGGCAGTTGTCGGATTTCTTGCACTTCGATATCATCTGATTCGTCAACTGCATCCTCATCAATAGACGGCTTGCCACCTCCTCTCAGATTAGACACTCGAGCTGACACTCCAGAGCTACTAGATTCGAGCACAGCGATCTTGGATTTTCCTTTTTCTTTGACGTTTACCACTGCCTTGTCTTTACCAGGTATATCGATCTTCACGGGAATCTGTTCTTTCAGCTCAACGACCTTCTCCGGGGCTCTTGAAGCGCGCGTTTTCTCTTCCCTTAACTCGCCTTTATCCTTCTCATACGCTGTATCGCTAATTTCAACAGGTTCTGTCTTTTGCTCGGGCTCGACTGATATGCGGACAGTGGACTCGGGCCTTGCAGACGCTGAGGATAACGGCTCAGCACCTAACGGTACAACCGGTGGTTTAAGCGAAGGCGCAGGAGTTGAGCGCAAAGACGATCGATTCGACAGACCTGGCAACCGAGCATAGTCATCACCTGTTGGTAGAGGCGCGGAAGCAACCGACAGTCGTCGAGGTTGGTTTCTCGCGGTACCTCGCTGGGGCAGTTTAGGAACAAACCGCGTAGTTGATTTATCTTCACATTAGTTTCAACGTCAAAATACATCTCAAATGGATACTTACTAACTGCAGAACTCATATTGGACACTGATCAAAAGGAGCGAAGAAGTTTAATTTGAATCGGACCAATTTATGGTGTAATCAGAAAAAGAGATCTCTTATCGTGTGTTGGGACTCAAAGACCACAGACAGTTAAGAAAACGAAAAAAAAAAAAGTTGTAACGGTGATTATATTGTGAATATATTGTGAAAAGCAGATATTCCAACACGCGAAATTTCAATGCTGGAGCTCCACGCATTTGGACAAAGGTCCTTCGGCGAACAATATGTCCTCAAACTGGAAGGCTTAGAGTCACATGGACTGGTAACAGCACTTTCTGACGGTGCTATTCATCTGTTACCGTTTGATCCTGTCGAGTTCAAAACTAGCGATGAGCCAAGGTGTATAGCGACCGGCGCGCACCCGGGGCCAGTTAATGGTCTTAAGGCGGTCAATGAGAACGTGGTGGCATCTTGTGGCTCAGATGGGCTAAAGCTCTGGGATCTGCGTACGTCCGGATCAAACCCGGCGATGTGTCTTACGATTCAGGGATCTAGCGCTCCACTTCTATCGCTGGATAGCCAAGGTTTCCGACTGGTAGCAGGTACCGAGCTGACGAATTCGGACGCTGGAGTAATACTCTGGGACAGTCGTACCGGCAAGCAGACCCATTCGTATATTGACTCTCATAACGATGATGTTACTGAAGTGCAGTTCCATCCTTCTGATCATACCGCATTATTGTCCGGTGCGACTGATGGTTTGATCAATATCTACAACACCTCTATAACGGATGAGGAGGAGGCAGTTTATCAGACGATAAACCACGGTGCAACAATTCACCGGGCAGGGTTTTTATCTGACAAACGTGTATTTGCGTTGTCTCATATGGAGACTTTCTCGATCTATCAGGTTGCAGATCCGAATGAAGATGTGGTTGAGCCTAAGCCCGTAGAATATGGGGATGTTCGACCATTATGGGATTGTGAATATGTCGTTGACGTGATACCAGGATATGTTGCTGTAGGAAGCAATTCGACTTCCAGTTTGAGATTCCTTCCATTTGAAAACGAGTTTGTGAATCTAGCCGGGGCTATCTCTCTGGCTCACGCCCACCAAGATGAAGTTGTGCGAGCCGTATATATCAGTTCCATAACTAACTGCATCTATTCTGGTGGTGAAGATGGAATGGTGAAAATATGGCGACCCGAACTCCAGATGATAAATAAGCCTAGTGGCCCAGAAGCTAAAGACGAGGATATGGATGATGGGAAATGGGAAAGCGTGACCCGTAAAAAGGAAAAGAAGGAGAAAAAGGAGAAAAAGAAGCACAGAAAGGATAAAGACAAGGTAATGAAACGATATGAACCTTACTAAAAAGGAGGTGACGGAGAAAAAAGAGAATAAATAATAGAAATGACCATAAGAGGTGACGAAACGATATGAAGCCTACTAGAAAGGAGTAGCGAAGAAAGAAAAGAATAAATAATGTTTTGCGTGTCTATAAATCTATCATCTCTTCGACCAAGTTCTCAAGGGCGTCCTTTGTGAATGGAATAAAGATGACCTCTACGCCTCCTTGGTCCTTGGCAGCAACAGCCATTTTGTGCTCATAGAACTCGGTCAACATTGTTCTAAAATTCAGCTCATTAGAAACAATAAACTCTTCGACACATTTGCGATAAAAGAGTTTGAACTCAACCCCATGGTTAACCGTACCCACTGTATTTTTATCGCCCTCCGGAAGCACTTCTGTCATGACTTCTAGCTGATTAAGAACTAGAAGTTGGTACAGACGCCTTGCATTTGCAGTCAAGCTCGCCAGCACATATGAGATTCCTTTCGAGCCAACTGCAGATCGATCTCTTCCTAGTGAAAGAGGGTCCTCAAATGACGTTTCGGTGAGATACAGCTCATATGTGGTTAAATCGTGCCAAAGAAAATTGTACTGCGACAGTTTGGCTGCGTCCCATAATAGTGGAGTGTTGATATGGTCAGCACTGGCAATTAGCCATATCTGCTTGGCTGATAACAGGCTCGCCAGCCCTGCCTGGGTTCGATCTGATCTCAATGCTTCTCCATCGATGTTATGGATCATAACCGCTAATTTGGGAGAAGTAGAATCAACTGTTTCAAGGTAAGTAACGAGTGCTGAAAGGAGGTCTATAGGATTTTTCGGCAGGCTTTGCTTCACCTCTTCATCTGTCACGAGCACCGAAACGGCGTTTATCAGGATCTCCTTGAACGTAGTCGCAGGATTGTAGCCGTTGACGACTATAACAGGAAGATCCGGATCAATTGTGCTAGTTATGAAGTCCATAAGTAAATTTCGCTTCGATCCAACGCCATAGAATAATAGACTAAACCCTTGCGTCAGCTCGAAATGCCACTGCGGGAACATAGTCTTATATAACGAAGCCAGGAACCCCCGCGGTTCCTGGTGAATACTAGAAGAAGCTCGTACGTATGAGACAAAGTCATGGTATTCAATTTTCGGCGCCCGAGAGAACGGTGTCGTTGAGATTTTCTCCCGCAGCTTGTGTTGGTCGAAATATCCTTCTGCGCCGTCCATAAACAACGAATGTGAGCCCTCGTCATCAGCTTCCAGGAGGTCGCGAATAGCCTTACTTTTCGAGGGTGAAGCGGCGCTTGATTCGAGAGAGTCCTGGATGATTTGTTCTGCTAAACGCTCGTCCTCTTCATCTGCTTCGTCATTCTCTTCGTCCTCGAGGACTTTACTAATAAGCACTTTGGTAGCACGCTTCCGCGCACTACGATCTTGATCTTCGGGCTTCCTAGGCGTTTGAACCTGCTTTCTAGGAGTCCTCTTCGGCGTCGTAAGCGCCTTCGGCCTAGCTCTTGGTTTTGTAGGCGTCTCTGGAGGAGCCTCCTCGTCGTCATATTCGTCAATTTCATCGAAATCGGATACTCCGACCTTATCATCTTCTATGTGTGTTTCATTATAGGCTCTGGCCTTTGCTGAGGGTTTTCGCTTTCTTTTCGTGCCTTCAACCATATATATATTATACTTGCATATATTTTCTAGACTGTCAGTCTGCCTCCCAAATTTAGTATCTGAGAACACTGAAAAGTCAACATCTGAAAAAAAAGTCATCACCGAAAAAGATAAAGGAAAATGCTGACATTTTGTCCGAACTGTTCAAATATGCTACAGGTAAGTATATACACATATTACGCACACCGTCAGGCTGCTGTAAAGCTGCTAACGATAGATTTCCCGAGGAATGTCGGGTGGATATCGATTTGAGTGCAAGACCTGCCCTTATCAATTTCCTATTACAGAGCAGATGGAGGTGTATGATCGCAAGGAAATGGATCGTAAGAAAATGGATGATATCCTGGGTGGAGAAGGCGCATGGGACAATGTGGACCAGACGGGAATTCTGTGTCCCTCCTCTAGCTGCGAGGGCACTAAGGCCTACTACTACCAGCTCCAAATCCGAAGTGCTGATGAACCGATGACCACCTTTTACAAATGTACTACATGCGGTAACCAGTGGAGAGAGAACTGAACGCAAAAACAGAAATTCGCATGTCCCAGACGTTATTGTATCAGCTTATGCCTGGTCGACGACGAGACCACCAGAAGGAGGTTCTTCAGATTAGCCAGTGTATGACGCAGATCTACTACCGGCGTCGACTGGGAATTTGCCAGCTGCTCGATATCCTTATGGAAAAGGAACACCCCGTATTCAAAGCGGTAGAATAGCGAGCCCTTGACCCACAACGGGAACGTTCTAGAGCCCTGTATCGTGCTTATTGGGTCAATGATAAACGATTGGCTCCCGTATGGCTGGATGGGGTACCTTAGCGTTACACCAAGATAAAGCGCACACAGGTATACCAGCTGAGCAGCGAAGCCGTACGCGGCGGCGACCTCGTCCTCGTCATCGAATTTCTTTGCATTGCCGATTAGCGGCACATCGCATATTGTGAATAGGAAGGTCTTGGTGTGCGAGGGTTCAATGGGGAAAATCTGCAACAGAGCCTGGGCGAGCCTTGACCTTTCTACTGCAATGGAATCGAGAAACGATGCACATTTGGCTTTCTTCTTGTCGATGTTTTCCTTGACTGACTCCACCCTGGCCCGGGCCTCCTGTTGCCTTTTCGCCTGGGTCTCCATGCGCTGCCGTCGAGCGTCGATGGCAAATTGCTGGTCTCGCAGCTGCTGCATTACCTGCTCGGTTTTTCTTCTCTCGTTTTCAATCTCGTTTTTAATTTTTCGTACCTTATTTTGTAGTTGGCTTTTCCGCCGTTCATAAATAAATAACGCATCTTTCGAAGCTAGAATTTTGTTGATTGACTCAATCACGCTATGCTTTGTCGACTCTGAGTCCATTATACAGCTCTCAAGCGTTTTGATCTTCATAATCATGTCGAAAGTGCAGCTCGCGACCGCCTTGTCTTCGCGGCTGGCGCTTGGGGTATGCCTAAATGTCAACGACGGTGGCGGTACAGTGATATTGGCCGACACATAACAGCCATCGGACAGATACAGTATAAAGGAGTTTGGAGCAAAGGCGATACTGACCGTATCTATAGTCCGCCCTATAAATTTCAAGTTCCGCACATCTATTTGCTCGGACATTATCAACTTCCACCGTGTTTCGTTCTCTCCCCGGCCCCATGCAGAGATGCGGAGCTCATGCTCGTTACGGTAGAGCAGCTCGGAGAAGTCCAGTTCCTGGTATTCAGGATTCATCGAGCCGTATACAATCTCGCTTGTGTATATCGGTTCCTTCTGCTTTGGAGTATGAAGGGAGATCCTGCTATTGATCAAAAACCCGATGTTCAACTCCGTTAACGTCTGCTGTACGCGCGGACTCATAATCTGGCCAGTCTGCGTGTTCCTTCGCAGCCGGTTCCGCCTTACTGGTGCATCTGTGTCGTTGCTGTAAATCCTTGAGTCAAGCGACTCAATAGACGATCGCCTGCGGGCCGGAGAAGATACCGATATGCTATTATGTTTAACTTGATTAAGCTTTGGGTCTATCCAAAGATTCCGCAGCGCCACGCCAACAACATGTCGCAGCTTCCTCTTTTCAATTAGATGGCGTCCTGCACATTTCAGCGTGACAACTTACCATATTCGGCGGCAGCAGAGGAGTTCCAACATCTTTTTGCATCAACTGGGGCATTGTGCTTTCGTAGCCATCTTCGTCATCCTGGGAATCAATAGACGACGCATACATTGTGCAGAATCGATATCGTTAAGCCAGCAGGGCTTATGATCCTGGGCGTCTATGCTACTGGATGTTGGCGTTTGCCTACCAAATGGTTAGACGCCCACCAGGCCCAGCAAGGGCGGGCGGGCGGCTGGACGGGACGGGCGCGTTGTGGTTGACAACTCAACTGTAAGTGTCAGACTGTGACAATGAAAAGGTTCTGCAATCACTTCCCATTGTACCCTTATATTAAATTCCAGCCATCGTGATTGTATTGCCAGCTACCGGTTCCAGGTAGTCTGACGGGGGCTTTGAAGCAACAGATTACTTTCGCTTATTTTAGTAAATTGCAAATCCGGCCGTGTTCCTCGGCGGAATTGCATTTTAGCACGATTTCCCCGCTCAAAACCGATAGTTTTATTCCGATTTGAGGTGGTGAGGAGGTCTATTTGAGGCATATATGACATTGGACACTGGCCCGTATTCCTTCTTTTTGCCAGAAAACACTCGGAAATGGATTGCATGGTAGGTGGATAACTTTCATACGTCGAGAACTGTCTTTACTAACAAACGTAGCTTTGCCTGGGGCATTTCTGTGAGCTGCACGGGCCAACCTCTATAATATGCTCGCAAGCTCTAGATATGGCTAGCCTTTCTCGGGAAATCTCAGATAGCGAAGGCAGCTCTTCGCTGAGCACGTGCCTCTCCTGCGAGCTGATGCTGCCGAGGAGCAGCGACTGTTCGGATAATCAGAAGAGCGGTGCTCAGTTTCTGAGAACAATAGTGAAGGGCAAGGGCCCTTCTGAAAAAAGCCGTATAGCATATATTTCGTCGCAGTATCCTGCGTCCCAGAACAGATACACTGCTGTTCGTCTTGCATGCCTGCGAATGCTGTCAGCGGAGCATACGTTTAGCGACAGCACTCCAATGATGTTCTCGGACTCAGTGATTGGGGCAGCGATAGTAATGGTATTCGCAGTGGCAGACGACTCTTCCAGAGGCCATGTTCGCAGGTACGGGATAACATGTCTCTGCGAGGACGAAGTCAAGCTGGTTCACTCGTGGAACCTCATAGTGCCTCAAATGGAGCAGATCGCGAAATCGATACAGAAACGCGCATCGCTACGATCTGAGACGAACGACTCCAAAAACACTGGGCCTGAGCGCTACCTGCGAAAGCGCAACTCGAAACCGCCGGCGAAGAGCCTCACGACACTACTTAATGACGATGTAAGTTGCTTCCCTTAGTTGGGCGTCTAGCATGAACTAACAGAAGTAGACGATTTTCGTGGAAATCCACGCCAAATTTACCAGAATACTGTCCATGCTTAACCAGCTGTATATTGATAGATAAAAAGGACCAAAAGCTTAATTCTTAATTTTTAATAACAGATAAAACAAACAAACACTACTAACTAGAGCTTGGGCCTCGCAGATTTCAAAACCCCCTCGATAGAAGCAGCCTTCATGACATTGCCCTTAACCTTGAGCTTGCCTGACATGAAGAGCTTCTGCGCATTTGCCTTGCCATCAACCAGTTGCGAGAAGTTGTCATCGGACAGAATCAGGGTGATATCTGCCTTCACGGCAGCGCCTTTGGACACAGCGCCGGTGTTCTTCAGGTCCAGAGCCCAGCTCTCTGTTTTGCCAGCGTTGTTCTTGATGGTGAAGTTGATAACGGAGTTAGACTGCTTGATGGACTTCTTCTTAAGGGCATCGTTGTTCTTGAGCGTGGTGTTGATAACGTCAAACACCTTGGACGATGGGAAATTATCTGGAAGGTTAGCAGTGGCGCGTTACCGTATCAGTCAGTCAGTTCTGGGAAAACATACCATCAGCAAGAGTCATATTAGCTTTATTGTTTGCGGGAAACTCAGGTTTGGTATTCTATTACGGCGTGGAACAGTGGAACCTGACAGATATTTGGAAATGGAAGAGATGAGACACAAGCCGTTTAAATAGTCCTGGAGTTTGTTCCTCGCCGAGGTACAAAAACCTGAAACGCGTGAAGATCGGAGACTGCGCACGTGACGACTTCCCCACAGATCGTCCGAGGCAGATAACAATGCAATTGTAAATTCGTTATATTAATTAGTTGATGTGAGATTTCTGATTATATTATTGTGTAGTATGTACCCCATAGATCCCATAGTTTATCTCAATTAAGATCAACAATTTGATTCTCAAAACTCATTATACTGGGTTGTGTCATATTTATACTCATATTACTGTGTAGTATGTATCTCTCGGTTTTATCAATTAACACCAGAAAATTTAATTCTTAAAATCATTATAGTAGCTTATGTCATATTTATACTCATATTACTGTGTAGTATGTATCTCGCAGTTTTATCAATTAACATCAGAAAATTTAATTCTTAAAATCATTATACTAGCATATGTCATATTTATATCCATATTCGTGTAGAATATACCTCGTAGCTTATCTCAATTAAGATCAACAATTTATTAATTCTCAAAACTCATTATAGTAGCTTATGTCATATTTATACTCATATTACTGTGTAGTACGTAGCTCACAGTTTTATCTACAAGACCAACAATTTAATTCTCAAAATTCATTATACTAGCTTATGTCATATTTATATTCATATTATTGTGTTGTATGTACCCCATAGTTGTGTCAATTAAGATCAATGGTAAGAGCCTTAGAACTGTTGAGGTCTTGATCTCTGTAAATCCCGACTAGGCCATCAGAGTTTTCGAAGAGTCCGTTCTTGAGACTGATAACAATGAACTGGTAGCCTTTGCCAGAGTGCCGTCGAATATAGCGCGCAATGTTCGCCACGTTTGTATTATCCAGAGCTGCGTCAATCTCATCGAGAACAAAGAAAGGCGAAGGCTGAAAAGAATGGATAGCAAATAACAGTGCCAGAGCTGCCATGGTTTTCTCTCCTCCCGATAAAAGCTCCATGTCACAGAACCGCTTCATGGGTGGCATAGCATGGAAAGTGACACCATCTAGATAAGGCTCTTCCTCGTCTTCTAAACTCAGAGAAGCTGACCCACCTTCGGGAAACGCCTTGGTTCGAGTAAGCTCCTGATAGATGGAGCTGATCTGGCCTGAAATATGACGGAAGGCCCTGTTGAACAGGTTAAATCGCTTCTTCTTGATATCATTGTACCGCTCATTAGCCTCATTGGCCTTGGCCAGAACTTCTTTGGACTCCTCCTCAACCTTTCTAAACTTTTCAGTAGCATCCTCTAAGCGTTCTCCGGCACGAACATTGACCACCATTTTATCTAGATCCGAGCTTAAAGCCTTGATGCGATTGATTAAAGTTTGCTCGGTTTCCTCTGAAGAAGAACCGCGAAGCTTTTTATCAAGTCGGCTGTAATCAACCTCAACACCATAATCATTTGTAACAATCTCAATATCACTGTCGTTGGCGTCAGCCATATCAACATCTCCCTCATCGGAAACTCGGACATTGATCTCATCCAGAGGAATGCTCTCCAGTGATCCCCCTTTCAACGGTAATGCCAACCCTTCGATTTTGCAATTACGAAGAGTATTTAATCGAGCAGTCAATACCTTCTCGATCTCCTCTTCTAGCGCAGTATGAACACGCCGACAGCTTTCAACTTGCCTCTGATACTCGCTGACCTTCTTTTGGTGCTCGGTAATGTTTAACTTCTTTGCTTCAATTTTTTCCTGCCGATTGCCAAGCTTAGAACGAACCTTCTCGATCTCCTTTTCGACGGCAGCGATGTTCTTAGCAATTATTTCCTTCTCCTTAATCAGCTGATTCAATTCTTCTTTATTCCGATCGAGGGAAGCTTGTACGCTGTTGAGCCGTTGTTCAAGCTCCTCATTACGTCTCATTTCAAGCCCATATTTCTCTTGCAAACGACCCTGTTGTTTAATATATCGCGATTGCTCTCTCCTGAACCGCTCTTGGAAGTTAGACCGTTCTCTCTCATATTCAGAAATATCGGAAATCCCTACATTAGAACAAAACTCCGCAAATGTGTCATCTCGAATTCCATTGACATATGTCTGGACTTCTTCTAATTTAGCCTCCAGCTCTGTAGACTGTTTGCTCCATTCGTTGATAGATGGTACCAATTCTTTGATGGATCCCCTAATGTGGGCCAATTCTTTTTCACGGCTCTCTAGAGTAATCTTCTTCGTAGACAGTTGTTCCCGGAGTGATCCCAAACGCATCTTACTACGAGAAATATCTTCATTCAATTTCCCTTCTTCATCATCATGAAGATCCTGGCCCTTATTATTCAGCTCCTGAATCTCTTTCGTCAACTTATCTTTAAGGTTCATTAAGCCCTGAATTTTACTATTGTCCTCCCACTGAGCGGCATTATTATTCTCTGCCCTGCCACCAGACATAAGATTGGCCTTGTGAATAATAGCACCATCCAGAGTAACTGCTTTCACCTCGATTTTCCTTTCCCATCGTATGTACTTTGCAACCGATAAATCATCACAGATCAGCGTGTTAGCACAAATGTACTGAACAGCTCTTTCGACGGCAGGATCATCATAGCCAACGGTATCGATGGCCAATCTTACACGAGGATCAACGCCACGAAGGTTACTATTGATGGATTTCACTACAACAGTGTCAAGAGGAATAAATGATACAACACCTGCCTGTTGCTCTTTCAAATACCTGATACAATCTTGCGCCGTTTTGAAACTGTCAACAACGACAGAGTTAAAGTCACGACCGAGCACAGTTGCAACGGACGTCTCGTATCTTCGTTGCTTAGGCTTGCATAAGTCGCACACTAACCCTTTAACTCCAGGAAACAATCTTTTAAGAGAATTCACATTTTCACGAAGCTTTCTTTCCTTTTCTGATTCACGCCTATGAGAGTTGTAGTCTAGCAATGATTGTGCACATTGGTTGAGCTTATCATTCAATTCTGCCGTTTTCTTGAGACGACGTTGCTTTTCAACAGTGATGCTGTCAAGCTCCTTCTTCTTGGCCGTTAAAGATTCGCTGGTCTTGTTAATTTCAGCAGATATCTGATTCATTTGAGATCGCAGCGTGTCAATTCCATCTTTAAGCTTATCTTTCTGAGATTCTTCCTGCTCTTTCTTGCTCTTTAAGGAGATTAATTTATCGTCGACGGTTTTCTTTTGACGACCGAGTGTTTCCAGCTGAGATTGTTCCGACGAGGTCAATTCATTGAATTGAGTTCTTAAATTCTCATACAGCGTCAAATCTGAATCGGAGACCTGCAGTAATCCAGAATTTGAGGCCTCTGCCTTAGCTTCTTCTTCGTATTTACGAGCTGCCTTAGACACAATATCCATATCATTCTTCAGCTTGTCCAGAATCTTCTTTTCTCGCTCATAATCAACATATATTTCGGCATACCTCTTTTTCTGGTCAGCTTCCCGATCTTTTGTAATTTTAATCTTTTCATCTATTGGTATCAGACTATTCTGCATTTCCTTGATATCTTTCTCATGCTTTCGCTGGTTTTTCTCGAGCTTTTGGGATTCTCTATTCATCGTTGCATACTCGGTTTTCAGAGATTCAAGAACATCTTGCGCATCTTCCAAGTCTTGGCTGTGTTCATTAACCTGTGTGAGGACTGTTTCGATCTCCTGTTTCTTTGACTTGGTGTCAGAATCGATATGAAACAGTTTCCATAATATGTGCTCAAGGATCGCGTTATCACGCTCGTTAATCAGAGAATTGAACTTGTCAATTTCTTCTTTCTGCATTTTATATTGTCGGATTTCACCTCTATAGCCTCGCTTCTTATCGTACACCTTCTTAGAAGTCCCAGCTGTAGCCTCCCGTTCGTTCTTCAAACGATCATATTCTGCCTTGTATTCAATTGAACCCGAGATCTGCTCAATCAGCTTACTGAGCTCCTTAGCACTTTGTGACGCGATCGCCTCCACGTCTCCTTGGAAAACCAGAAAGTTCTTGGCCTTGATAAGGATGTTCTCCTTGGCAAGCGTCTCGGAGTAATGAGCAGAGGTGACTGTTTCGCCGTTGATTTTATATTCACTGACTCCACTAGAGACGATAGTTCTCTTCAATTCCATTTCAGTTCCATCTTCCGTTTCGTACAATGCCATCACATACGCGGAATTAGGGTCTGAAGACTGCGTAGAAGCAATATTCTCCTCATACTCTTCGTCACCACGCTCAGCATCCTCTGTCATGATTCTTCCTCGATAAATAAGTTCTTTGAGATTTATGCTTCGGAGATGGCTAGATCTGATACCAAGAACAAACGAAATAGCATCCATCATGTTACTTTTACCCGCGCCATTAGGACCAATCACACTGGTGAAAAAAGAGGTACCCAGCTCCACCCTTTGCAGGCCCTTATATGATTTAAAATTGTATAGCTCGATGCTCTTCAGCTTTCCCATTGTTTTGCGTTGTGATGAAAGCCTGTTAAATAGTTGACGCGACAAACAGTGTTACGCAGGAGTTTCTATTAGGATAATCCAAACTACGCGTCTCCTAGGTATATTGAGGTCTGCGAATTAGTGGTTGTGTGTTCTGAGAATTACTCTAGCTAGTACCTGTTAGTTCAGATTTTGTTTCTTCTATTACTATACAACCTACATTACATTTAATATGCACTTTGTTATTAATATAAGCTTCAGTATTGATCATTCATCTTTAATGTTGCATCACTTCATCTGAGAGTTGTATCGTTAGGTATCCGGACTAGAAACTGCTAGCTTATATACACTCAAACTTTATTCTTTTCCAGGCTTGATTAGAGTGATAAGCGCGATAATCTATATAACGACGCGACTGAATCAGTAAGAAGATACTAACTAAGATCCGTAGCGGCGATTTCCTCGAGTAGGATAGAGTAATAATTGTGAGTACTGCACTTTTACTTCATGAAAAGGTCCAATACACTCAAATTGACTCAATGGGCTTTGGTCTCAGCCATGTTTTCAGCATGCGAACAGGAGACAGTCGGTTCATACGAAATACGATTGCTTCGGGCCTTTTTATCTCAGTTGATAATGCAATTGCCTTATTCCAAGACTTAGACTTCCCGGCGCTAAAGTCTTGTTTCGCATCGCACGATTTTCTCACCAAGAACATGAGATGATGTCTTCGGTGGGAGAAAAGCGGCTGTGATTGTCTGCAGGATCTCATCCCATTGTCTGCATGCTATTCGACAGGATACCTTTGTTTCTATCTTTGGACCATAAGTTACAAAAACATGAGATATATAGTGTTAATTGGATGTCTTACTATAGCCAATGGTTTGAGTTTTGGCTCGCTCTCTGGAATGCTACCTAACTGGGCAGCAGGGGCTTCTTCTCAGTTAAAGCTGGGCCTGGGGAACGAACCGTGTAGGCTTCTGGAGCTAGATGAGTTGACCAGAAAGTGGTATTCTGAGTCGCAGATATTGGATCTGAAGCGTCGAGGGATAAGATTTATGGATGTTACAGACCATGTTAAGCATTATGACGCCCTGCACCCCAAAGAGTATGGCGATGAAGTGAGATTTCCTGAGAAAGTAGCGCATTCGGACGAGATCAAAGAGCTAGCAAAAGATATCAAACAGCAAAACATGAGGGAATATCTGACGAGGCTCAGTTCATTCTATACGAGATATGCCAAAAGCCAAAGTGGCCTGGACAGTTCTTTGTGGCTGTATGAGCAGGTTAGTAACATGACGTCCAGCAGAGATGATATTGAAGTCAGCACTTTTAAACACACCTGGCTGCAGACTTCCTTGATTGCTTCAATTCCCGGTAGCAAGACTCCTGAGAATATCATAGTAATCGGGGCGCATCAAGATTCTATAAATGTTTTGTTCCCTTCTCTGTTGCGTGCGCCTGGCGCTGATGATGATGGAAGCGGTACCGTAACCATAAAGGAAGTATTTAGAGTACTGGTTGAATCTGGCTTTAAGCCCGATAATACTGTCCAGTTCCATTGGTACTCTGCGGAAGAGCTCGGGCTGTGGGGAAGCCAGGACATATTCACACTGTATGCCGCCAATCACTTTAAGGTCAAGGCTATGCTACAGCAAGATATGACTGGATACTCTAAGGGCACCTTAGACAAGGGTCAGAAAGATTCGCTTGCGGTTGTTACAGATCGCTTTGTCGATGAGAGGCTCTCTGATTTCGCTAAGCTTATCATTGACGAATATTGCGATATCCCATATGTAGAGACTGCCTGTGGCTTTGCTTGTTCAGACCATGCCTCTGCTAATAAGGTTGGATACCCTACAGCGTTTGTCGTTGAAAGTACGTTTGAAAATACCGACAAGTTTGTCCATGGGACTATGGATACTATCGATCGGCTATCTTTTGACCACATGGAGCAGCATGCTAAGCTTGTTCTCGGGTTTGCATACGAACTTGGATTTGCTGAGTTTTAGCTTCTTAAATAGCAATTGAGTAGATGACGTGAAGCACGAAGAATTTTAGGTTAGTTCAACAAATATTTAAATGTTCAGACCCGGCCATTGAGCCCGCTCGGATTTGAAACCGAGAATTTTCATATTGAAATATTAGTATTGAACGGAGCTACAATATTACTATTATTACATGTATGGAAATTCCAACCTGTAAAAGTCTCCGGGGAATATTCCGCTGCTTACTTAAGCAAGAATTCCTCCGAATCCGTCCAACCCTTGCCCTCTTATTGTTGGATAATGCATTATCCCAAGGTCGCGTCCAGTTTGTTACGCGACCCTCGGTGTTTGACAATTTACACTTTACAGACGCGCCACCGTTTTCGTTCATCGAGTTTTTTAACCTGAACATTTGATATAAACAAAATACTATGTCAGACCACAAACTAGTAAACAGAGGTATCTTGAAAAAGATATTCGCGCTCGATACTGTCAAGGCAGTGGAGACTTTTCCCACGGTGGTTCTGCACTGCATCAAATCGAAGGCTGTTGTGAATGTGGATGACGATAAATCTAATCCGAAACCAGTGACGAAGTTGAGGCTTTCATTATCAGATGGCGACAATATCGTCCAGGCGATTTGGAACCTGGGTGATACTCATAGCGTGGATGACGTTAAACGAGGAGATATCTTGGAGATTACTAAGTACGAGCCCTACCGACTGCTTAACAGTCGTCCTATTATGATGGCCCACACGTTCAACAAAGTTGGATTCACGTTGGATAAGATTGGCGATCCGGTAAACCTCGATGTGGAGAGTGCTGCGGTTCCTGAATCAAAGCCCGATAAGAAGCCCGAGGTAAAGCCTGATGTTAAGATGCAGCCAAACCAAAGCAACTCATTTTATGGGGATAGCGCGAAACCTAAAGCCGCCGTTTCTAAAGCGTCAACAAGAAATATTACCGCCATTGAAGCAATAAATCCTTATCAGAACAGTTGGACAATCCGCGCTCGTGTAAGCAATAAGTCCGAAATAAAGACATGGCACAATAACCGTGGCGAAGGGAAGCTCTTTAGCTTGACTTTTATTGATGAATCTGGTGAAATCCGTGCCACAGGGTTTGGAGCTCAGGTCGATGATTTCTATGACTTGTTACAAGAAGGGCATGTTTATTACGTCTCACGCTGCAAAGTTAATATTGCAAAGAAGCAGTTTTCCAACGTACAGAATGAGTATGAGCTGACTTTTGATAAATCTACGATTATTGAGGCATGTAGTGAAGCAGTCGAGGTTCCACAGGTCAAATTCAATTTTGTTGAACTTTCTAATTTGGCTTCTTTCGAGAATAACTCGACAGTTGATGTTATTGGTATATTGCGGGATTTCGATGACAGTGTGCAAATCAAATCTAAAACCTCCGGGCGCGATTATGACAAGCGTGAGATTACTTTGGTTGACCAGACAAACTCTCAGGTAAGATGTACTCTTTGGGGGAAGCAGGCACTCTCCTTTGATACTCCAACTGAGAGTGTGATGGCTTTCAAAGGCGTCAAGGTAAGTGAATTTGGTGGTAGGTCCCTGTCAGCCCTCGGCTCTACTACGATTACTGTGGATCCCGACATCCCTGAAGCACACAATCTTAAAGGTTGGTATGATGGGCAGGGCAGAAACGAAAGTTTCACTGCTGTTCAAGGAGATCCGTCTGCGTCCTTTCGGAGAGAAGATAAGCGAATTACTATTAGGGAGGTTCTTGATAACAACCTTGGAATGTCTGAGAAGGCAGATTTCTTTACTATCAAGGCGTCCATTGTCTTCATAAGGCGTACTGGCTTGACCTATCCAGCATGTGTCAATGAAGGGTGCCTTAGAAAGGCTTTCAAAGAAACTAGTGATACAGAATGGCGTTGTGAAAGATGTGACACAACGTTTGAGGCACCAAGATATAGGTATGTTATGAGTATCAGTGTGGCAGATGACACTGCAGTTATCTGGATTTCATGCTTTGATGAGGTTGGACAAATTATCATGAACAAGCCTGCCTCTGTAATCGCCGATATTATTGATGGCCAGGGTGATGACGAGTTATCCGATGTTTTAAATGCCGCCACCGGACAAGAGCTTATCTTCAACTGCATGGCCAAACCAGATAATTATAACGAGCAGGCTGGTGTCAGATACCAGGCCCGTTCGGTGATTCCTATTGATTTTGTTGCGGAGAGTGAAAGACTTATTTCCGAGATCAAGCTTTATTAGTTTAAAACTTGTATTTCACTCTTTTTTTGTTGTCTATTAAAAATTATTATAAATTATTATAAGTTATTAAACTATGAATTATTAAATAATATTTGAGTCGAGTAACTTATTCTCCCCGTCATATAACTGAAGTAATCAAGTGTAGTCTGATATACCTCGACATACAAGCCAGAACTCCTTGACGACATTCCCAGTATGGCTACCACCGCGAATATTAAATATCTTAGCGAGAAATTCACGACGAAATTGAATATCGCGGCGAGCTAAAGGCTGAGTAGGTGACTCGACCACTGCTATTTGAAACCACGGTTTCGTAACGAGTGGATACTTGAATATCATTTTGCGGATCACGGATGTATAGTATTCCAGCTCACTTCTTGCAGCATCTCCGGATATCTTCTTTATTAGTATCCCAACAAGAGAGGGACCAACGGATCGATAGATGGCATCATGTTTGTCTTTAACGGCTCCAGGTTCAAGTTTATAAGATATTAGCTCTACCCAGAAAAATGATGCCTCTCGGAGAACAAATCTATCAGTCGAGTCCAACATCCGAACAGCAAACTCAATCATAAGATTTAGATTAGGGCGCTCTAAAAATATCAACATATGATATCGCACCATGTGTGTCAAAAGCTTCAAATTGCCTACTTGAACATCCGGCTCATACTCCAATGAGACTGTGGTCTGCTCAAAGAAAGTATCAAGTAGTAGTCCAACGTAATGGCGTGCTACCGCATTATCAGATTCCAACGATTGTGAGGTCACCAGACAACACGCTAACTCCACCAAACTCGAGAACGATGACGGTGGTCCCATTTGGTGCTTAGCAGTAATAAATGACATAATAGTATCGAGTTGAAACACAAATGGTCCATCAATGGTCTCTGAAAACCCTGACTTGAAAATCTCGCACGAAACCTCGCAAACTTCGCTGTCTTCATTGAAAGGTTCTCGATTAATAGTAAGCATTTCAACCAACTCAAGGACCCTTCTTCTTATGAAATACGGATCGTCATTCCAATACTGCTTGACTTGATGGGCGCTTTCGCGTGAAATCTCTAAATCGGTGGGTTCTCTTAGCCCCTTCCCGACGTTAACCAGGCATTTTAGCAATGAGATCGTCCTTTCAATTATGTTTGGATCCCGGTAATTTACCGCAGTATTCGACTGGAATGGCACTTGTGCCTGTTGTATTATTATGCTAACCAACTTGTCGGTGTATCTAGCCTTTTCATCTAGATCATCCAACCCTTGAATGACACATGCAATTGAACTCACCGTCCGCTCATGAGCCGTTGTATTGAGTTGTGAGTATAAAGACATCGAGGTGTAAATGTCAAAAAACGATGGCAGTAGCTGAACAAGGTATTTCCTTGATGAGGAGCATAGCTTTTGAATAGAGCGCGATGCGATTAAGGACAATGATGGGATCGGAAGGGACTTGAATAAATAGCTTAATGTTGCTGAGAGATAAGGCTGACCCTCAGGAGTTTCAAAGAAACTGTCAAACGATCCAATAAGGTTTACTGCCGTCTGACGAACGCGGATATTATTACACTGTGGTAGGTCGGCCCACAACGATGAGCTGAAAACTGTCTTCACCTTATTATACTCTTCGCCCTGACCTGTTGCCATTTCACTAAGTGCGTTCAAGCAATAAAGAGAGCATTCAATTTCTTCCCAGTTTAATTGTCGCACTTGGCTAGGGTATGCAGATGGCGCTTCAATATTATCCATGATACTTTTCACAAGCATCTCGAACAAGGAGATACCAACCAGCGGATATGTCAGTTCCAAAAAGTCACAAAAATCTTTTCGGAAAGACATAAATTGATCCCAGGAGTCAGAGGACCATGTTACCAGAATCTCCTGCTTAGGAAGTTTAATTTTTGTCCAATATAGGTCAATCACGCGAACAGTATAAGTGAGTTGATGCTCGGAACCATTGCTAAGCGATCCCCCTCCTACGATATCCTCAACAAATGTATTCCAGAATTCCAGCACGTCCAAGGCGAGCAAATCTTCCACAACTGGTATTCCCGGCATTCCAGTGAATACTACCATGTAGTCGAGTAGATGTATAAATTCTGGAACACTGTTGGGATCCGAAAGATATGCAGACATTAAATCAGAGCCGTAAGCAATAAGAAGTTTCGCAAATGCAGCAATTATCACATCATTAACATCAGAAGAAGACTGTTGAATTTGAGTTATGACTGTGCTCCCTTGTTCGATTAAGAAATGGCCCAGCTTTTCTTTAAAAGCTTTTGTCCAGAATGACGGGTGACATGTGTAGATCTCTACAATTATCTCTGAAGCTTTTTCGAATATTTCCTCGTCTGACGGACTCTCTAAGTAGAATAGCAGATAATCTGAAAATGACGTCAGTTCGGAATGAGATATTTTTGACTGCATAAAGAAAGTAATCCACAGATGTACAGATTCTAGGGCTTGAAGAACTAGATCACTGTTGCGGATTCCGCTAAGCATAACTCTATTCAATGCACTATTGGCAAGTGAGTTGAAATAGTAAAGATTATAATCTTTCAATAGTCCATTGATCTCAGATGATAGTGAATTTCGCAGATCCTTTGCTCCAACATCCTCAATCAAAGTCTGACAAAACTGCAATGACAGCAAGACGTCATTCTCGCTTGATTGGTTTAGTAGCTGCGCAATTGAATTCTTTTCTTCGGCATTAGGACTTGGTTTTATTACATTTGTAGTCAATAGTAGTATCATAGATGGTACACATTCCGGCCAAAAACTAGGGAACTTGACAAAGAATAATGACAATGTTGAAAACATTTTTTTTATAACAAACAATTTTGAGTTATTTTTCACCCGTAATAACCAATGTAATAGCTGCTCAAGCAACTTAGCCGGATCGGCGGTCGATTGGTAGTTTTGAGGATCCAGCTGATGGAGCTTAACTGTAAAGGTCAGCGCCCCGAAAAACTGACAATTTGAGGACGATTCCATATCGAGCAGCCTGTTTGCCATTTCCCATCCATTTTCCGATCTCTGTATGTGTTGTAATCTATGTTGCGTTCTATTTTTTAGCTTCGCTGACTTGAAAAATGCAAAAACAAACGTACTGTTGTATCTGCTCCGGATCATTGCGCCGGTAGATACTCTCCACCAGCTGAGAGTTAGTGAATGAAAGAAATAGTTACTAGCCAAACGATGCATTACCTCTATTATTTGTGAGAAGTCGACTATCTCGTCATCCATCTCGATTATTATATGATTGTTAAACGTGGTGAAGTGTCAGGGCGAGGGTTCTCAGGAGCTACAACTATCGATTATTATGGAAATTACTACATTAATAGAGCCGAATATTATTACCAGCCAGAGTTAACATAAATCATGTATCTGGGCCCGCATTTTTTATCGCTCTCTTTTCTAATCCCTCTATGGAATCTTCTGCCCGTTTATAAGCGGGGCGAGATTGAATATTTTCCAGCCATAAAGCAAGGTGCTGATACTCTGAGTTGGATCTAAAACTAGTGAGATCATTCGCAGATTCAAGTGGAAACGAATAGATGATATCGGCACCTGTCAGGCTGTCACCCACGAAGTAGCCAGTTCCGTTTTGAGCGAGTTGCCTATCCAGGAACTGCAACTGCCTAGCAAGATCTGGCCTTGCAAAAGCGTCGTCCATTTCTTGCCCAATTCGTCTTGCGATAGATTTCACTAAGAAGGGAGCTTTCTCTTTCATAGTCCTTGTGATGAGTAAGGCTAGTAAGTCAGGCTGGAGTGAGCCCTCAGCATGATGTAACGCGAAATCCACAGCCTCTTTATCCTCGACGGATTTGGGCTCTAACTCACTTTTGCTTCCATACTTTGAAATCAGATGGTCGATAATCACCCCGCTCTCTGCGTATGTTTTACCATTGTCTTCTAGTACTGGAGATTTACCCAAGGGATGTACTTCCTTCAGCTCAGATGGCGCAAGAAGTGTTTTTGGATCTCGCAGATACGTTTTAACTTCATATGGCAGGTTTAATTCTTCAAGCAACCATAATATTCGCTGGGCGCGTGATTGATTAAGCCAATGCAGTACAATACGTGGTGGTAAATCATTCGTGGCTGGTATATCTGGGGTCTCAGTACGATTAACGCCGGTATCCGTAACAGGAACTCCAGTGGTGCTAGCGGTAGAATTCGTAGTAGCCATTCTTTTGATATGAGCTTACTGATTAAAGTGTTCCAACGCTAGAAAAAAGAAGTCAACAGAAGTCAGTTGTACTTTTTTCAATTCGATAGTAACTGAGGTTTTATTGTGTTGGGCTAGAGTTGTGATAACTTCAAAGGAATAAAACTATCATATACATTCACAGAATCTCGCATTACTCGAACAGGTTCAAGTTAGAACCATCCTGATGCTAAATGAGCAAACAGACTGAGAAAAGTAGCATTATAAAGATGGAAAATAGTGCCAAGTATTTATTGTTGAGTAGTTAGTTGAACCGATTGACTTGTGCCCGGGTCCACTCAAAAGAGCTCTATCAAGGCTCGTTAGATGGGTATTAATTATTATTAGTTCAATAGGATAAACTGTCGAACTCGACGTTATATGAGTTAATTGATACTACTTATGGGCTGGAAGAGATAGAGAAACACGTCGAGAAGTGACGCTTGAGAGCTTTAAAATACTCGTACGAATAATTGTATTACGTCAGAGCTCAAATACATAATAGAGTAACAACGGAACTTCAGGGGCTATCTAGATTAATAAACGAAGCTACCAGTTTGCTGAGTCTTTCAACAACAGTACTTAGTGATTTTCGAGGCTGCTTTCGCGAAACCGAGATGCATTTTTTGGATATTCTGAAGAGAGATCAAAACCTTTGACTATCAAAGAGAACGTGAAAAAACGGAGGATCTTCTTCTATAATGCGCATTTTCGCGTATTATTTCTGAAAAACCATTGATTAATAAAATTCTATAGAACGGGAAGCGGGTCGATCTGAACCAGCACAGAGAAACATAGGGCATCGTACTTGAATGATCGAACCGCCAGTTTGGGATTTTTCGGGTGTGAAAGGCAAGAGCAAATCAAATACTGAGCAAAGCACTGCTCCCGTTGGGATCCTCTGTATTAAATGGTGGACTGGTTCCTGATCGTTCATAGATACTCGCTGTTTATAGAATTGAACTGGAATGATAGTTTTTTTCTAAGAGACCTGATAGGAAAGACGGAAAAGCTATATTATTCTCCAAGGATCCAGAGTCCATAAAGTACTTTCACGGACCCATCGACTATTTATATCTTATTTAAAACGTCTGGAATCTTAAATTCTCATTTCGGTACTTGGATCATGCTGTTGTATGCAGGATCAGAGTGATCTTCATTAAAAAGCCTCATGCATGATCGAGCATAAATTCCCTGATAGGAAACTTCACATCTTATCTACTATCTCTCAGCCTTCGAAAATAAACGGACCATTGCTATAAAAATCAAGCGAGTTTGCATCCTTTGATCCTATAGAAGCCTGACTTCGTAAAATGTATGCAACTAGTTTTCGTTTTTCCTTTGTCTAAATTGTTATAATATTGCAAGAGGCCCATGTTAAAGTTAGCTGTAATAGGCCTTTTAAAATCGATATTTCCAAGTGATATGGATACTACTAGTAGCATTAGTACTAACAAGCAGAGATGTGGAGAGATTGAGATTGAACTTTTACACGACAGGCTTTATTATGCAACTTCGAGAATAGTAGCATGATGTTCACATTCTGCGAATTGGTTTTACTTAACGAGACAGCTCCACGAGACAACTCCACGACATGCAAGCCGGAGGCGAGTCCTTGCCAGATGGGCATGTCTCTATTCGCAGCGGAAAAGTTGTAGCTACTTTATTCGAGGAAATCATTCCTGTAAGGATGCGACACATGTGGAAAATACCTATTTCCAATGTATCTTCTGATTCTGGCCCCACTGAACTAGTTTACCATCAACTTGTCAAAGGAAAACTCAAACAGAATTGAATTAAAACATAATATTATAAAAAGCTATGATGACTTCGACTGCAAAACTTACCTGCAGAGCTGACTTATATTTTAGGGCTACGCAGAGAAGGGGCCTTCTTCTCGAACTCTTCCACCTTCTCAGTAGCCCGTTTATAAGCATCGCGAGCAGTAATCTTTTCGATCCAGGCATCAATATGCTTGTACTTGTATTTGAGATCAACAATCTGGCTCGCAGCTATAAGAGGGAATGAGTAGACTATGTCGGCACCGGTTAATGTATCTCCGACAAAAAAACCCGATTCGTTCTTCGCAAGCTGGTCATCCAAAAAGCTCAATTGGTTCTCCAAATCAGGTCCAGGGAACGCATCATCAATACTTTTGGCAATCTGGTTGACAATTGGCTTTAACAGAAAGGGGGATCTCTCTTTGACTTTGCTGGTGATGAGTAGCACCAACAGATCTGGTTGCAAACTTCCCTCTGCGTGGTGCAGCGCATACTTAACTGCGTTCTCTTGATCCTTGTCCTTAGGGAACAGCTCGCTCTCTGCTCCATAAGTATCGATCAAGTGGTCAATAATGAGTCCACTCTCGGCAAAGATTTTCCCATTGTCATCTATCACCGGGGACTTTCCCAAAGGATGGATTTTCTTCAATTCCGGAGGAGCCAAAAGAGTTTTAGGATTCCTCATGTAGGTCTTGACTTCATAAGGAGCACCGAGCTCTTCGAGCAACCAAATAATACGTTGCGCTCTTGATTGATTGAGCCAGTGAACGACTATCTTGGGAGATGCAGAAGATGTTTCGGTGCTAACTGCCTCAGACATGATTTACTATTGTATTACTAGACACTGAGTTTCTTCGCTTTTATTGGTCTAATACTGCTGCAACTTGGTGGGATGATTCCAAATTTAATTTTGAGATCGGATCGGTCGATATCAAAGCAAAGCCGCCTTTTATACCCAACATTGACACCGCCAAAAAATACGAATCACTGGTTCATGCGGTTCTTGCGGTGATACGTGCTGCCTGGATATACCGAGAGCAGTACGCTACATCGAGCGGAAGAACCCAAAGTCCGGCTCAACCTCGGTTCGGGCAAAATATTTATCGGTACCTCGTATGATAAGACTTATATCTAAAGACTCTTATCTAATATGATCCATTTGCATACTCACTAATAAAGAAAGCCTCTGATAGAGGCTGATAGCTCGACCTTCTAAGTTATGACTATTTGACTATTTAGTCACTATTATGCCGTTGCTGTACATCTTGAGCGGGAACGTTTGGATCCGTTCATATGTAGGGCTATAGCAACAGATATAGAGAATCGAAATATATAGAAAGGGTTTGTATCTAATCCGTAGAAGCCTAAAGGGAAATGGCACGGACTCTCAGCTGAAGTGCAATACGACAACGACACGAATGGTTAATACTGAAGCGCATATCCAATGTAATGTAAGTTAAGTTGTAGAGTAATAAAGTACAGAAACAAACTATAACCACGTAGTAATTCTCAGAACACTCTAACGCATTTGTCAATGAGGGTAAGGGTAGCCAACTATCTTCTAATTAGGACTGGAACTGCATTCACGATTAAACAGATATAATTTCTGGTCAAGCCGTAGTGAGAATCTATATAAAAATATGTGAGGCGATGTCTCGCAGAAGTTGGTTTAATTAACCTATCATGCAGTACGGACCTTTATTAATGCATAAATGAATAGATATATTATTATACCGTGCCTGAAAAACGCCTGGTCGCCATTAAAAGCGTGAGATGGCGCTCCATTATTTCCGGACCTTTAAACTCTCAGTAATAATGAAGGGCTCATGCGGATTTCCGGTCGGGTTCGGCATAAGCTCATCATAGTCAGTATACCAGTCTTTCTCCGAGCATGTGAAAATTACAGGTTTGCTTCTTGAATAAGAGCTTCTCAATGAGGTACAAACCTTGACGATCTACGAAGTTCCTTTGTATGGCATGGGATATTTTTGGATGAGACATAGGCAGGCAATTTCATGCTTGTGATTTGAGTTTCATTTGCCCCAAAGCAGTCTGAATTCTATATTATGTATCATCTACTTTAGTACGATGATGTCCCTAAAATTAAGCGCTGGTATGTTGGTGTATGGGGCGGCGATCTCATCGATTAAAAGTAATTTAAAGGTTCGATCCCAGCCAGGGACCAGGACCCTCTTCCCCGCATTCTCATCACATCCTCGGCACCTGCCGCATCATCTATATAATACAAGGGCAGGACCCAAACCATAGTAGTTTAACAGCGCTAAACGACCAAACATATACTAATCATGTCTTGGTACGCCCACTTCTGGTCTTTCTTGCTGGTTCTGCTACTAGCAAAGTTTGGCCTTGATGTTTACAATGAAATGTACTACAGATATATGACGAAGAAACTGGGATGCAAACTGCCACATAAGAATCAGTTTGAATTTCCATTCGGCTTGCCTATTACATACAAGATTCTGCGCGCCAATTCGCAGAACAGGCTATTGAAATACTTCCAGGATAATTTTCAGAGGTTTGATTGCTTGACCATGAGAGGACAGGTTAACATGACCACGAACATCATCACGATTGAGCCGGAGAATATTAAATCTATACTGGCCACCAACTTCAAAAACTACTCTTTGGGCAAACGATATGAGCAGTTCATACCTCTCCTAGGGAATGGTATCTTTACTCTCAGTGGCGAGGGATGGAAGCATTCAAGGGCCATGCTCAGGCCGCAGTTCTCGCGCGAGCAGGTATCGCAGTTGAAGTCACTTGAGTCTCACGCACAAACGCTTATGGATATCTTCAAGCACAAGTGCTTGAATCCTGAAAATGCAGATGGCACATTCGATGTGCAGCCTCTGTTCCATAACCTTACTCTTGATACTGCTACCGAGTTTTTATTTGGGGTAAGTGTAGATAGCCTTATCAACAGCGATAAGACTGTTAGTAGCCCTAGCGGCACTGCCTCTGCACAGGATTTTGCCGACTCGTTCAACTATTGCTTGAATTTCCTGGCAAGCCGGGCCCAGGCTGGACCTTTGTATTTTTTCTTCGACTCGTTCGAGTTTCGCAGGAGAGCCCGGGTCTGCCAGACATTTGTCGACTATTTTGTCCATCAGTCGCTATCGCCCTCCTATAAGAAGCAAGTTGCAGGTGCGGAGAATGAGAGATACATTTTCATTGATGAGCTTGCCAAGGAAACTAGAGATCCTGAGGTGATCCGTGACCAGGCTTTTAACATACTACTCGCCGGTCGAGATACCACTGCGTCCCTGTTAAGCTATGCCATCTATCAATTGGCAAGAGATAAAAGAGTATGGAATAAATTGCGAAGTATTGTGCTGGAAGAGTTTGGAACCAGCTCAGAATCGCTTACATTTGAGTCGTTAAAGAAGTGCGCGTATCTCAATGAAGTTGTCAATGAAGTTCTGCGTTTGGACCCGGTTGTGCCGATTAATTTCAGAACTGCTATCCAAGACACTACGCTCCCTAGAGGTGGTGGCCCTGAGGGAATGGATCCGTTGTTTGTCCCTAAAGGCACTCCTGTGGTGTACTCAGTTTATGCGCTTCATCGCCATAAAGCGTTCTGGGGTGAAGACTCTGAGGAATTCCGCCCCGAAAGATGGGAAGAAGGTAAGCATCGAGTCTGGGACTATCTACCGTTCAACGGCGGTCCGCGGATTTGCCTGGGCCAGCAGTTTGCCCTAACGGAAATCTGCTATACGTTGGTCCGCATTATGCAAACTTTTAAGGATGTGTATACCACCCCAGAGCGTGCACAGGGGGAACTTAAACACTGGACGAGACTCACTAGTTCAGTGGCCGGCGGTGTCCATGTCTCATTTGTTCCTACCTAAAAGCCTTTTATAAATCTTATTTGTTGGTCAATCATATCTTAGCAGTTTTTGCTTTCATCTTAATTTGAGCCGGTTTTTTTGGTACGTAGTGCGACAACTCGTAAAGTCTAATATGCAGGTTGAGTCTTATTGACCCAGGCCGTTGAGGCATGACTCAGATTTACGTGTCCCTAACCCACCAACATTTTTCCATGCATCATGAAACATCTATTAACCTTTAAACGTACGACTCCAAACTTTATATTCAGATATTCATCCTCTCTCAACTCAGTTATATTTGTTGATCTCTGAGCTTAAATTACGATATGCTTGATTATTAGCCCATTATTATCATATGGAAGAATAGGCAACAAAAAAAGCAAACAATTATAATCAGAGAGAGGAGTTTTTCTTCAAATATCTAGCAGGAAAAGAAAAGAATACTTGACTTAGGTGACTTTTTCAGTATAAATACCTAAAGGAGTACGCAGTCCCTCAATTCTTCATATTCTTCTAAACTTGTGTGCGACCTGTATCATTTCTTAGGGGGAATCGAAAATTTGAATTGCACGGCGCTGTTTTGAATTAATAATGTGGTGGTACCTCATCCTCTTCTGGGCCTTGATAATTAGCATCTCAGTTTTAGGATTGAGAGTCATAGCTGACGAATATGATTACAAGGTCATTGCAAAAAAAAAAGGATGCGCCCTTCCAGCGGTATTCTATAACCATCCTTTTGGATTTTCAGTCTTTATTAGACTATCGAAAGCGGTGGCCAGGAACATTTTACTAGAGTATCTGGATGAGGTCATCTACACAAGAGGTGTGAAGACATTCAGATCGCAGAATAACTTCGCATTTAGTACGTTTACTGCAGATCCGGAAAACGTCAAGACTGTTCTAGCAACCAATTTCTCCGACTACTCACTGGGGGACAGATATCCGCAACTATCTCCGTTATTAGGTAACGGTATTTTCACTCTGGATGGTGAGGGCTGGAAACATTCTCGTAGTATATTGCGACCTCAGTTTACTCGACAGAAGGTGGCTCAGCTTGAAAGCCTTGACAACCATGTTCAAAAGTTCCTTGATGTCTGCAAAATCAAGTCGATACATTCCGAAGAGAACTCAAAATATCCAAAGGGATATTTTGATATACAAGCTCTTTTCCATAACTTAATGTTGGACACTGCGACAGAATTTTTGTTCGGGAAAAGCGTTGACTCGCTTGAAAATAATAACAAAGTTATACATGCATCTTCAGGGTCTGTATCTGCCAGGAATTTTGCAGAATCCTTTACCAAGTGTTTGGTCATGCTCACGAAACGGTCACAAGCTGAAAAGCTTTACTGGCTGTTTGATTCCTTGGCTTTCAGAAGGCATATTAAAGTGTGTCATTCATTTGTAGACTTTTTTGTTGATCGGGCTCTACAAACATATAAGGAAGGGAAGGCTGATGATGAAGAGAAAGGCTATGTTTTCATTAGCGAATTGACTAAAGAGACTCAAAACCCAAGGATTATCCGAGATCAAGCCTTCAATATCCTTTTGGCCGGCAGAGATACCACTGCAGTGCTTCTCAGTTATACGATATACGAACTAGCCCGCCACAGAGAGGTTTGGGCTAAGCTTAGAGAAGTTATTCTGCAGGAGTTTGGTGAGGATTCGAAAACGCTCACATTCGAGACGTTGAAGAAGTCCACATATTTACACCAAGTCATTAACGAAACTCTGCGTCTCCACCCTAGTGTTCCTCTCAATGGCCGAACAGCTGTCAGGGATACCATCTTACCGCGAGGGGGTGGTCCAGATGAAACCCAGCCCATTCTAGTCAGAAAGGGTACAACTGTTTTCTACTCGGTATACTCGATACAGAGAAGGCCAGACCTTTGGGGTGATGACTCTTCTGAATTTCGACCCGAGAGATGGGGAGAAGATAATACTAGGCCAAAGCTTAATAGCTGGGCTTTTTTGCCGTTCAACGGAGGACCAAGGATATGCCTAGGTCAACAATTTGCATTAACTGAAGCGGCATTCACCCTGGTTAGAATGGTCCAAACTTTCAAAGATATTGAGATTACTCCAGAGATTGAGGCTGAGCCTTTCCGCCAGTGGACAAGATTAACCTCTTCGGTCGCTGGCGGGGTTTATGTCACGCTTGTTGCTGCTTAATTAAAGGCTATCTTTCACCTTCTATCAGGCATAGCGATATAGAGGCATAGAAACATCATAGCTAGCTAACTATGAGCAGGAAGAAAATAGCCCGAGCATTCAATTCGATAATATGCAAGAGGGCCTTGCTAAACTATTTCATTCAACGGTCCACTTTTCTCGTAGCCATATATCATTCCTGAGTTGTGCATCACGTAATTTTCTTTGCTGATCAATCTATAGTGGGCTGATCTTACTTATTAACCTGCATGGTATTATATGAGTTCCCTTTCACCTAGATAGTGGATACGGTTAGGATAGACGACAAAGTATCCAACATCTCTGAAGCCGGAAATGAGAATCACAATTCAATTGCCTGTCCAAGAGTATCTAACAGACAAAATGCTTTACGGATTCTTCATTTATCTACTTATATATTATAGGAATCAGTTGTAGTCCCTATGAATTATTATTATTGACTTATTATTATTAATCGGTTATAGGGTCTGTATTCATGCGTTTTATATGTATGTGGGGACTGAGGCCCTCGTCATCCGACGGTGAAAAATGAGAATCCCCACTGCAGGATTCTGCACGTACGAACGGCACGACAGAACAAGGCATCGAAACTGAGGTCAATAATCCACAAATCATCCTATTTTATAGCTCAAGAATCTATAAAAAGTAGAGCAGATCCTCAATTTTATGAGCTATCGAGTTAGATCCTGGTACTATAACTATCAACACTTATTCAAACGCTTTCAAGTATCGTCATCGAATTCAACGTATACTATGGCTACTGGATCCAGCAAACTTGAGAAACTGAGAAGCCACTTCGATAAACATGAGATTGGATACTATATTGTCCTATCTCAGGATGAACATCAGAGCGAGTTCACGAGTGAGTCGGATCAAAGAAGGGAGTATATAAGTGGATTTACCGGGTCTGCCGGAACTGCTGTTATCGGCAGCAAGAAGGCAGTTCTTGCCACAGATGGAAGATACTTCTTGCAGGCAGAAAAGCAGCTCGATAGTAACTGGGAATTGCTAAAGGTAGGACTCAAAGGTGTTGTAGGATGGCAGGAATGGGTTGCTGGCGAGAGTGCGAAAAGTGGTGAAAACATAGGCGTTGATCCGAAGCTTATTAGCTATTCAGATATCAAAATACTAAACTCCTTATTGGTGAAGAAGGGTTCTAAGAGCAAGGTTGTTGCCATCGATGAGAATCTAATTGATGCTATATGGGAGGATCATCCTTCCAGGTCCTGTGCTCCCGTCAAAATTCTTGACGAGAAGTACACTGGTCAGTCTTTCCAGACGAAGATTAAGAATATAAAACAGGCAATTGATAAGGCTAATAGTACTGCGCTAGTGGTTACTGCTTTAGATGATATAGCCTGGTTGTTCAATCTTCGTGGTACAGATATTCCTTATAACCCTGTGTTCTTTGCCTATGCTATTGTTCCCTTGCATGATAAGCCTGTCCTGTATATCAACAGCGAAAAGGTTACTGAAAAGGTCTCGAGTTATCTTGGGGATAGTGTTGTGATAAAGCCCTATAATGATGTTTTCACCGACGCAGTCAGGCATGGCAGTCACTTGCACGAAGTGAACCAAGCCGTGAAGATCACAGAGTTAAAGAAGCTTTTGGTATCCAAGAACGCTTCTTGGGCTCTAGTGAGGGCGCTTGGCGGGTTGCTTGGCCCTGACGATTCTTTGGACTTTGCGTTATCGCCTATTGAACTCGCAAAGGGCAGGAAGAACGCCGTCGAAGTCGAAGGCGCTAGGATTGCTCACGTTAAGGATGGGGTTGCGATAATCAGGTACCTGGCATGGCTAAGCAAAGCATTGGATGATGGTGTCAAGCTGAGTGATTATGAAGGTGGCCAAAAGTTATTGGAGTTCAGAAGTAAAATGGAAAATTTCCAGGGCGATAGCTTTGAAACTCTTTCCAGTTCAGGCCCTAATGCAGCTATCATTCATTATACCCCTGCTAAAGATAGTAGCTTCCTCATCGAAAAAGGGCAAATATATCTTTTAGACACCGGTGGACAGTACCTTGAAGGTACAACTGATACGACCCGAACTGTACACTTCGGAACTCCTACTGAAGAGGAAAGGAGAGCTTATACATTGGTGCTGAAAGGTCATATTGCCGTTTCTCGTGCCGTCTTCCCCGAGGGCGCCAATGGTTATATGCTGGATATACTGGCTCGCCAGCACTTATGGATGCAGGGTCTGGACTATCGTCATGGTACTGGGCACGGTGTGGGCGCCTTTCTGAATGTCCATGAGGGCCCTATTGGGATTGGGTTCAGGCCTGGCTATCAGAGTTGTCCATTCGAAGTGGGCAACATATTATCGAATGAGCCAGGTTTCTATCTAGACGGAAAATTTGGCGTCCGAATTGAGAGTGTAGTGACTGTGAGGGAAGCCAAAACCCCAAACAATTTCGGAGGTACCAAGTTCCACGAGTTCGAAACCATTACACAAGTTCCTCTGTGCCCAAACTTGTTGGACCTGTCATTGCTTAATGCCGAAGAAAAGCAGTGGGTGAATGAGTACCATGCCAATGTGTATAAGGCAGTACGATCGTACTTCAATGAAGATGATCCAGCGCTTGAATGGTTGCGTCATGAAACACTGCCAATCTTTTAAGGTTATATTGTTTTCAATTAAAAGCTTAGATTAGATCTATATACGGCTATGAGCAATTGAAACCAAATGAAACTAATCTCAGCTGATATGATCATTCTCGTAAAAATCTTGTCTTAATTGAGCTGCGTAACCTCACTCTGCGGAACCAATCACAGTCAAGGTAATTAAATTGACTTACACGCAACCAAATTTTATATATGAGTTGGGAGATTTCGCTAAGGTACACAGCACCACAAATAATAAACCCTCCATCTCAAATATATTCAACATCACTTGATTACTAAAAGCTAGAATAATAGAGCATTCAGCGAACTTTCAGCATGGTAGCTAAAGATCAAATACCGACGCTGTTAAGGACGTCAAGAAGATTTTTGCAGACCATTCCTAGATCACCGACTCCACCACTGTCTCCTGCTGTGTTTGGTTCGTTACCGTCTTCCTCTTCGGCAGTTCCCCGAGAAAACCCGACTCCTTGGAGCAGTCACACCATCCCTCAATTTGGAGGACTTTCTAAAGCATCTAAACCTTTTGCATTCAAAGATGTTAAGCCGAAGCCAATATCTTTGACACATAACCCTAAAACTGGTGAACCGTTGGGCGGAATCACTAGCACGATAGAATCTCAGCCAGCGCCAGCGCCGGCGAAAAGTGAGACCGCGCCAAAGCCGAAACGGGTTCTTCGACCACGTAAAGCTGCTATAAAGCTAACTCCTGATGCAGTAAGGCATTTACAGATGTTGCTAGATGCCCCTGAACCTAAGTTGATTCGAATCGGGGTCAAGAATAGAGGTTGCTCTGGCCTGACCTACCATCTAGACTACGTGAATGAACCTGGGAAGTTTGATGAAGAGATTAATCAGGATGGAGTAAAAGTTCTTATCGATTCAAAGGCTCTGTTCAGTATTATTGGTAGCGAGATGGACTGGGTGGATGATAAACTTTCCAGCAGGTTTGTGTTTCACAATCCGAACAGCAAGGGACAATGTGGATGTGGTGAATCTTTTATGGTCTAAAGAAGAAGACTCAATCTCTTGCTGTTATCTGTTGTCTGTTTTGACCAGCAGCAGCATTCAGTACGACTTTAATGAAATAACCGAGTATCGTTTTTGTACATAGATAGAGCAAGTTTAATACAAAAAGTTTATACGAATATCAGTCAAATAGTTTTTAGTAACTCTTTACGATATGTAACATTGTGTATAGATCTTTAAAAATCTATGTCGTTTTCCCATTAGAATAAATATCAGTAGACACTTGCTCACCTGTTTACTAGGCATCCAAGACTGGTGAAATTGGCGAAGACGAATAGTCTCCTTTGAGACAGCTACCAGAGTTTGATGAAGCATCCAACGGAGGGTTGTAAGGATCATAGTCAAAGTCTAAGACCTCAATAAAAGTTTCTCCGCCTCTTTTAACTGCTGCTACACATCTTCGATGATCGAAGCACACTTGCCAAATACCAGAAATGTCATCCAGCAAATCTCTTATAAGCTCTCCATTACGCACATTCCATAGCTTCAAAGTCTTTTCAGAGCCTGAGACAACTTTGCTTTCATCGTGCTGGAAACATGTGATCGCACCTTGGTGTCCCTGAAGCTTATGCAGGAAATCACCAGTTTCAGGATCCCACACTCTAAGCGTTGAATCTGCAGCCGCAGATACAAGCGTGGTACGGTTAAGATCCAATAATCCAACTAACGAAGTATGTCCTCCAAGAGTGTAAAGTAGAGTCCCGGTTTCAATGCACCACACCTTGACAAACCAGTCCATGCTGCCTGATATGCATCTGTTCCTCTTGTGGTCGATAACCGCACTGTAAACTCGTTGCGCATGCCCAGTTAATTCCCATCGGCACTGACCAGTTTCGACATTCCATACTCGGACAGTAGTATCATAAGATCCAGAAACCACAGTGTCTGCATATCCAGATATGGCTCGTACGCTGTTTGTATGTCCTCGAAGCGATCTAAGAAAGAAGGGATCCGTACAGCCTTCAACTTGAGCCTCAGCGGCTGACCGTGGTAAATATTTTTCATCATCAGGTCCCGGTAGCTTCCACATTCGTAATGTTGCATCTCTTGAGCCGGTTATTATTATAGGATATTCAGGCACTAGGGATGTCTGTCCCGTTATTGGATCAGTTAAACTGACGCGTTCTAGAATATCAAGGCATCGAACGGTTGACGTATGACCGTAGAATACATGTGTGCACTCACCCTTAGCAATATCCCAAACTCGGACGGTTCGATCAGTCGATCCTGATATTAATGTGTTCTTATTGACATACTTTAGAGCCCATACACCACCCTCGTGTCCGTGGAACCTGATACGAAGTTGCCCAGTGCGAGTGTCATACACATTGATAGTATGATCATCCGATCCAGTAATAATCTTATCATCGTCGAACTGCAAGCATGTAACCACATCCCTGCCATGTCCGGGCACTGAAATATGACGAGGAGTGGATTTCGGGTTCATCCAGTTTTTGCTGATAAGATATTTGCGTCTGTAAATAGCCTTGTATATATTAATTCCTTTCACGTCGTCTATGGCCTTATGCGCCGGTATAATGGACGTTGCTGGCCTTGCAATTTCAGTGGCTATTCCAGGCGTATGCATAGGGGTACTGGGCGCATTATTAACCTCTGCAAGCGTAGGAGTCTGATCTCTTTGAGTATTTCCCCACGTTGTGTAATCCCACTTTTCAGCTATAGCGCGCTGAATTTCGCCCGGTTCAAGATTCAAGTCATCAGCTTCCAGCAAGTCCTTCCAAACCCATTCCGACGAATCGACAATCCCCTTCCACGCCTTGCATACTTGGGCTGCGTTGCACAATGTCTTATAGTCAAGGAAGCTCAATATTTTATACGACAGCTCCAGAGGCAGAAGTGCCAGAAAGTCACATCTCAACGCCGGGATTATAATCCCAGACATGATGGATAGCGTAGTTCGGTCACATCGTCTCAATAGGTTATACATGACATACTTTTTTATCTCATTTGGAAGCTGGTCAAAAGAGTCAATAATTGCGGGAATCTCCATGAGGCACTTGTTTGAGTCTGGCAAGTCGCCGTCTTCAAGATTTAAGTCATCCGCGCTTGGCAAAACGTTAACATGAACCGATTCGCTAACAGGCGAAGCTTTCGGCGAAGGCAACAAGCCTGAGTTGGCTTCATCACCCGGGGACAGCATCACTTGATCTTGATCATCATGTTCCTCTCTATTATTGTCGTTTGCGTTGTCACCGTCGAGGGAGGCAGTTAGGATACAAGGCTTCTTGGAAATTCGCGTGACAATATCTTGGAGAGACACTCGCTTCCGGGAAGCCAACGACGAGATATCGGCAGCAGAGCTCTGCCTCTTCCTATTAGCAAAGTAACTGCTGGATGACGATTCTGACGTAGCCGTTGGTACGGTGGATTCGGCTGACGAAAATGCTGATGATGCTGATGATGATGCTGATGACGATGCAACGTGCGTATTAGTCTTGTACTCCTTGAAGATAGAATCGCGGCCATTATGTGAAAATCTAAAGTTCTGCAGGAAGTACGGTGTTTGTGACGCAGCAAGGGGATACTGTCTCCCGCTCGTAGGATCGTATCCAGGCGCGGACCTTTTGATAATCAGCGGAGGCATCTGCCGCACCTTGGAATCCTCATCTCCAGTGCTGTCTGAATCACCAGCAGGCACCACGTTGGCGATCGCCAGCGAGGCCGGACTGGCAGGCGTAGCGGGTCCTGTCGACTCTTGACATTCCTGCGAACGGCATTCCAGAGACAAGCCTCTATTGTTATCTTTGAAAACAGTTCGACCCTCCATCAACTGATATCTGGAAGACCTGTAAATATGAGCCAAAGTCTATGCTATCACAAGCTGCACATATATCGTAACGATCGGGCGGGGGTAGATTTCGATGACAACTCTTAGACGCCGGTCGTATGTTGTGGTTTTTTTTTCTCCTTCTTCCGATTAAAACTTGGAGGGGAAATGGGTGCTTTTGGCGTTTTTGCAGTGGGTGGGGTTTGTTTTCCAGTTCTCTGAGGAGGGTTAGTTAGCCAACCAAAAACATATACATATATTTTGAACATATCAGGATAACGAAGTTGGCTGATTATTGATCTGTTCGATTTTCAGATATCTGACTCGTATTTATTTTTAACTACCTGTACTAGCAGACCGGTATATTTTGAAGTTCTGATAAGGGAGTCGTCCAGCATGAGCTACCTCAGTACCGTCGGGCGCTTAGCCTTTCAACTACGAAGATCTTCTCTATGTTCCCTGTCCAAGTATTCAGCTATGCCAGGGTCTTCTACGGGCCCCAGATTCATATCAGCAAACCGATCAGAAGTCTGCGTCCCGCGGCGTCTGCTCGGGTCGACTCTGGCCCGTGGCTATAGTTCAGACTTGGACAAATCTGAATACCACGAGATTGCAAACCACACAATGGAGCTTCTTCTTGAAGGATTTGAAACTCTAGGTGAAACGATCCCCGAGATTGAACCTGATCTTGCAGTAAGTGCGAATAGATGAGATATATGCCTAAAGGCACAAGACTCACTAATATACTAGCAAGGTGTTTTCACTCTGGTGCTTCCGCCGAACGGAACATATGTCATTAACAAGCAGCCTCCCAATAGCCAGATATGGCTATCGAGTCCATTGTCGGGCCCGAAAAGATACGACTGGGTTGACGGGAAATGGACCTATCTAAGAGATAATTCCACTCTTGGAGATCTTCTACGGGAGGAAACTAAAGCTATAACAGAGGCCAAGGGATGCGACCCATTGAATATAGACGGCATTGCCTAGCGTAGCGTCCAATGTAAATAGATCTAAGTAAATAATAGCTAAACGCTGAGATCCGTCTTCACGGGTTAGGAACGAGGTTAGGGAAACGCCCGATTTGGACATTTATCGATTATTTCGAAATTTGGGATGTTTACTTTCTTACTGGGTTTATTACTGAATCTGTGACTTTGCATATAGCTTTTTTCAATGTTGGAATCTCATGTAGTTCGACCATATCAATGATATTTCACCGGTCTTGTGTCAGAGATGTACAACCTTGAGTATTTCGCCTCAGATGATCTAAGCCACTCCGTGGCAAGTAGATACCGAGTTCTAAACAATAAGAGCCAATGATAACATCGGATCTGTAGTTGCCGCAGTAATGACGAAATAGTTAGCCAAGAGTGCCACACAGTGGCACACACCCTATTCCGCAGGTTTATAACGAATCCCATACCTGGTGCCTACACCGCTTAGTCACTGCAGAGGGGTTTTTGCATTCTCCTTTCTTAACACCACAACAATGTCGTCTTCTGCACCTCCTGTGGGGCCGCCGCCGCCTCCAGTGCCTGAAGGTAAGTTTGTTTAGCGAATAGTTCAGATCTAGGAATGGCATTAACGAAGTAAACTAGGATGGTTGGCGAAATTCGATAATCACTATAAAACGTAAGCATCCACCACACGATTTTAATGAAAGCCACACAACTAACTGTTGCAGCTATTACTATGTAGACTTGTCTAATGGAAAATCTCAATGGGAAAAGCCCTTCTCACCTAATGAGAACCAGCAGCCTCCTCCGTACTCATCGGCTCCTAACAGAGGCCAATCGCCACAGCAATCGGGGCCGTATCAGCAGGGCCGCCCATACGGGCCCGGTCCTGGAGGCTACGGGATGCCGGCCAGCGAGCCAATGCCTGGCGGTTTTGCGCCATACGGGAGTGGGATGCCTCCACCTCCTCAACCTCAGTACTACCCACAGCAGCCAGGTTACGGATATCCTCCACAACCAATGTACGGTAGTGCATATCCACCCCCGCAGCCGCAGTACGCGCCTCCTCAGAAACAGTCCAGCAGCAGGTTTGGAGGCGCGGGAGGTATAGCCCTGGGAGCTGGTGCGGGCTTGCTGGGGGGAGTTCTGCTAGGAGAGGCGCTCTCTCCAGATCAAACTATGGTTGAGAATAACTATTACGATGATAACGGAGGTGGTGATTTTGGCGGTGGGGGGTTCGATGACGGCGGCGGGGGTTTCTGAACGATATTCTAAAACAGTCGTATACATAGGGTGCATTTTATCGAAAAAAAGATCAAGCAATATTGTTATATCGTTGTAGACATGCTCTGTTGTTCTGTTTATATCTTCCTCGATTTCCTGGATACGGGACCAGATTTCCTGCTGGACGTAGATTTCAACACTGTATTACTTT
The DNA here is from genome assembly GCA_030558955.1 of Diddensiella caesifluorescens. Lineage (NCBI taxonomy): Eukaryota > Fungi > Ascomycota > Dipodascomycetes > Dipodascales > Trichomonascaceae > Diddensiella > Diddensiella caesifluorescens. The sequence goes on from JAKTQR010000014.1 coordinate 207,799, forward strand.
TCGTTCCGACTTGCTCATTCTTCATCGTCCCGATATCCAGGCTCGGATCAGCCTTTACTGCGTCGCTTGCAACCTGAGAATCCGCCTGCTTCTGCTTCTCCTTCTCCTTGTCAAGCTCGTATACAAACCATGTAATAGCCGCCCATAGCCCAGAGGCCAATAATGTAAGGAACAGAAAATGTATATTGCGAGTGGACGCTAGCAAAACAGCTAGGACAATAACAAGCGAGGCAAAGGATGCATGTGTAGCTTTTATCAGTGCTGGATTGGTTCCAGGCGTCAAAATGGAGTTCCACAAATCTATTATAAAATCCATCTCGCTTTCAGTTGTGCGTATATGTTCAAGATTTGAATTTTTCATTTTTTCACGGAAGTCATATTGGGCGTGCGGCTCGGAGCCTTCTGCGGCTCGTCGTTTAAATATGTATAGTTGGGAGCGTTGCCATACAAATTTAGGCCGTGTATACTTCCCAAGGAAAAATCGTGATAACATTTCTGCATGAGAACATTTCTGCATGCAAAATTACCTTGAGGAAAATTCTGCAACGCGTAAGTAAACGCAAAATGTGAGAAATTATCTGCAACTAGCGTAAATTTTATAAACATGGGGAAACGCGCGCGTGTTTTCTCAAAAAACACGTATCGCCAACAAATCGTTACAACTAGCCTATTTTTACGAGCACAAAGCCATTAGGACCAAGTCGTTTGAAAGTGCATTGGAAGAGCTGATAAGAATAAATAACGCTTGTTCTCGTGACTGAATTGATATACTCAGAAGATCTAATAGTCGAAAATCATTTATTAATGTTGTGAGTGGTTTTGAAGTTGAGCGTGATATTCCCAACGGATAACAGAAGGTGAGAACTTTTCACGATGGTCATGACCATCGTGAAAAGTTCTCACCTTTTTTGGTGGTGAAGATTTTTCCTCATGAGTAAAAATATTTGGGAAGTAAACAGGTGATGAGGAATTTTCTGCAAATGTGGAAAATTCCTCAAATTACGATTTTTCCTTGGGAAGTATACACGGCCTTAGTATGGACTCACCAAACCTGCTGGAGGCTTTTGAGGGTTCCTGTTATAAGGATTCTGCTGCGATAACCCAGTATAATCCTGTTCGAATTGATACATCCAAGGTGATTTCAGGCTCAGTGATCAAGTCAAAAGCTTCTCAAAGCACGCGCGTAGCCAAAATCACGCGTGCATAAGCCTGCATGTCTCCGATCATACTGAAGATCATAAATGCATGTGGAACAACCCTATGCAACCCTATATCGCGTCGCGTCGCGTTCCATTCTTAGGCTTATGCATGTACTTCGCATATACTCCTTAATGTTCCGGATTTGATGGACAAAATTAGGGGGGATTAAGTATATATAAATAGACGCCTACCGCCGCTTTCTCCTGAACTCCTAATGACCTGAGTTCCAAATGTCGGGTCTCAATCATCCATCTGGTCAATCTCCCCCTGTTCCTCTTAGTGATTCTCTTCCATCTACCCATATTCAATCTACCGATGCAGAGGTTTCTAGGCACGCGTTTCATCTTATGAAGGATGATCTCCGATTTTTGGCTGGTGGCCAGTTGAATGTCCCTTCAGATACTACTTTATTGGACGATGTTTTATTAGAGCTGAGAGAGGAATTTAACTTTAATAATCCATTTATGTTCATTGAAGATTATATTATGATTTCTTCTATTATCGAGGCCACTCAGAATAGTTGCTTTGTTGCCTATACAATAGGGAAAGAAATTGGAAAACGGGGCTATGATCTTTTTGAATTTGTTAAGAAATTAATGAACGACATTGTGCTTCCTGATACGGAGAAGAGGTTTCTTGGAGCTTCCTTTACGTGTCTTCAAGAGTCTGTGGACTCCAATCACCAAAATATATTAAAGGCTCTGATATTTAAAACAACTGAGATATTTTGGAGGTGCGTACACAGCGTTTTATCAGCGGTTTTATTAGTCTGGTCTAACTACCTAGTAAACTTAATAGGGACAAATACTATTGATGGGGATCCATAGTGACTTGGTGCAACATTTTTGAAGGTTGGTATCTACTATGAACTTCATGAAGTCCAACCTTTTAGGATTCAATGGAAACCGCTTGATACCAATACTTCTAAACCAACGTTTTTGCCATGAATACCAAGTAATACCAACACAGAAATCTTGACACCAGAGTAAGTACTTGCAGGAACCGTTCATTGCTGGCGATTACGTAATGCATGACTAATAATCCAGCGCTAATCAATCCTGGCTAATGAGAAGAGGTTGATTTTCCTGTCAAATCTCTACTGTTCCCGGAATATCTGAGTTATAACCCCCTCTGTATTATAACGAGGTATGCTGATAGAAACTAGTATCTAAGGCCCTTGCAAAGGCACCTTCACTTCGATATTCAATTCAAAGAATGTGCCAATAGTAGGTGGCTGCGTCGATACAGCGAGAACTGGTCGCATCAATTCCGGTGAAACGATTTTCATCTTTCTGATTTGCCAAAGGTGGTGAGGCTTTCTATATTCCTCATGATTGTTCTCTTTCCGACAAATCGTGTTCATCCACCGTAGTGCCTTTTAATTCCTCGAAGTGTGATTGAACAAGCATCTCCTCCTCCCTGGTGAAGTCGGGCGCCCTTCTATTCTCTACAGTAGCATGATCATTGGCTTTGAAAGAAATGGAAAAGGTTTGCACTTTTCCTTTTGCGACGAATTGGGCGTTTAACTCAAGCCATTGTGTAATGATCCGGGGCTAGTGCTCGTAGAAGATACGAAGATACAGGGACTTTACCCACAGATTTCAGAACCTGTACCTGCTTTGTAGATACTCCTCACTCAATATCTTGTTCTTATCTTCTTGTGTTGTAAGTAGCTGAGAGGGCGGCTAAAGTATCTAGGCTGGTCTCGACTCTCGGAACACGTTCTAGTTGGATTAATTCTGTTAATACGTGCTCTCTATTGAATCCCTGTCTGGAGTTCTTTCAGTAATACATAAGGATTTAGGTCTAACTTGTAGCATTGACAATGATTTCAACTATAAAGATATGCAGTTCAAATTTGTTGTTGCGATAGATTATATTGTCATGTCGAGGTGTGACTCGATATATATTCTATATTACTTGAATTATCTGACAGTGCTGTTTACTCATTACATGTTGAAATGAGTATCTGTGCCGTACAGGTTACTGCGAATCTTGCATTTTCAAGCATCGGACTGTCAATTTTGACTTCATCGAAAGTTTCAAAATGGTAGCCTAAATAAGCTATTTGGAAGTTTGAATGTACAGAATCTATTAGACGGTTCCAAGGAACTTCCAACTTCTTATTATTTATTATTTAAACGCCTTTTTCTCCCATCCAGAAACTTTCAGGAAGCAACAGAATAAATTATACTGTATAGTATTCAACAATTTGACTGGAATCCGGATTCTGGATAACTGATCTTAGAGACTGAAGTTAGGCTGCTCGAGCATAGGATCTTCAAACTTAATCTATTGATATAAAGCCCAGATTTTGGTAACTTACCTCATATTTTGCAAAGGGTATACGCATTGAAGGTAGATGTCGCGATTTGCCCCAACAACTGAGATAAGGCTGGATCCCCCTAAGGATCGCGAATTCACAAAGGAAGAGCTAGCGCGATACGATGGTAAGTACTTCTTTATGCTCGTACAAGAGCGATATTCTAATCGATAGGTGTCAAGGAAGACAAAATCTACGTTGCCATCAAAGGAACTGTATTTGATGTCACAAGGAATGCCGAAAGCTACGGAGTCGATGCTGGATACCACGTATTTGTAGGAAAGGATGCATCGCGGGCCCTGGGCAAGAGCTCATTAGAGCCCAGTGATGTCGACTCTGATTATAGTGATCTATCTCCTGAAGAACTAAAAGTCCTGGAAGACTGGCATTCGTTCTTTTCACAGAGATATAACATAGTAGGCCATGTTAAGAATTGATCGTGTGTACCATTTTATTTTATTGTTGTTATTATTAATGTTCATTTAACTTCATTATCGATTATTTCATGCTGTGCCATTTTGACGCTGCGTTTTGACTACCAATATGTTAAGCGCCAAGCGTATTACCTCGAAGATATTATTAGAAGGCTCTTTGAGTTAAGACACTGCAATTTCTCAGCCGAATTGTGACTAGCTACGAGTTACCTAAGAACACATACCTTGGTCTAAGGGAGACAAAAAGCAGCTGGAATTGTATCTAAAATTTCAGTATATGACCAATTGTCTCTAATATAGGCCGCCAGCACCTGGCACCGCCGAAGCGGTTTGATACGGGCAATGATCACTATGTACTACATATCCACATACAGGGAATCAGGATTCCAATGGACGAGAAATGGGGATAGGTAGATAAATACACAAGAACCAGTTAAGCACCAAAGGAAACAAAGATATCCAAGGATATTGGGATCTTCCACATACAATTTTGCACATCTATTCACTTAGATCTACGCAATGGCTGGTACTTCCATTCTAGATATTGGAAACGCGAGGTCCTAAAGTCACAGGTCAAAATCGTGCATAATAGCGCGGCATTGGTACTGCGACTAGTTCTGTCGATTGGCGCCCTGGCAACACTTTCAAAACACTGACAAAACACTGACAAAACAGTGGACAAACATATTCAAGTCATTCAACTAAGAAAAAACTCTTGCAGTGTCAAACATGAAAAGTAAACAGGCTGTTATATGGCGCCGCTCTGATATAGAAACTAGGTATATTTGCATAAATATATATAGAATAATCACGTTAATAAAGGCGATTTCGGGAATTGGGCATGGGTTTCATGGGTTTGGGATCAAAATTCCGTACCTGACGCCGCTGGGCTTCTATTTTGGTCTTAAGTTCTTCATTGCAACTTTATATATACTTATAAGGTTATATATACCTCGCAAAGCCATTCTCGTTTAAACAAGAAAAGGCGTGTGATATTAATCGGATATAGGGATCGTTCTGAATCGCTCGCTGAACACGCTATCCTACAATATATATCTACAGGCATATTACATTCTTTTAGGAGTGGAGATTTTAGGTCCTTCGTTTTGGATTCTCGCATTGTTAGCGCGCGCGTCTAGAGTTTAGAATACGAGATCAGAGATATAACCTCACAATCTACGAAACTACCCTCTGGTCAACTAGTATCAAAACGCGGAATTCGGTGTATCTCTGCCTTTTGTTTTAATATCCTCGGATTAGGAATCGGTTTTTGTTGTTCTCCTCAAAAGGCTGTTTTTCAGGCGCTGTGTTTACCACCACTTATTTTGCTGTCACCACTCTCGGCGAGTTTGAGATTTTTACGCTTGCATCGTTTGTGAAATACATACCAGGTATGGAAGCTCTTCTACGATTTGCTTTTTTGCTTTCTTATATTATTTTGCTAACTATTATAGTATTGTAGTTTTCTCTCTGGTTTCGTTTTTGAATCAGCGGTTTATTTTTAGGTCTAAGGGAGAAGACGCTAAAAAAAAATCACAAGCTTCCATATACCAGAAGCGACAAAAGCATAAACTTTTGTTCATTCGGATTAGAATTCTAGGGAAACCATGCCTCCACAGTCATTGGCTGCAGATTTGTCGATCCTGCCGGTGACCAGTCTTACGGATCATGCGTTGACTTCTCACATAGCATCTCGGTATCACCAGGGATTGCCGTATGTTTCGATTTCGACAAGCACTTTGATTGCATTAAATACGTTTGCCCCATTCGATATCAACCAGGACCAGGTGTTTAAAGATCTGGCGGCCAGAGTATACAACAGACTGTGTAAACGAGGGGAAAGTCAGGTTGTTCTCTTCCTAGGAGAAGCTGGCAGCGGGAAAACGGAATTTAGAAATTCGCTTACGTCGCATTTGCTGACGTTGTCTAACAATCCCCTGTCTACGAAGATCAAGCATGCTGACTTTATCTTTTCTGCATTCACAAGTACAAAAACTGCATCAAGTTCATCCGCTTCAAGAGCTGGAAATGTACTGGAGTTCCAGTACGACACTGATTCGACATTAATTGGGGCCAGTATTCTGGACTACAGGCTGGAAAGATCGCGTATTACGAAGGTTCCAACTGCTGAGCGGAACTATCACGTATTCTACTATCTCGTCTCCGGCATGGCTGAGTCAGAAAAGGAACATCTGGACTTGCTCAATGTTACATCCAGCAGATACAGGTACCTGGGCCATCACACTCAGCTTCGAGTCGGTATAGATGATAAGCAGAGATTCAAACAGTTAAAAGCTGCGTTCAAGGCCCTAGAGTTCTCACGAGCAGACATTGCGAACATTTGCCAGGTCTTGGCTGCAATACTGCACATTGGACAGTTGCTATTTAAGTCAACTGGCGCTGACGGCACGAGCAGTGCTGCTATCGAAGTTACAAACACTGATGTGCTAGCATGCATCTCAAGTTTTTTAGGTGTCCGTGCCAACGTGTTGGAGAGTACCCTTAGCTATAAAACTGTTACAATTCAGAAAGATCGCGTGACTCTTGTTTTGGATCAGAAGGGCGCGCGTGAAAATGCAGATGAACTCGCAAGGACTTTGTACACATTGCTATTTTCTTGGGTTATGGAGAAGATCAATACACGTCTTTCACAGTCTCGGAACGGCAAGAACTGGTCACCAGAAGAAATGGATTCATTGGTTGATAATACAATAACTGTTGTTGACTTCCCGGGATTTACAATTTCATCTGCAGTCCCAACTTTGGATAAGCTTCTTCATAACTCTGCAAATGAGATTCTATACAATTATTTATTAAGCTCTTACTTTGAAAAGCCAAGTGAGAAATTTGGAAGCGAAGAGGTGATTGTTCCAGCAGCGGAGTACTTTGATAATTCAGACACGGTCAGAATACTATTTAGACCATCTCTAGGGTTGCTGTCAGTCATTGATGATTACTCGAGAAAAGAAAAAGAGGATACTGTATTGATGGAGTCTTTGCGAAGGAGATTCGACAAAAACCCCGTTGTGGATGCTACATCACAAAGAAGATCATTTTCTGTCCGACATTTTGCTGGTGAGGTGGAATATAGCATTGATAATCTTTTGGCAGCAACAGGAGAATCCATTTCCGGTGATATAATCTCATTATTCACCTCATCATCTTCTTCAGATTTTTTGAAAGCTGTCTTTAGCTCCAGTGCGGTCGTTGACTCGACTTTTGGTTCTCAACAGACTGTAGTCCAAGCACATCTTTCTTCAAAGCCATTGAGACAACCTTCAGTCATTAGGAAGTCTCAAACTCAATCAATGAAGAAAAGGAAATCTGGCGGTAAGCATCATGCATGTGGCCAATTTATTTCGGCGATTGACAATCTGATTGAATCCTTTGAGGGTGCAAATCCATACTTTGTGATTTGTCTTAAGCCGAATGATCATCGATTATCAAGCTCATTTGACGCACGTTGTGTCAGACAACAAATAAAAGCGTTTGGAATCCCTGAAATTGCTCGAAGGGTTAAGCAAACGGATTTTAGTGTATTTATGACGTTTAACGAGTTTATTGCTACTGCAAATGTTGATGTTGAGGAGAATTTAATATCTGGAGCCTCTGTTTCTGAAAGGGATCAAGCTATTCAGGTTATTTCAGGCAGGTCATGGCCAGAGCGAGATGCCAGGTTTGGTCTCACTGGAGTATTCTTATCCGAAAATGCTTGGCTACAACTTGTGGATCCGAAAATGTCTTTTGCAGAATCTGCAAATCAAAAGTATATGGATGCTGGTAACTCTGCTGGGAAATATGCTGAGAATGAGGCATTCTTCTTTGATCCTGAGACCAAATCGATAGCCGGGACGGTGGGTGGAGATATGTTTAAATTCTCGGATAGCCGTTCGCTCAATAAAGATGCATATATTCATACCAAAGAGATTGGTGAAGATGACGAGGATCAGGTGGACGAGATTCCAGTTTCCGGATCTAGGAAGCGGTGGATGTTCCTGGTATGGCTTCACACGTGGTGGATACCAGACTTCGCAATCAAGATTTTAGGACAAATTAAGCGTAAAGATGTTCGAACCGCGTGGCGTGAAAAGATGGCAATTAACATGATGATCTGGCTTTCCTGTGTATTTTGTGTGTTGTTTTTAATTGGTTTCCCCATCCTTATTTGTCCCCTTCAAAACGTTTATAGTACTGAAGAGCTGACTCAGTACTCGAGTACAAGCAGCCCGGACAAAATATATACCTCAATACGTGGTATAGTGTATGATTTAGGGAGTTTTGCTCCTACTCATTATCCGTCGATTGTACCAACTACTGATGTTGATGATTACGGTGGAAAGGATTCATCTGATCTGTTCCCGTTACAAATCTCTGCTGTCTGCAATGGTGTTAATGGCAGTCTAAGCCCTTATATCACCTATGGATCTACCAAGAACTATTCAGATGCAAATGCAGTTTATCATGATTTTAGAGCGTTTACAAATGATTACAGGCCGGATTGGTATTTGCAACAAATGCAGTTCTTTAATGAGAATTATTTGAAGGCTTATATTGGATATACACCTGCTGCGATCGCAAAGCTAGCATCAGATGACAAGAGCACTATTGCGAGTTTGAATGGTTACGTTTATGACCTTAGTACATATGTCGCTGGAGAGTTATCGGTAAAAGCTCCAACGGGACAAAAAGTTACCGGAAGTATAGATCCACATTTCATGGCCAGTGATGTTGTTAATTTGTTCCAATCTTACTCAGGTGGTGATATCACTTCAAAGTATCTGACCTTATCAATGACGGACGAAGAGCGTACAAATATGGATCGATGTCTGAAGAATATCTTCTTGATCGGGAAACTAGACACATCAGACTCAGTCAAGTGTAAATTTGCACGATACTTTCTATTGGCAATCACGATATTTGTCGTTGCAATAATTTTCGTTAAGTTCTTGGCAGCATTGCAGTTTTCTAAAAACTTGCGTCCTGATGATCTTGATAGATTTTTCATCTGCCAAATACCTGCATACACAGAAGATGAGGCGTCCTTACGACGAGCTATCGATTCTTTGGCCAGAACAAAGTATGACGATAAGCGGAAACTTCTTCTTGTCGTGTGTGATGGTAACATCATTGGTGCTGGAAATGAGAAACCTACTCCCAGAATCGTGTTGGACATTTTGGGCTCGCCACCAGATGCCGACCCCTTAGCGCTTAGCTTTGAGAGTTTGGGTGAAGGGAATAGGCAGCATAACATGGCCAAGATTTATTCTGGTCTTTATGAGGTCCAGGGCCATATTGTCCCTTATATTGTCCTTGTTAAAGTTGGCAAGCCGACTGAAGGTAATCGACCTGGTAATCGTGGTAAGCGTGATTCACAGCTGATCTTGATGAGATTTTTGAATAGAGTACATTATAACCTGCCGATGAATCCAATGGAACTTGAATTGTATCATCAGATTCAGAATGTTATCGGAGTTAATCCTGCATATTATGAGTTCTTACTTCAGGTTGATGCTGATACTGTCGTTGCTCCTGACTCTGCCAGTCAAATGATCTCTTCGATGCTTAATGATACTAAACTTCAAGCTGTATGTGGTGAAACTGGGCTATCTAATGCCAAGTCGTCCATTGTTACAATGATTCAAGTTTACGAGTACTATATTTCGCATAACTTGGCAAAAGCATTTGAAAGTTTGTTTGGTAGCGTCACATGTCTTCCTGGATGTTTCAGTTTGTATCGTGTGTATGAGGCGGGATCTGGAAAACCATTGTTCGTATCAAATGCGATTGTTCAAGGATATAAAGAAAACCGCGTTGATACTTTGCATATGAAGAATCTGCTTCATCTAGGTGAAGACCGATACCTCACGACATTGCTTCTGAAGCATAATCCAAAATATAAGACTAAGTTTATTAGACATGCGCAAGCGTGGACCATTGCCCCTGACAGCTGGTCAGTATTTTTGTCTCAGCGTCGTCGATGGATTAATTCCACAGTGCATAATCTTATTGAATTAGCACCCATGAGCCAAATGTGTGGGTTTTGCTGCTTCAGTATGAGGTTTGTGGTGATTGTGGATTTGTTCAGTACGGTTATCCAGCCAGTGACTGTGGCATATCTTGCATATCTATTTTATCTGATTGGCGAGAATAAGAATGACATCCCACTCACTTCGATTATCATGTTATCTGCTATTTACGGTCTCCAAGCGGTCGTCTTCTTATTGCGACGAAGATGGGAGATGATTGGGTGGATGATCGTGTATATTTTTGCCATCCCAGTATTTTCTTTGGCCATACCTTTATACTCTTTCTGGTATATGGATGACTTCTCGTGGGGTAATACCCGTGTTGTTACTGGAGAAAAGGGTAACAAGGTTGTAGTTTCTACTGAGGGCAAGTTCGATCCTAGTGATATTCCATTGCAGCGATGGCAAGACTACCAGGCTGAAGGTTGGAAAGGAAATGAATCCCAGGCCGGTGACGTTGAGTCGATTGCGAATACTCACAATATGCCTAGATCTGATTCCTACAATCAGCTAAGACCGTCTTCCCAATATAGTATGCCGATTCGACCCGTAAGTGTGGGACCCTCGGAGATGCACTCTGTATATGGGGATACGCCACATCAAAGAACAAGTACAATGGGTGCTGGAGAGTCCGTTGAAATGACAATGCTGAACCGGTCGCCAATGAACCCCACGTCTTCAAATCTTCCTAGCGATGACCAAATTACCACCGAGATTAGGGAGATTCTGCGTACTGCGGACCTCATGATGGTTACTAAGAAGAGTATCCGATTACAGCTTGAACGCAAATTTGGTGTTAAACTGGCCCCTAAGAGAGACTATATTAATTATGTCACGGAGGCAATCCTTACTGGTGAGCTATAGAGTATAAATAACTAATTAACTTTTTGTTTCATTCATCCATATTTTAGCATTAGTGTCTTTTGGAAACGTGAATCCGAGTGACTGAGTATAATAACAGGTCCTGAAGAACCCTTTCAGTGCCCTCTAATGACCTCGAACCTAACAACTGTTAGTAGTAACATATATATTATGTTTCCCAGAGGCCCTAGTTTCATCGTCCTAGATTCTTCGACCTTCAAAGCAGTTTCTGAAAGCATATTTTTCGTAACGTCGATGAGTCTGGAAGCAGCGAAGGATTCGAACCCAGGTTTCCACCATCCCTAAACTCCGAGCCTGCCGTTAATAGCAGTTTCCTGAAAGCTGGAGAGTCCAGAAGCGCGAACGGTAGGTCATGGTTCAGAAATAGCAGCATCAGTTTTCGTTCCAGCTCGCGGCCATACTCTTCTTTCGAGAGCAGTTTGATAGGCTCGGGATCGAACTCGCCTTCGTCCTCTTCGTGATTCAGCTGCTGCGTCTGATGATCTTCTTGTACTGGTTGTGACTTAAGACTATCATCGACAAGGTCATTTATATCACGCTCCTCACTACTGCCACTAGAGTTCCCGTTAACCATGGACATCCGGCTATCTCTCGACCCGGCCAGTATAGCATTCTCACCCAGCGATTCGTGAAACCGCTTATAATTCGGACAAGTTGACATGTGATTGTGGACAATCTCAAACCGCGACTTCATATACTTCATTTCTCCACCCACCCGATCGCAATAGTTACACGAAACTTTCCGGTCTGACTTCGTCCTTCCGTAGTAACCGCGTCCTGTAGTGTGCAAACGCACATATTCTGGATTCTTTGGTCTACCCATTTTCCGTAACCAATCTGTTTGTTTTTAATTTATGATAAATAACCTTATATGTGCGTGTAGATATAAATATACGCCTACTTCCGATATCCGTTGGGATAACTTGGGAAGTTGGAGTAGTACCTGCATTTGAAAGGAAAATCCAGTAGATTTTGCCTAATAACATTATTACAGCATATATAAAGAACCGTAGCGTAGCTTCATCTAACTATCGACCTCCATTCTATCAAGGTTCTTTTTAACAATTACAATACCCTCCAACGAACTGGCCAGACTTATGTACTCATCGTCTTCCAGTTCGGCTCTTTCACCGTATCCTAGTAGAACTGGCGTGTTGTGTGTGACCCATCCAGTTATAGTCTTAGGTCTACCTGCTTGTCCAACGACGTCGACTGCTTGACCGACCCTCACGTTAACCTTGATAGGTTCAAGGTTCTCGTCGAGGGTGATGAGCATGCGGGGTCTAATTGCAGGAGTTAAGAAGTATAACAGCGAGTGAGCCGAGGAAAGAATAAAGGACTTGGGGTCCAATAAAGAAACAGAAACTGTCAATAGTCCTGCAAGCGATACTCGAGACAAGATCTGTCGATCTGTGTTGAAAGGATTAACAGTCAAAGTACCCTTACCAAGATGAAGCAAACCTTGGGCGATCCGCACCATGAATAATGAATCGGGGTCCCTGGAGTAATAACTCGCAAGCTGCCTCAGAAGCTGAGCAAGCCTAGCGTTGTTAGTACCAGCTCCAACGAGACCCATAGCAAAAATCGAGTTCACTGCAACATCCAGATCACTATCATGTGAATATCTGGAAAGAGTGTCGAACACCTTCATCTCGGGGTTTGAAGCAGAAACTAGACCCATGGCAAGCGGCACAGCTCTCCGAATATGGGCATCGCCATAATGCATCAAATGACCAAAATGTCGTAGAACCATCTCCTGGCCAATATCCTCGCCCATAGCGATGACTGCCAGTCCCAAGACAGAATAACCCTGAAATATACTCTCCTGCTTGGCCTTCTCCTCTGCTTCCTCATCCTGTATTTGGTGCTCTAATTGTTGCTCTTCGGATTCGGCTTCGGCCTTCGCCTTTGCCTTCTCTCCAACGTCAGATCGCGTGGAACAGTCGTGCAATAATTTTTGTATCTGCAGTACATTTCCAGTACCAGAGTACGAGCATATAGTAACCAAAACCTCAGTTATCTGAGAAATTGGATGCTTCAAAGCCTTCAAAGTCTCGAGGACTTCCTCAGTATCTTCAGATCTACCCATGAAAAGCAGTGCTAATCCAAGAGCCATGAACCTCGTCCACTTGTCCGAAAGCTGGGATTGCTCACGCTCCAGTAACGTCTGTAGAATGGTAGATGTGATATCGCCGTTACCCGACCCCACAAAAATATGGCCCAACGAAAGCGCAGCCAAGGATGAAAGCTGCATGGACAGGCCTGAGTCAGAAACTATTGGTAGCAACAGTGCAGCTAGGTCCTCTCTTCTCGAGCCTGCATATGACAATCCTAAACCAACGATTGCAGATGTTCTTAAGTGAATACTAGAATTGTCAACAAACTCTGAAAGTAATGCAAATGCCGGATCTGATTCGTCATGAACACCTGAATTAACAATTCCGATACCCAATAAAGAACCAGCTTTAATCTGCTCTTCGGATGAATACATATATTTATCGAGCTGTTGTAATCCATTGCCAAAATCCCATTGGAACAGCGATCCAATACTAGCTGTGGTACTAGTCATTCCAGGACCCTTTGTTTTATAGATCCAGGAGTTGCCCTCGTCAGGACTCATCAATAACTTATCATTTCCATATCCCAAATTAACGAATGCATTCACAAAACCCGCTGCCAAGTTTTGCTTAGCCGAGTCCAGTACTCCCGACGAGCCGCCTAGTCTTGAATGCTCCAAATGGCTCTTATATACATCCTCGGGCACTTTAGGATCCAAAAGGTTCAGTTCCTTGGCGAGATATTGAAAATACTCAGATAACGATACGTTGGAGAGGCATTTTTGTACATCTTCGTTTTCCACAACAAACCAGTACTGCTGACGAGCAACGATAAATGCCAACTGCTTCTGGACCAAAACGTCCGTTGTTGCATCAAATACCGATCGGATAAGATCTTCATCGTCAATTCTTATTGCAAGTGCAAGAGCCTGTGTCAGCTGTCCCTGAGTCAAGTAGATATTATAGGCCGTATGCAAGAATGCTGAATCGTCAGGAGGCGCAAGTAGTGGCACGCAGCTAACCATATAAAGACACACTCTTGGATATGTATTGCTATCGACAAAATCAGACAGCTTTTCAATCGATTCAATTTCCAGAAGCAAATCAACCGCGTCAGCCTCAGCGTTATGCTTCAAGAAAAAAGGCACAATCTTCATCGACAACTCGATCAGATCAGCGACTGGCTCTTCCTTTTCAGTCCGCAGCCCATACTCTTCGCCGATTTCTAAAGCAAGATGCCGGACGTATTCGTGGCCCCAGCTGCCAATATCATCAATAGTAGACAGCAATCGGTATTTCAGCGACTCAAACTTGTTGTCACCAGAGTAAGTCATACCTAGAACTGACAGCACATCAGCTAGTTTGTCCTGCAACTTCCCCTTGGGCCATTTGTGATATAATTCACTTAAGCTAGGGTAATGAGGTCTTAGAAACTTTAAAGGCTTCGGGACCGCAGTCATAGAAGACGTCGATGTGCGGATGAAATTCTTTAAAGCCTCCAACGCCGGTTCATATAGATCTGCATTTGGCTCCTACAACGCATTAGTATTAGCTTCTCGGTATACAGAAAAACTGGCTCGAGTGCCACCCAAAGAGACAGCAATACAAACCTTTAATCGCTCTACCAGCATCTCCAATTCATCCTTCAGCTTTTGATCCTCCTCAGAAAGCTCTTCCTCTACGTCATCCTTAGACTTCTTACTATCCTTGGACTTTTTGCCTTTGATCTGACTCGATGATTTCGCTTGGTCATCCTTCTTGCTCGTGTTCTGCTGAGCAGATGATTTCGACTCATCCTTCGAACCAGTCATCTCTATTTCTGATGCGCTTCGACCCTCACTCCTCTCTTAAGTAATCTAGATCTCGTAATTGCAAACTAAAAGTGGATCGAAAATTCACAAATGTTGGTGGTTAGCGCTACGGAAATGCTTTGATGTTCTGCGGAATCCTTCTTGAGTTCAAGAACGCCTAGATTAGGTAATACGTATTGTGTGGTGGCTACCTGTACTCCCATTTACTCATACCGTAATATACCCTTATATGTCAATATCAACCAGCTTACTCACATACTATTCTGTTTATAAGGATTATATATATTGCAACGAAATGAAGTCTGCTAATATGCGATATGCAATATGTACTAAAATTGCCTCAAAGACTTAGAGCGATCCTGCTACAGGGTACATTGGAATCCGCCAAAGGAACGTGCTGTAACGCACGGAACCTTGAGCACCACGATGACAGACTGCAATTGATAGTTAATAAAATGGCACAATGAGAAAACGAGATCACACTCTATTGAGGAGACGAGAAAAGAAACCTCGTATCTCCTCCATTGACCACTGTACAATCTGTACTGTCTAAGAAACTTGAGTCTTCGGTCTCATTTTGGATATTGGGAGGATCTGCAAATTTGGACATATAACAGTATCCGGATCGGACCACTTCTAATCAACAGGCCAGAGCATACTAAGCCATACCTCCACAGCATTTCATAAGAATCATCCTTACTATTCTATAAGCAAGCAGAACAAACAAGAACGAACAAGAACAATGCTAGCCGCACCTCTGAATCTACCTAAATGGCTTGAAGAGAATAGTCACCTACTTCGTCCGCCAGTGAATAACTACTGCATCCATCGTGGTGGATTTACAGTAATGGTATGACTAAAAATTGGGTCTCTCCAGAATGAAAGCAAGAGTAAAGTGTCTTACTTACTAAAAAGGTCGTCGGTGGTCCAAATGAAAGGACCGATTACCACATAAACCAAACGCCGGAATGGTTTTATCAATATAAAGGATCAATGACTCTCAAAGTTGTTGACGATGGTGAATTCCGAGATATTACAATCGGCGAGGGTGATATGTTTCTATTACCTCCAAACACTCCGCACAACCCGGTAAGATATGCGAACACAGTAGGTATTGTTGTTGAGCAGGATCGTCCGGAAGGAATGAAGGACGCTATGCGTTGGTACTGTCCGAACTGTCGAGCCATAGTATTTGAGGACTCGTTTCAACTTGTTGATCTTGGATCACAAATCAAGGAGGCCATCCTTAAATTCGATGAGGATGTTACAAAGAGAACATGCAAGGAATGCGGAACTATAGCCACATCTAGACCATAGATCCTGTGCCTGGTTAGTGTATTGAATGCATTGAATGGGTTTCATTATCGTCTGATTCTGAATTCAGATCATCAGCATCCCAAATCGTTTCCTCAGCCTCGTTGCGTCCACCGCTTCGTCTCAGCTCTTCTGGAAGGAGGCTGAATCCCATACCCTCCACGTCATCTAAGTCTATATCAATTTGCCTGTTCGCCAGGTTGGATCTGCTTCGCCATATGAGATTAGCGAGCCGCCCCAGCTGAACGATGTTCCGAATAACCAGAAGAATCGTTGACGACTGTCTCTCGCGTCTCACTGCGGTCGAGCATCCTGCGAAAACGAGACCGAGCGTCACTGCACATACAACCATCATAAATGCATCGGCAATATTCCAATATGATTTCCAAAAGTAGCCGCGCAATGCTAGTATTCGTATGCCAACTTCGGCCATTAATGCCACAAGCACAAAAATCTCGAAAGCCTGTGAAGTTATTAGCTTAAATGCATTGAAATACAGCCTCGCAGATATTAATAGCTTACGTAGAATGCAATATGAGGACAGCCTTTAGGAGTCGCTAATGAGATAGCAACGGTGACAATCGATAACAGTGTCAAAACAAAATAGCCAATTATGTACTGCCTCGAATACGTGAATCTTGGCATTAGTTAGTCACGAGTAGTTCAAATCTACATTCAGCTTGAACTTAATTACCTATTAGCAGAGACTCGAATCAGATCCATCTTCGATAGTGAGAACTGCGACTTCTGAGAGTTAAGCGCCGGCGCGGATTCGGGAAGATCCTGAGAACGAGGCTCTGCAGGAACCTCCTCCTCAGCCGGGGCAGATATCAAGGACAATTCATCAGAATCGCTTGAAAATAGTTCTTCATCAAGCTGGTTACGAACCATTTAGCATTTGGATAGTTCTGTTTGCTGATATAGAATACTGCTTAGTACTGATGTTGGAATGTGAGTGGGAGGGAGGATATTATTCCTCATAACGATCCTGCATGAATGTTGAGAATCCAAAAATAGTCATTATTCTAAATCAGTAAAAATACATAGATATTATAAAAGCTAGCAGGGCTTCTTGTAATTTCCGCCAAAAGCATCACCAATCCAACGATTCAGCTTGTCATAAACAATGTTCAATCCGTTATGATAGGAAATCGAATGGTCAGAATCCGGGAATACATGCACGTCATAATTTTCAACCGAAGCCTGATCTAGTATATCTAGTAAAACAAGAGTATTCTGAAAATGAACGTTGTCGTCACCAGTCCCATGTAGAATCAAGAATCTCTCATTTCTGCCAAGTGCTGTGCCATTGGTGACTGCACTATCCTTGTAGCCTTGGAGGTTATGCTCCGGCGTGTGCATGTATCGCTCGGTATAAATAGAGTCATAGAATCGCCAATTAGTAACCGGGGCCACAGCCATTCCGTACTTGAAATGCTCGCCTGCATCTGTTTCAAGCGTTTTCAAAGTCATGTAGCCTCCATAACTCCACCCCCAGATAGCAATACGATCTTTATCAACGTATGGTCTTGAAGCCCATTCCTTCGCACCCGCTATTTGATCAACGACCTCGTAATGACCAAGATTATCCCGGACCACTGATCGGAAATCTCTTCCCATAAAACCTGTCCCCCTGCCATCAACAGTAACGACAATTGTATCTCTGATTGTCGGCAAGATCTTCTGGAAGTCATAATTGAACCTTTTGGTTATAGTCTGACTAAGTGGACCTCCATATACATAGAATATCACTGGATACTTTTTTCTCTTATCAAAAAAGGGAGGCAAAATTTCAACTGTGTTAGCAAAGACGTCCTTACCTGTTTTCTTATCAGTGGCGACCTTGAGCTGTGAATACAAAATCGTCGGAAGGTTGTAGCCAGACAGCTTCTTTCTGAGAGCTTCGTTTGACTCCATAACTTCAGCATTTTTGAAGGGAGACTCGTCGGAAAAGTCAACAACTTTCTGCCACGGAATATCCGGACCTTCATAACTGATCAATGCATACCGGGCATCAGCTGAAAATGCAGCAGAGTACCAACCAGCCTGGCTAGTGTCTGTGATGGCCTGGAAATTAGTTCCATCCAAATTGACTGAATACAAATGCCTCTCGATAGGTGACTTCTCGGTAGCAATAAAATAAACAGTATTTGTCTTATGGTCAAACGTAACCGGAGAACTATCAACCTCCCACTCACCACGAGTTAGAATAACTTTAGGTTCTGGGCTATCAATAGGAGAGAAATAGACAAGGTGATCATAACCATCGACGACAATAGTATCAATATACCCATCCTCTGCCCGTCCATTACTGGGATCGGCTGGAATATACTTAGTGTTCTGATTAACCTCAAGCCACCCCCCATCAGTTCCTCTTAAGTCAGTAGTGCGAACGATCTTACCAGTTCTCTCTTTGGCATTTACAACACTAACCTTCAATACATCACTTTCGCGGTTAGTCAGACGGATAACAACCCTGTCGCTGCCTGCCCATACCACTTCCGTGATGAGGTTATCCTCAGAGGGATCTTGCTCAACGGGGACTCTATAATGCTCTTCCGACTCGACTTCCAAGAAAAAAATATCAACAATCGGATTCTGGTAGCCAGGCTTGGGGTATTTGATTTCAACCAGGTCAGGATATGCCTCCGAACCATCGTCACCATTCTGTACAAAGTATGGAATAGGGAATTCCGGCACAGCGCTATCATTGGTTCGCAGGAACGCCAAGTGCTCTCCGCTAAGAGACCACCATAATGCCTTTGATCCCAAAAACACCTCTTCTTCGTAAACCCAATCTGGACGTCCATAAAAAATCTCCTTCCCGCCGTCATGAGTGATCTGTTTAACTTGTCCATTCTTCTCGTTACCAACATATCTCAGGTAAAGATTGTTCTCAGAGATATACGCAATAGCGTCTCCTCTTGGAGACCACTCAGCCAATGACAAAAGCGCACCGGGGTTTGGAACATGGACTGGTTCAATTTTACCAGATTCAATATCTAGTATCCAGTAATTTCCGAACGTCGAATGCCGCCAATTCTTTACGAGGCCACTAGTTAAAATCGCCTTCGTTCTAAGTGCATTGAGCTGAACATCTTCTATCGTTCGATTCTTCCCTTCGATAAAAAGTCTCCGTTTTGAGATTAGATCTTTCTTATCTCTGGTGGCCCAAGAAGCGACAAAAAACCCTGTAGAGTCTGAAGTCAAAAATTCGCTTGCATTACTGACTCCAGGAGCAGCTTCTAGCCACTTTACAGTTTTGCGAGATGGGAAATACTCGCCCTTTCTCTGCTCTTCTAAAGAGAGGTCCTTTTTACCGCCAAACTTCGGAAAACTTGACAATGAGGTACCTCGAGGATTTCCCGCAGTGACTGCAATTATAAGCGCAAATATAGCAACAGCAAAAAGACCACACAACAGGATATATAAACGCTGTCGCAGTTTCCGAACTTTGTCCTTTGAGACTGGCACCCCTCCTTCTTCGACGCAGTCGATGCCTTCATTATCTATTACGGCAGTCTCAGAACTTGCGTCCGCAGGCAGACGCTTATATGACTGCATTCTTATTTCAACCTTGAGAACCCCCCAAGTCTCTTTCAAGGACCTCGTTCGCACAGGGTTTTATAAAAGTTGCCTTATAGTTTTCCAAATTGGGATATATCATGTTTGCCGTGTTTACATAAACGGGCCCCGTCTTCAGGGCTACTTGGCCTGGTACCAAAGTTACAGGGGCAGTATCCTAGAAGGTACGAGAGTACCTAGAACACGAATACAAGTAAAAGTAAAGTAAGTAGGATAAAGTATAAACTATAACAATAACATTGATCAAATGTATAGTAGTAATATAATAAAAAGAAAGAAACACAAGTGACGGTAATACAGAATTACCCTAAACACAACTTTTATCTCAACAACTTCAGTGTTATCAACACAAGCCATGTTTAGACGAAGATCAGCTAGAATAAAGGCCACAATCGACTACTCTAAAATTTTTAGAGCATTTTGTTATTCTAGATGCTCGTCAGTTGTAAAGCCCTAAAGCTATTCAAAAATCCCATACATATATAGCTCAAAGTCATCGTGAGAATAGCTGCTGAAGCGTAGTAAAATGTGTCCAATCCGATAACATTCAAATTAAGTCCAAGCTCCTGGCAAATTTTTTTCCGTCAGGCCACGGACTAAGGGAACTAGCCACGAAAAGTTGGAATTGGGAACGAGTTAATGCACCATATGTGATGGCACTGATAAGTCTCGGACAGTCTGTTTGAAAGATTTCCGGTGGATGATAAAATCTTTCCCAGAGTGGGCCTATTATTGACCACCTGGCCGCTACTTATCCTCAGGGCAAAGGCTAAGGGTTGCAAATTAAGTATCACTGCTATGGAGAAGGGAACTCTGCGACACCAAATCTGTTGGTTGATCTTATCACTAGAAAAGTAACGGAAGATCTACCTTCGTTAAAGCCAATTGTCAAGCAATTGCCAAAAGTATTAAGGATTCACTCCCCGGACCATATTTGGAGAACCAATTGAGCTTTTAGATTGCCAGTACCAAAGACCTGGAAATGTTAAGCAAGACTAGAATAGCTACTTTCTATATGCGGTTGCCGTCCTTACGAGAATGATTTCCCCAGAAGGAATATCTAGCTAGAACTTCTTCATTGTTTTCGAGACACGCTCCTATGGAAAGCACTAAGCATTGGCTGTTAGATCGTGTGAGGATGTCGTCAAGCCGAGCTACCTCGCAGAGAGCGGAATTAATATTTGAGTCTGGGTCTCTCAAAATGATCCTGATCGTACTCCTGATGAACGAGGCTAATAGTGTGAGTTAATTTCACGGAGGATACCTCGGATAACGACTACATGGTTTATAATCCAGAATTATTTCTTTTCAGCTCGACGCTTGCGAAAAGAAATTCAAAGATTCTAAGCGTCTCATGAGAACGGATTTTAAATAATTTAAACTGAGATTTTCGTTGCATTAAACCAGTACGTGCTGAAATTCTTGAGTATACGATAAATCCGTTTGCTACTGTCGTATTCCAGTCTATCTGACTTCCGCATTTTGAACAGACCTACATATTAACAGAAACATATAGGTGTTAATATGAGATTCAATAATTTAAATAGATATAAAAAGCGCTAGATACTGAAATCACAGATTCCATATGGACCGATCAAGGATTCGGGAATAGAATAGGACCCCAAAGGGACCTGAAAAGTTCCACAAGTTCGGCATAACACATCGGATATACACGGAGTCCATCCCTATTATCTCGTCGATAGTAAAATAAACAGTCATAGGGGATTTCCAGTTGAACCTGATCACCCCTGGCCGCGACATGCTCGTCTGGGAAGGGGAGACCTCTGGCAGGTAGGTCGCGTGGGGCCTTCTCATTAAGTAAAACCACTTCACAGGGGTGAAACCTATCAGGAGCAGTATGGGGTCGGATAACAATTCGCGAAGCCGTATAGTAAAACTTGCCGCACAAAAATTCAGCATCAGTCTCCCCATTCTCAAGTTCATAGTTACGCATCCGTGAAGAGATCTCTAGAGAGAATAGTATTTTCTGGAGTATCGTAATTGTCATACCCTTCTGGTTCAAACCCGAGTCTGTCTCTTAAAATTTGGCGAAGCTCTTCTATCTGGCTCCTTCTGACATCTGGGCCAATGGCAGTGACATGCCTGTTCAATTTCTTTAAGTGTGCCTGTTCGGCACGACACTTGGAAGCATCTCTCTTGAACAATTTTAAGCTAGCATTGCCAAGTTTTGCTGCTCTGGCATCTCGTAAAGTTTCTTCCAATTCTGCTAGGCGATCGCCAATTGATTGATACTCAACCATAATCTCCATTTGATTAGTAACATGAAATTCCAATTTCTTGATCGCATATGCCAGGTATAATTGCAATCTCTGAGGGGATATATCTCCGTCTTCAGATAATCTAAGGACCTCATCAACACCTTCAACAAGAGCATCAACACCTCTGAAACCTTGAAGTATAATCTCCACACTTTCATCATTCCTCTCTATATTCATAGAAAGAATGCCATTTATGGTCTCCTTCATCAACAGCATGTAATCTTGAGTGTTTTGTTCCAGTTCCTTCCTTGTTTCGGAGCATGCTATCTCGAGGACAAGCAATGCCAGCAAATGTTTGGTAAGAGGGTTACTAGGCTTGTAACTGCTGATTACACAATCAGATACTCTTTTTCTACCACTGAGAAGCTGGAGTTCACAGCGGGTTTGTGATTGAACCAACTCGTGATCCGCACCCAAACTATTAACAGTACCAGGTTCTATAGCTGTCAAGGCTCTTCCATGGACCTCACCAGTCATGACGAGAACGAAACGTCCAGTTAAAGGATTATAACTACTTTTACAAACATTTCCAATTCTTCGAGGTGTGCTGGAGAACAACCAGATATCTCGAAAATAAGACCGGAGCTCGTGCGTTTCTCCTGCCTCTCGTATGCTCGTAACTTCTTTCTGAGCTCGTTCTGATAGCCAGGCCCGATATCAACTTGAATACGCCCTGATGTGTTCTCTTCAAATGCACGAGCTTTGCCAGCGTCCAAGCCTGTGTCCTGTTTCTCCTTTGGAAGTAGAGTATCTTCAGAACGTCCCTCTGGCTGTGCAGTAGTTTCTGTGGGAGGCATCTTATAAAGTAGGTAAAGCGATGAGTATTTGTTATATTGTTTTGAAACTAAAAGTCACAAGTAGTTGTAGAGATTTGCTGAAAACAGGGAAATTATGGGTGAATATGTGATGACTTGGGGCCGAAATTCAGCTAGCCTCAAATTCAGTAACTCCCTAGTTTCCCTATCAGGAATTTATGCACGATCGCGACGGATGCATGCATGATGATAAATACAATATGCGGCTTACAATAATTAATAAATTTAATTACGGCAAAGCCTCACGCATGGTTCCTGCATAAATTCGCGATACTTCATTTCTTATCTACTATTTCCCGGCAAAAAATAATATCGAGGACTTCTGTAACTCAAATGACTTCGGGGAATTTCCTCCTTCTATTATCCCATACAAGCTTGACTCTATAACATGTGTGATACGATGATTCTCTTACCTAAATTTGTTACATTGTAAAGGTTTTATTCTTGGTGATAGTACAGTATTCCCTCGTGTATTGAAAATATGATATGTCCCTCGGTCATAGGGCTAGCGAAAATAAACTCTTGCTCAATTGGAACGAGAATTTCGAAACGATAGAGTGAAATGTGGATATACTGAAAATCGAGAGTTGGTTAGACTCAATCCCATCAGAGACTCAGAAGCTGTGCCCAGCTCTGAGCCAGAAAATAGAGATTCTTGCCGGGAATGAAGACGTGAACTTATCGCACCCTCATCTCGCTGTATCTAAATTCGTGGAGTCATCTATTTCTTTTTCAGTATCTTGAACTGCCGAAGATAACAACCGCTCGCCTTCGTTATCGCTCTCAACCGCATCTACAGAATCTTCTTTCTCTGGACTCATATTACCCTTAGAACTCTCAGCAGAACTATGCTTTTGTAGAATTGAGGTAGGGAAGTGCTGATCGTAGTAGATATAGAAGTAGAGAGTGATCTAAGTCCCCTTCGGTATCTTCGAGCTCCCTGAATTGAAACCGGCGTTATTCATCATGCCGGCTCGCCGTCATCTTTCGGGTAGTTCTTCAGTGTCACCTTCCATATTCTCCTCCGAATTCGCTCTTCAACATGTTCATTATTTACGTACTAATCGCGTTCGCAGTATGAAATCATGGAGATAGTGGTGTGTAATACCGTGAATCATCATTCTCTACCTATGGGTGGAGCGTGATCCCAAGGAAACTTCTGTTGAGGGCTACTTGGCCTGGGGCAATATCCTCGAAGGTATGCGAGTACCTAGAACACGAATATCAAGTAAAAGTAAAGTAAATAGGATAAAGTAAACTATAACAACAACATCAAATATATAGTGATAATATAATAAAAAGAAAAGAGACGTAAGTGGGCGTAATACAGGATTACCCTAAACACAACTTTTAACACTACCGAGCCGCAGCTGCAGTGAGCCGCATTTGTACTTAAGTTATGATCGTCATAAATCCGTTACCGGCAATATCTATATTGAAACCAAATGACATCTATTTACAGCATTGTATTATGCAGAATTAAAAGTGTCATTACAACTACATAGTTGATATTCGGCGGCCATAAATACTGGGGTTAGGGTTTCTCTTTTCATGTATAACGTTATTAAATTAAGACCAAAAAAGCTGGAGTGAAAAAGCCCAGAGAAAAGAATAAAACGCGTATCTTTCAGCGATATCTGCCTTTGTTTAGGATCCAAAAAGGTTAATTGTTCATTCTACCGTCTATCAAGCCCAAATTCTAAATCTCCCTCGAGGCCACCGTAGTCCTGATCAATCCGGCCCACGTTTTCTCGTGGTTTCGGGGGCAAGTCCTGATATCGATATTCTTCGTCAGGAATGCCCAATGAGTCTGTCCTGGAGAAGGCTAACTGCTGATCCATCTGAACGGGAGAACTGAAATCAGGATCACGCATCTGCCCGTATTGCTGTTGAACAAACTCTTGCTCCTGTGCAAACTGCTGTTGTTGCTGTTCCATTTGTTGTTGTTCTATTCGCTGAAGCTCTTCCTGCTGCTGTTGTTGAATGTCTTCAGCAGGCTGACGTACCAATGCACGGAAAGATATTACCTCGTCTAGAATCATCTGACGCATTGTTTCTATATCTTCAACCTCTTCAAATGCAAAATCGAATTCTGTAGGGCATAACGGTTCATCGGACGGGTCATGCCACATCTTAAGGTATGGATGCTCCAGGGCCTCTTCAACAGTTATCCGGTCGGCAGGATCAAAAGCAAGCATCTTATCTAAGAGATCCAGCGCTTCAGGGTTGGCGTTCGGGAAGAGTCTCTGAAAGGGAATGCGCGGCATAAATGGCAAACTTCGCACGTACTCCTGGGCTCTTTGGGAACCGATCCTTGATAAGGTCTCTTCGGTCGGAGTGCCCAAGTAATGAAGGATTTGATTCAACTGATCCACGTAGTCCTTTCCCTTGAAAAAAGGCCTACCGCCCAAAAGCTCTGCAAGAATACATCCAACGGACCAGATGTCAATTGCCTTTGTATAGCTTTGAAAGCTCAGCATGATCTCAGGCGCCCGATACCACCTCGTCGCCACATATTCGGTTAGAAAGCCCGCATTCCGCTCAGGATCCTCCGAGTAGCCTCTGGCAAGTCCGAAATCACATATTTTGAGTTCGCAGTCGGCGTTCACAAGGAGGTTACCGGGCTTCAAATCTCGATGCAGAACATTGGCCGAGTGAATGTATTTGAGCCCTACCAATATTTGGTAAATAAAGCTCTGGTAATGCGCATCCGTCAACGGCTGCTGTGATCGAATGATCTGGTGCATGTCACACTCCATCAACTCCTCATACAGATACAGCTCATTAAAGTTATTGGTATCCGCTATATCCATATCATACAGGCAGGTGATATTCTTGTGACCGCGGAAGTGACTCAGAAGTCTCAATTCCCTTAATGCTCGTTTGCACAGAATCCTCTTTGAGAATATATTGGTCACTTTCTTGATAGCAACTCCGGGCACTTCTGGAGACCCATTGTACTTGGCTGCACACACAATCCCGTATGCGCCATGCCCCAGCTCCTTGGTAATCTGGAACCTCTTATCAATCGTGAAATCTTGATTGAACACCTTATAGGTATGTCTCTCTGCCCGAATCATTCTTTTTTACCGACAATCAGATTTCTATTGGCAATTGTAAGGGGGAGAAAAGCTTTTGCCAAAAAAAGTGCAGAGTCCTAACTATGACAATTGTAAATGGGGTAATAACTTTGTGAGGGAGAGTTGATGTATAAATAGACCACAAAGTGAAAAGAAATGCCAACGGAATAAAAACTATTAGAAAAAAGTTGCTCGGATACACAGGAAACGTCGCTGAAAACTTGGATTTGACTACCTAGCGCATAATATTGCAACTACTAATCCAGCACCTTTGGTAACGACACAGTCGATAAATTTTCTCTGAAGCAAGAATGTTAATTCTCTAATACTAGATGGAACCATTTGTTATATAGGTACGATCAACAGCAGTAGGGTAATACGCTTTTCACTAGTAAATAGACTACTCAGGAGACATGGCATTCATAGTAAGACGAAGATTCGAAATGCCCTTGAAAGTACCAACCTCAATCCAGGATTCCACATATATTTCTCTAATTCGATATGGCTTTTTCCTATCAAATACCAGATAATACTAACTAGTATGACGCACCTGCTCATCTCTCGCCATTTTGACATCCTTTCGTTTCTCTCCCAATATGCTGCTATTAGCCTTCATGGAGAAAAGTCCACGCATATATATAAGAAGTATCCTAATGAGTACAAGAATGGCCTTAGGTATGCCACTATTATCTAGTCAGGCATCAAGACTACGTTTAACTATATCCAGTCATGGTTTCAATGTGAACGGAATGAATTCAAATATACATTCAATCAGATTCATAGATCCAACCCTAGCCCTCAACCCTCAACCCTAGCCCTACGTCATCGCGAAGCGTTCTGAGAATTACTAACCTATATTTTGTTTCTATACTTCATTACTCTACAACTTAACGCCACAGTTGGGAAAAAAAAAGTCCAAAATCCATTTCCTAATTGGGAGAGGTGCGCACACTAAAGGATCACGTAAGCCACTACACTGTATCACAGGAATGCTGACTAATCCATCACATGACTTTCCTAGCCCTGGTGCATTGCATAGCATGTGCATGCAGGTGCATAATATAAAATTCTTGGATAAATTTATAAAATAATGAAAATGTTATATTATAATAATTGATTATATCTATATCGATAAAATACCGGCCTAGTATACTACTCACGACCATGCATGCAATATTGACGCTGAATCATTAGTCAGGTATTACGTAAGCATTGGCGGTGAATATAACGATCCTGTATGAGCTCACATTGATATAAAGATTTCTGTGTTGGTATTACTTGGTATTAATGGCAAAAGCTGGTTTAGAAATATTGGTATCAAGCGGTTTTCATTAAATCCTAAAAGGTTAGACACTTCATGAAATTCACAGTGG
>JAKTQR010000015.1:0-188122 GCA_030558955.1 Diddensiella caesifluorescens
GTCATGTGATGGATTAGTCAGCATTCCTGTGATACAGTGTAGTGGCTGACGTGATCCTTTAGTGTGCGCACCTCTCCCAATTAGGAAATGGATTTTGGACTTTTTTTTTCCCAACTGTGGACAATGGCAACAGAGTAGTAGTATTAGTAGCATTAGCAGTATTAGTACAGCAATAAGAAACAGACTAACAATAGAATGGAGTCCTTTCTCATGGAAATCAAGCAGATCAAAGAAAGGGCAAATACCCTTCGCTCAGAAGCTTTAAACAGGTTCAAAGATGACTTCAGAGCTTCAACCCTGGCTTCGGATTACACTCTATTGGCTCAAGAGGAAATTTCGGTCTTCAACAGTAAACTCGAGCCCTTGATTCAACGGAGATCAGAACTAGTCAACGATATCGAGCATCTTTTCCGGCAATTAGAGTCGTCAGTCGTCGAGGTCGAAGATTTCTTTCGAGTTTAGGGATCTAATTAGGATTATATATAACTTATTTCTATTTGATATACGTTGTTTATTGAAACCACTTCTGAATCACAGGTTGTGATGCAACGGGTAATGCTTGGAATAGCTCCATAGTTTGAGACTGGGGTAGTTGGCTTAATAACCTCTTTGTAGCGCTAACCACAACTTCGGCAGTTTTGCCCTGAATTGAGGAAAGCACAAGGGCCTGTGCAACACTGTCAAACACCTTGGGGACCTGAGAGATCACCGCAGAGTGGTTCTGATCAATCAAATCAGATAAGAAGAGATAGGCGTAAGGAGCAGCCTCGTCATCGGCAACAATTGGCAATGTCTTAACCCACTCAGTAATAGCCCCATCGAGGTTTGGCCCCAATTGGGCACCATTCTTTCGAAGGATCTTGGCAATTGCGGAACTAACATTCTCAGTTGCATGAATGTTTTCCTCTGACCTAGCCTCGGGGACATTTGCAGTACTGAATAACGTCTCCAAGGTGCTGACTGTAGTTTGCGCATAAGGCTCACCACCAAACTGGGCAGCCACGCCAATACCATATGCAGCAGCCTGTCTTATTGACGCATCGCCATCGACTAGTCCATCGACTAGCTTGGCCAGAAAAACATCCTTATATTTCCAAGACTCGGGGCCAGTGTACTCAATAACATCATCAATAATGCACAAAGCCCACTGTCTGCAGTCAACATTGTCGGTATTCAAAAACCTTGCCACAACCGGAATCATGCTTTCAAATGACGGCAAGAAGTTCAATCTCGTTGCCTTGAATATCGAATGTATCAACTTGCTGATTTCACCAATTAGCTCTTCGTCGGTAGCCTCTGCGTCTTCTTCTTCAACATCCTCAGTAAACCCTTCATCATCTTCTTCGTTATCGCGTCTATTACTGACCCGTTCAAGGTAATCCTGAACACTCGAAGATATCACTCGGACTAACTTGGACATATCATTCGCATTCAGTGCACTATTCGACGCGATCAAATCAATACACTGGTAAATGCTTGAATAATATGCAGACTGGATCTCAACCAAGGTCTCAATCTTGATTGATTCACTCATCTTTTCCAAAACTGGCACCCATAACTCAAGTACCATTGGGTCTTGTCTTGCCCTAATTGAGTCACCTCCATTGTTCCTAGTGCATGCTAATTGAGCACAGGTCAATAAATGCGGCACTGCTTGAGATGCAGAATACCTAACCCCGTCATGATAAAAGCACTTTAAACTTGGAATTATTACGTCAGCAATGATTTCTTTGACATGAGGATAAAAGTCCGCACCCAGTTCAGCAGCATAGACACTAAGCAGTTCAATAGCATTGGATTTTTCGTCTAGTAAACTAGTGTGGATTCCAACATATTTTCCCTGGACTGGGATAATCTCCCAGCCCTCCTGCTGATCAAGCTGATCCATATCATTCTCATCTTCGAATAGTTTAAGATCAACCTCACTCTTGGCGGCTTCTAACAATGGTGGCATAACCGTGGGTAAATAAGGCAAGAAATCAGGGCCAATAATCTTACAGAGTCTGCCCCATGCATGGACAAGGTATGATTGACAAGGATCATCCTCTTCAGTGATTGATTGCTGAATTGCCATGAAGATCGAAACCATCTCTTGACAATGTGGAGCAAATTTTTCTTTTCCGACTGCCAGCGCAATCAAGGTAGAGCATTCAATTGATTTCGCCTTTAGTAGTCGATATTCCTTCCCAGTATCTGTCTTCATCACATTAAATAATAATCCAATTAGAGTGTCGTAGTATTTTACAAACTTGTTTTCCGCTGCATCGGCAACAATTGCAATCGTCGTAAGAACCTGTTCCTGGACATATCGCTTAGGACTTTGTAATAAAACCAACAGATTAGACAATAAGCTATCCAGGTATGGATCTAAGACTTCTTTGCTTGCACTTTCACTGAAATTAACCATTGCGGCTGCCGCGTGTGCCTGTACCCTTGGTGTTGATGATCCATTGCTGCCCAACTTTGAGATTAATGCAGGTAAGATCCTTGGTCCAAAATTCCTCTGGATTGTATCGGCAAAATCGGTTGACATTTGTCCTAGTGCGTTACATGTCGCCCACTGGACTCGGCAATGAGGGTCTTCCAAACATGGAATTACCATGTCTAATATCTTGTCCAATTCCAACATCATGACCTCTCTACACCCCTCTGCAACGTTAGACAATGCCATTAAAGCTGCATGCCGTTCTCTCCACTCCTGTGAGCCAATCATCCTCGGTAGCCACTGAAATAATGGAGGCAGCATGACCTTACCACCCAGCTTCAGAGCCAACCTGTCCATACTTTGCTTGGCAGCAGAGTATGCTTCATCGGCATCTTCAGAATTAACAACATCATCCTCATTTTTCCATTCAGATGCATCCTCGTCATCGTCCTCACCGATTTCTGTCATCATTGCCAGGCACTGCATAATCATTTGATCAGCATATGTTGGCTCCTTTTTGCACATATTTGGCGCTTCGTCTGCAAATGTTGTGGCCAACTCTAACGCAGATAATCTGGCGTTCATATCCATATTTTTATCCTTAGCGACGTCAATACAAAAGTCTAAAACAGTCTTAAAAACTGGCTTGAACATTTTGGGTGCCAATCCCGCCAGATCAATCAATGATTCCAGCACTGTTGCTAATTCATCACTCTTGTATTCCGCACGTAATGGTGACAGAACGTTCAGTAGGTTGGGTAATAATGCATGCAGAGATGGCCAGGTAGATTTAGGCAATTGTTGGAAAAACGAGGTAAAGGCAGCCACTGCAGAGATTTTGACTTTCTCTGATTCATCCCCGAATCCAGACGAAAACACCGGCGTGACATTTTGAATCAGCCCTTCGCCAATAATCTCTGGTACCGCTGCAAAGATTCTAAAGGACGACTCTCGTACCTCAGGGTTGCTATCTTTACTACCTTGGAATAATGCCCCAAGAAGTTCGGGCCATTCAGCTCGTTTCATGCCTGGTCGCGCAATCTCAGCAATCGCATCTGAAATCTTGTGCCTAACATCAGCTATCTGTAAAGACATATATCCCTGCAAGAGGATATGTCGGATCTGTTGTTGCGCACCGATTGAGATTGCATCAATTATCCGGCCTGGAACATCGCCATCAGACGTTCTAGATGCTATTCTCCTAAACAGAACCGCCGCGAATGATCGTATCTAGCAGTTAGTTGAGTTTCAGCCCTGACTTTTTAAGATACCCCCACTTGTGTTTGCATACAGTATTTGATTCCCCTATAACTGCTTGTTCAGCAAGGCCAACTAGCAACAACTCCTGACGCTCCTGTCCGCCAGCGACCCAATCTGCATTTAAGCTTCTCTCAGCCTCTGACCGAAGGTCATTATTCGCTGAACTCAAATGACTGAGCAGCTGGCTTAACGCTGCTGATACCTCGGCGGGCAATGTCGACATTATTTCGCTTGCTTTTTGCGCTTTTCGCTAGATATCTTCTTCTTTCTCCCTGTGCTTAATGCGACGCTCTCCTGCCGCTACTGCTTCTTCTTCTAGAACTTTATCCCACCAAAGAAACAAAGCACAGAAAATTGGAACCAGTATTAAGAGATACAAAATCAAATAGCTCCCAAAAACCAGATCCTGATTATGGCGTTGTTGTTTGGTTCTGTCGTATGTTACTTAGAAAGGGTGATTCCTTTTTTGCCTAAGATCAATAAAAAGAATGTTTTATAAGGGAAAATAAATAAAAAAATTCCGTCTCGAGCCTGAAATTTTGGTTTGGTTTCTCAGAGCACTGCGTTTGATGCCACCGTGCCAGATGTAAGAACATCAGGGTAACTCGCGCCGCTTTTGTTGAGGCTCGTATGAGGATCGACATATGTGCGTTATGCACGACGCGTATCATGCATGACGGGATATATTGCAATTTACAAGAGATGTAATCTGAACAAACGTATATAAATTGCGTAATGACATCGAGCTATCGAGTTATGATTTATCAGACGAATGTAATAGTGAACATAGTGAACAAAGCGATATTTCGTTGTGTTGTGTGTCGTTTCCTTAAGTTCCTTGTAGAATTTGAGTTAACTGTTAAGATACGGTTGAGAAACAAGTAACACAGCCATAACTTGTACAACATTCAAACGAGACTGACTTCGAGATTCCACAATCTCTACTTTTAAAGTTTTTTTGATTTGGAAACAAGCTAGAATACGATATCGTCTATATAAAGAAGGATTCAGATGAAAAGTACATTGAGATTTTCGGCCAGATCTGAGCACTACTAGGCTCCTCGGGGATATTCACAAGGCTACCAAAGCTCCCGCAATGGAACCAACATATCTGGCTAGTAAAACGATCTTTCGCGGATAATAACCTTTCAAATATAAGTACGCTTATGGTATGACAGTCGGCAAGGGCCAGTCTGTTATAGATATCTCCAGCTAACAGATAATCATTCAGCACGCCGCACGCGGCGTGCGGCATCCTTGCGGTTGCCTTGTAACACTTTTTGCTTAATGCTGAGAAGCTACCATAGTACAGGGAAAGGTTCATGGCACGTCAAAAAATGAGTGAGCTTATTCGGAATTTCGTGTTTTCCGAGGTGTTAAATTCAGGTAAGCACCCGAATAGAGGCATCATCCGTTAGAAGTTAACGAGTATAGATTCCTCTACAAAGCTCGTTACTCTTCTTGGTACTATAAACGGAGAAAATGCAATTGTGACGCTGGAGAAACTCGCATTCTCATTAGACGCCGATGACTTTTTCAGGAACCTGGGGATCAAAGAAGTCAGAACATTGGATACAAATGACGTTTACTGCTGGAATGTAGTTACGCTGGAGCAGGATATAGAGAAATGTCCTTCTGCCAAACTGAATCTCATATATCCTGCCACTGAGACTCATATAAAGAAGTACCGCAAGCAACAGCTTCGGGTAATTCGCGAGACCCCTCAGTTATACGAGGAGGTGGTCAAACCATATATCGAGACAATGAAAGGAGACAGGATCAAGTGGGTTCGCAACATCCTGTACGACGGCGCCGAAGCGGACAGAGTCGTCGCTCGCGTGGATGATCCTCTCCAAGGATTCGTGCTTCTTCCCGATATGTATGTCTGTTGGATCATGTGTTGACTCGCTGGCATCCGAGGCTAACGAGTAGGAAATGGGATAGGAAGACGATGGAGTCACTGTACCTTGTAGCCATTACACTAAGGGACGATCTTTCATCCATTCGAGACCTGACAAGCAAACATATACCATATCTCAAATATCTGAAAAAGCAGATACTACTGGCCGTCACTGAAACATACGGAATAGACCACGACCAGGTCAAGCTATACTTCCATTGTATGTCAGACTGACTCTCAGAATGATCAAAAAGCTAACAAAATAGATCAACCGTCATACTATCATCTACATATTCACGTGGCTAATGTGGGGTTTGTCCAGAACGATTTCGGAAAATCTGTTCTGGTAGACAGCGTCATCGGCCAACTAGAAAACTTGGGCCCCGAAGGGTACTCACAGGCAACGCTGACATATTTTCTTGGGGAAGGTCATTATCTATGGCAGAATGGCTTTAAACAACGTCAAACTGGTCTGAATTCATTATGAATAGAAAGAGCCAGAAACTCTACCAACAGAGTACTGTTTCAGGAATCTCTTTTGTCTAACATATTCGCACAGTTTTCGTTATTTCAATACTGAAAGTGAACCATGTGGTTGTAAAACCTGCTACGAAGGTATTTAGTCCCGTTATGCATATATATATATAAGAAGGGAGTCCCAGCCCCAACATTCTCACCAGCAACAATGAAGTTCGCGCTGTAAGTTAATCTAGCGAAACCTAGAATCTAGAAAAAGGAATCTAACAGAATAGTCATCTTCGCGAGAACCTCGTACGTTTATTATGCATACTTGTTGGCTATTTAATTCTAACGTAGTTTAGGTCCCAGAATGGCGGGATCAGTACTTAGATTACAAGGTAAGCGCCAGCTTGAATTCAGATTAAGATCAGAAGACTAACGAGATAGACGGGGAAAAAGAAGCTCAAAAAGCTGGTGAAGAGTTCACCGAAACTATCTGGTTCAATAAGATCGCCTGCTCATAGTCCGTTTAGCAGACCTAATGCGAGCCCGAGATACGCACGGCAACAACAACCCACAGGAGAACGAAAAGAAGGAGAAGATGCACAGAGTTCTGGGTCTATTCTCAGAAAGACAAACGAGCGAAGGACAGAGCCGTCGCAATTAGATGGTAGGGTTTCATTAGAACTGCCACCGCCGGCCATTGGTTCTGGATCAAGCATATTTAACAAAGCGAGCCCTCGTATAGTCAGAGCAGGAAACAGGATCCAACAGTCGCAAAGTGAGTATAACATTACAGATAGATCTCCGTTATTGCAGACCCCTAAAAGCACGTATTCAGCAGATGGACCAACTTCTATAGGAGGTAAGTCTACTGGGATGGACTCGTCCAAGATGTCGCCGCGGAGAAGGGCGTCCAGTAGACGAACCAACACGCAGAACGAAGAGTTTAGAATGGAAGATCTTTCCGAATCTGGTGAAATGGATTTTATGGCGTGGATAGATAGTGAAGTGGCCAAAATTGAAGATTTTTACGTTTCTAAGGAACATGAGGAGGTTGATCGATTTCTCATACTGCAGGACCAACTGATCCAGATGCAACATCAGCGTCAGGAGACCAAGTCTCAGGAAGCCAAAAAGAGTGAAAATCTAATCAATAAAGCTGCCAGTTCGACGTGGCAGGTACTCATAAAGAAGCTTGATCGGCCAAGCATACCTATCTTGTTGCAGAAGAAGCTATCAAAGCAAGACAGGCAAGAGGAAGACGAGGAAGACGAGGAAGATATTAATGTTCATCCTGCACATTTTCAAGACTATACTCGCCGAGGTGAAAAAGTGCCATATATCGTTGCAAAACGGAAGCTGAAAGCAGCGGTATCTGAGTATTATAGGTCATTAGAACTCCTGAAAGGATACAGAGCACTCAATATAACGGCTATTCGGAAGATGATGAAGAAGTTTGATAAAACAGTTCATAGCAATATCTCACCGTCTTATGCGGAAAAAGTCAAGCAATGCCAATTTGCTCAGAGTGATGTGTTGGATAACTTGCTTTCAAAAACTGAAGATTTATATGCATTCCATTTCGAGCATGGAAATCATAAAAGCGCAGTTGAGAAACTGCGGGCGAAGGAGGTGCGGGCCGAGCACTATGCTGCGATGCTAAAAACAGGGCTATGCCTGGGTATGGGATTGCCATTATTTCTACAGGCAATTGTGATCGGTGTGAAGCATCTCGGTAATACCAGGTATCCAGATACGGTTTATCTATTTCAGATTTGGGGAGGGTTTTTCATTCTAATATTAATGCTTTGCTTGTTCACGATAAACCTCTATACATGGACGGTAAACAAGATAAATTATCCGTTTGTGTTTGAATTCGATCAACGCAATTTCTTGGACTACAGACAGTATGGAGAGATACCCAGTTTTTTGTTCTTTCTGTTATCTTTATTCGGATGGTTAACGTTCAATGATTTCTGGCCTGATACTTTCCCTGGAAGATATTTCCCACCGCTTTATCTAGGCATTTCAGTAATCATTTTCCTACTTCCATTTCCAATTCTTCATTGGAAGGCTAGGAAATGGCTCATGGTTGCGTGCTGGCGGTTATTCTTTTCCGGAATCTATCCCGTCGAATTTCGGGATTTCTTCCTTGGTGATATCTTCTGTAGTTTGAACTATTCAGTTTCAAATGCATCTTTTTTCTTCTGTTTGTATGCAACAAGATGGGAGAACAGTAAGAATGGTGGAAGCGGAACAGGGTTTGGAAATGTGTCTAGCTGCTCCTCGTCAAGATCTAGACTACTTGGGTTTTTGAATACTTTACCGGGCTGCTGGAGATTTATACAGTGCTTGAGACGATTCGGCGATACAGGAGATTGGTTCCCACATATAGCCAATGCTGGCAAATACAGTTGTCTTATTCTGTACTACATGTTTCTAAGTTTGACTCGAATAGACAGATCGTCGGTTGCATTTCGATCATTATTCATAATTTTTGCTGCTCTAAACGCTGTATACAGTTCATTTTGGGACATACTTATGGATTTCTCCCTGGGTCAACCTGATTCTAAAAACAAATGGCTACGGAATGAGCTAGCCTTCAAATCAAAATATCCTTACTATTTTGTTATTATTATTGACCCGATTCTAAGATTCAACTGGATTTTCTACGCCATATACTCATCACAGATCGAACAATCGGCAAAAGTAAGTTTTTTTGTCTCATTGGCAGAGATTATCAGAAGATTTATATGGGTTTTCTTCAGAGTTGAGAACGAACATTGCACAAATGTTGCTCGGTTTAGAGCGTCACGAGATCTGCAGCTGCCTTATATCGAGGTTAAACGGAATAGACCCAATGGAGAAGAGCAGCACATCCCAATTTCCAGCACAATTGGGCAGCCTTCAGATGAAGCTAATGAACAATTTAGAAGAATGAGTACGGTGCTGTCGCCAAGAATAGACGAGGAACAGCAGCCACATCAACAGATGCCTTCATCTTCGTCTGGCCGTCGACTAACGTTTGCAGGTCTTGCAACTCCGGTATTAATTGCAGTGAGTCACAAACTGAAATCGGCGCATGCGGCAGATTTCGAAAGACGTAAACCGCAAGATAAGGCTATCGACGACGATGACGATGACGAAAATGAGGATGATTACGATGACCCTGAAAACGAAGAGGCTGTAGAGGAGGATCGCGCTGAACATGACGAAGAGGAAGAAGGGGCAAATGAAAACTAGTTTGATGTATACTTCTGAAAAAAATCACGAAAGTAAAAAGCAGACTTTTTAAATCTTCGCTGCATAGTTTTATAATTCACATGCTGTAATCCAAAACGTGTAGCTTTTCCCTCCCTCCATTCAAGGTTGTCATACATACTCCATGCAATAGCGCCCGTCAGATTAACCTTATCTTCGTTATATAACTTCAAAATCTCGTTAAGGTATCCCTTGTAATAATCCACTCTTGATTCATCATATCGAGCCTGGCCCAATGACATCTGTGTCTCATGCCATACACTGAACCCAAACTCAGGGATTATATACTCTTTAGGCTTGAATTTCTTCCACGACCACAAGATTCCCTCTCTAAACATACCTGGAGTATCGTACAACCACTCGGAAACCCCTGGGTCTGCACGGTTACCAAGTGGCCATCCTCCTGCAACTGAAAAGACCTCTTCTCCACACACTGGATGTAAGTAATGATTTTTGTTCTTGATGCAATTCATGATACCATCCGCCGGGGCTTTAATCGGGTGACCACTGTACCCATCCCAGGCGTAAAAGTCACTAGATCCCAGAATCAGCCTGCTTTCGTCCGCAGTGAAACCCGGCAATATCCCCTTTAGCGAGCTTTTCATTGTTTCGGGGTAGTCTCCGTTAATATAAACTGGGTTACCGAACCACCCCGCCCCAAAATCCATAGCTCTCTCGGAGGCAATTTTATCTTCGGCTTGATCAGTCAAGGCAGGACCATAATCCCACGAGTTTGCAAACGAAATCCTCCCCTTGCCAAACTTAGGCTCAATCTCCTTACGATAGATATCAACCACATGGGCATGCGCAAGTAGCACATTATGTCCACATGTATACTGACGCTTATCCGGATCACTCATGCCAAATACCGGGAAAACACTATCAGGCACTTCGTCGGGCCATACTCTATAATCAGTACATATAACCTGTGGCTCATTTAAAGTTATCCAAATATTGACCTTGGACCCCAATGCATTAAAGACCACTCGACAATAATTTCCAAAATCTTCCACCACTTGGCGGTCTAGCCATCCTCCATACCAGTTCTGTAAGGTTTGGGGGATATCCCAGTGGTACAGTGTAACAATCGGCGTAATGCCATTATCAACTAAAAAATTCACTTCATCGATATAGTGCTTAAGACCGGGATAGTTCACAGTACCGTTACCAAACGGGAAGATTCTAGACCAGGATATTGACATTGAATAGTATGGAATCCCAAACTCCTTTAGCCGGATAGCATCCTGTTTATATAAATAGTAGTGATTATTGGCAATATCAAGGGTATCTTTCATGAAGCCAGGGACTTTATGTCCAACTGAATCCCATATTGACGGACCTCTATTATCTGCCCTCACGGCCCCTTCGATCTGGCCAGCGGTGGCACCCCAACCCCAGATGAAATCTCGAGGTAATCGATATTCACTATCTAGAATTGGTGGATAAGGTGGCGGCATCAACTCTTCCTTTGGTAGGGAAGTTGGAAGCGCCGTAGTTGTCATTGCAGCTGCTTTAACGTCCATTCCAGCCCATAATGAAGAGAGCATTCTTTTCGTGAAGACAGGACCGGTACTTTCAATTGGTTTAGAAAGTGTTGCAGTCCGCTCACGTGCAATTCTATCTAGAAACCGTCTCCCAGAATTGACTGTAGTAGTAGAGACGGCAGACTTCTTTCCATTTTGATTCCGGAGACGATTTAGAAGATTCCTTGCGTCGGGGAATCGCGGTTGGAAATATATTTGAGCGGTTGTAGGAGCTGGACCACGAAACGAAGGAAGACGTATCTCCTGAGAAGCCGAGAGCCCCCTAGGAAGCCCAGTGGATTCGACAGACTCGGTATATACCTGTTCAGAACGGGTAGAGGGTAGTCCAAGGGTGTAGTTAGAGGCAGAGCCAACCGTAGAATTTGGTCCACCAGAGTTCACCGCGGGAGAATATGCCTTAACAGAATAGAACAAAAGAAGGAGTATAATATGGTATATCATTGATACGGTATAAAGAAGAAATCTGAACGGAATGGTATGTAGTTCATTTTCACATATTTATATATTTAATGCTATGCATAAGGTCTGGGGGAGGAAGGAGGGGCTCGCATAAATTCAATTGACTACTATTTACCTCATCACCAAAAGAACATGCCCGACCGCGAACACGCGGGACAAGAACAGCACGATGAAGAAGATTATATGACGATGGAACTGGGGGAGCCAGAAGTGAAAGAAGAGATTGTACAAAAACATAAAAATGAAAGAGACCGCAAATTAGAGGCGGGTTTGAGCCGATCGATCTTGCATGAAGAAAATAAGGGCCTGCAAATGATGAAAAAGATGGGATTTGATCTGGCAAAGGCCAAGCAAGAGCCGATCCGAATTGAGCAGAAACAGGGACGTGGTGGTCTAGGATATGAATCGGCCGAAAAAAGGCGACTCGAACGTGAATATGAAGAATATCAAGCTGCTCAGAAGAAAACCAAGGTGGACTTTAGAGATCGGATAGCCCTCGAGAAGCAACAACACAAAGTTGATAGAGATCTGCAGGCAGCCCAAAGGGTTTGCATTGATCTGGACTCCCGTGAGAGTGGGATCGACTCAGATGCCATATATAGGGAACGGGACCATGCCAAACTGAATCTATTGTATCGTGGCTACGTAATCGCGGAGCAGTTCAAGGAATACCTTCAACGGCTAAAGAGAAATGCCAGCGATGGGGGTGAAATAGTTACTTTCGAGGAACAGCCCGAGGACGACGAAGACCCAGAGCTGGACGAATTTCTTGCACTCACAACTCAAGAACGTTTGAGACAGGCCACTACATTTCTCCGAACCAAGTATCACTACTGCTTCTGGTGTGGGGCAGGCTACGATGACGAAAAGGATTTGCAAGAAAACTGTCCTGGGCCTGATGAAGCTGACCATGACTGAAACAACTATGGGAAAGAAAAGAAAAAGATCTCATTTAAAAACTTATGCTAAACCTGTTGAACTTTTGCATAGTTTGGCGGTTTCAGTTTACGCCTTAGAGCTTTGCCAATCCAAGGAGGGATGAGTGCAGTGGCAGTGATGAGTGCCGTCTTCCAATAAAAGTCAATATCCTGCACATATTCTAAATCAAAATAGTCATGCAGGAAGGGAAACGAAACGAGGTAAATCAACAATGTAACAACCTCCGACATCATCATTACCTTGTTCCAAGTGATGACCTCCAGCGCCACCATAATCAACTCGTTAAACAGCAACGCCGTGAAGCTGACAGCCACCATCTTTGTGAAGATATCGGGGTCTATGCCTACTAAAACCTGTGATAGGCCCTGGATCACACACCCTTGGTAAAGGGAAACAAGCACCCAGACGAAGAAGGTCTTATAGGAGAGTGACCTTCCCTCAGTTAGTTCTTTATAAAGTTCTGGATACAGCTTTGCAAGATCCTCATCAACATCTTTGTCGAGAACTAAAGAAAACACTGGGGCCATTGTATATACTGTAGCATAGCCGACCATTAGCCACCCCTGGTATAGTGCCAGAGGAGCAAAAGATGACGCAACTGAGTAAACAGTCTGACATACACTTATAATCAAACCACGATGTATGACAAACTGTGCGAGTTTAGAGGAGCGTTTATATGAATTTCTACCATGCCATACCAATAGTTTTGTCAAGTGATGGAATTGAGTAATTGAAAAATCTGCCGCCAAAGACGCCTGTTTACCTTCCTTACCAACAATCCCAACCCCGACATCTGCTGCCTGGATCATGCTAACATCGTTACCGCCATCGCCAATGCAACACACACGCTTCTTTGTAGCCTCTTTAATCATAATTGCAACATCAGCCTTCTGCTGAGGAGTGCAGCGGCATGCAATAACCGCCGGTAACCGCACTGCAACCTCCACAAAGTCTTGCTTAAACTTGCCCAGGTATAATCCTAACGACTGGCCATCAATTAAAAGACACGAGTCGATATTATCTTGTAAATATTTTAGCTGTTCATAAGCAACAACCTGATTATCCACCTTGGTAACAGAGTGAATGTACTGGCCACGTGAAACAAGCTTTGAACTTATCGCAACACATTTAGCAGTCTCCACCTTATCACCAGTAAGCATCCATATTTTGATCCCTGCATTTCTGAGAAGTTCTAAAGAGGGTTTCATGTCCTTTTGCAATCGGTCTTCAACTCCTGTAATCCCTAATAACTCCAGATCATGCTCTAGATATTCGCCAACAACCTTCGCCATTGCAACATCGCGGTTGACCATGGAGAGTGAAGCATTGTTATATTTATTCAAGAAAGCTTCGTATAGCTGATTTGTCAGCTTCTTTCGGCCTACTACCAGCGTTCGTAACCCTTCTCTTGCCATATTGCTGACTTCTTCTTCGAGCCAATCGTTATGTTGAACAATCCTGGCCATAACTGTGTCGGCACCCTTTTGGAAAAACCAAATCTCCTGCTTGGAGACATCTTTTACTATTATTCCCATTCGTTTGTTATCAGAGTTAAATGGGAATACATTCAGAATTTCATATTCATAATGTGTTCTTGTAGCCTCATGAATCAAAACCATTGAATTACGATCCCTTCGGTGTAGTGTTAGCCCCATCTCGCCCACCCACTTCACTATTGCAATTTCATCGGGCGAAGCTGCTTGATAGGTAACAGTGCCATCATCTTCATAGGATGGGGTCACGCTGTGGCATATAGCCAAACATGTCACAACATCTCGAACTCGCCCACCAATCTCTCTTCTACTTCGGGGACCAGTCGCGCCACCGCCTCCGGCAACGAATCCGGAAACCTCATCCATAGAGTCTCCACCATATGAAATTGTCCCCACATGGATCTTTTTCATTTCCATATCATTCTGAGTCAGTGTACCAGTCTTATCGGTTAGGAGGTATTCAATTCTCCCCAGATCTTCTGGAATTGTGCTGGTACGGACGATTGTATTCGGTATACTTTGGTCATGTTCAATCTGATATGCATATACTGATTTGCCCATATCCAAGTTTACTCGTAAGCTCACTGGGATAATTGTTGAGAATAGAATTAAGAACCGCATTACGTCAATATACCATTCAGGACCAAATCCATGAAACGCAACTAAGCCAAAACTTAGAACAAAAACACATGCGCATAAAATTTTCGATAAATTGTTGATTTCCAGCTCCAGCAGCCCTACTTTCGTACCCGAGGTTGATGTGTTCAAAGCCTGTCTTGTGTCTTTACCAGTATAAATAACCATCCCAATAACAGTTCCGGATGCAACAACCGTGTTTGCCCATAGAGTGTTATCGATATTCAATCCGACTGAGGCACTGTCGAGTTTAAGAGTACCGAGAAATGAATCAATAGATTTTTGAGGTGGACTGGCCACAATCACCACTTTGGACAGTTCATGATAGTCGTCGCCAAAAGACTGAGTTAATGAGCAAGCAATACGGAGCTTCCAGTCTGTTTCTCCATCTAGTTGGTCAGTACGGATAAACGATTCTCCAGATTTTTCTGACGAAGTTAGTAGAATCATGTCTGCAGGCACGCGCTGGTCCTTTTGGATTCGAACCAAATCGCCAACTTTGAGGTCTTTGCTGTGTTTTGATCTTCTTCCATTTGTGATAACCTCGTAAAGCTCGTTGTTCGAGTCTCTATCTCTTCTTCGCCTCTGAATATCGTCCCACGCCTCCTTACTCATTGTGACAATCAACACAAACGCCAGCGGAACGACATATGATGAGAGGTACCCTATACGCAGAGCAGGCACAATCTGAGATAGCGCGACCAATAGAAAATACAGGTTAAAGAAGAATTTGAACTGTTCGAACAGGATAACCGGTAAAAATGTAACCGCAGAGTACTTCGCATTGGAGATTGCATTACTGCAAAACTTATAGTTTTTTGTCGTTTGTAAAGCTGTAGCACTTGAAATCTGTCTTTCGCGATCACTAGCCTTCTTTTTAGAATTTATCGGTGGGTTATCTATTAAAGGAGCAGAATCCGATGTCATAACCACTATATCATCCTCCTCTTCCTCCTCTTCCCCATGTCCTTGGAAATACCGGGACGAACCAGAAGAAGGCATGTTTCGTAAAGGTATTGCGAATGGATCTGGCATTCGGATCAGAGATTACGTCCTCCAAGTTCAAGCATTCGCGCCCTTGCCACTTTAACTTTTTTATTTTTTGCCTTTGGATTTTGGATTTTGGACTTATTGTTAGGAACTGATGTTGTGTTAAGACGTTAGATGGGAAGTTATAAGGGAAAACTTGAAATCCGATAACAAAACTTAAGCACACAAAAACGCTTGATAATTTATGAGCATACAACTTCCGTACTCAAAGGTTTCGACTCCTGTACCTTTATTTGATCAGTTTCAAAGCGTACCAGGAACACCTTCTGGCAAGCAACTGAGAAATGAAAATATCAGTAAAAGTTCTGTTCCGAAACAGGATACGGAGGGACTGAAGATTGAATCTTCGTTGCAGAACTTTGAAGATAGTTTATCGAAGCTAGTAGAATCCGTATCTAAGTTTTACCCAAGCGTAGATCTTGCCTCACACATTATTGATGCAGATAAGGATCTTTCAGAGGCGATAAACGAGCTTGTTGAGCACCAGCAAGCAGACGCCCGGATTAAAGCGTTGAAACAGCTATCTGA
Organism: Diddensiella caesifluorescens; assembly: GCA_030558955.1. Taxonomy (NCBI): domain Eukaryota; kingdom Fungi; phylum Ascomycota; class Dipodascomycetes; order Dipodascales; family Trichomonascaceae; genus Diddensiella; species Diddensiella caesifluorescens. Next base: position 15,958 of record JAKTQR010000015.1, read on the forward strand.
TGAGCTTGATGGGCAATTGAACCATGTTCTGGTTGAGCTATCAGAATGCCGAAGATCTTTGCAGTCTGTTAAGGTTGAAGATAATGGCTCAGAAGGGGCATCGGTGTCAGCAGAAGATTTACTAGCGTACGCGACGAAGATTACCAAGTTTACACGCGCACCGCCTGGATACAACCCAGAGATGCCTGAACATGCGAATTTCCCGTGGCCCACAGAGGACGAAATCCGAAGGGGGCTGCTTACTCAATCAGCACTTAGTGGCCAAACCGGAGAAATTGAACCTGTCGCCGAACTTGAGGAGAAAAATCCCCCTACCAATCAAAGCCATATAAGGCAACGGAGACGAAGTTCAATGGTCTCCTATGGCGAAAGGCCGACTATCATAGATCCTTCGGCACCTGTCAGCAAAGTTTTGGATCTGGATCTGTTTGACCCTGACGAGGATGAAGATGAGGATGACTCGTAGGTGAATCGGTATACAAATGATCGACACTGGTTTAGGGTAGGGTAGGGTAGGGTTCGGATCAGGATCAATGATGAATAATGCAAGATGAGTTGGAAGGTAGTTTATCTCTTTGTCATCATCTTATCGAACAAAGAGAGAAGAACGAAAGAAATATAAAAGCTCGATATGGTTAAGAATGTTGTTGTATTCGGTGCCAATGGCCAGGTTGGAAAGTTGTTGATCGAAAAGCTCGCTCGTCTGTCTGGTGAGTTTGATACACTGGCGGTTGTTCGCAAAGAAGAGCAGGTGAGGGGGTTGAAGAAGCTCGGGGTCAAGTCAGAAGTCTATAGTTTGGAAGATAGCTTAGACTCCTTGAGAAGTGCAGTTAAAGGCGCAGATGCAGTTGTTTTCACTGCGGGTGCAGGAGGATCAGGCTATGATAAAACATTTGCAATTGATTTGGATGGAGCCGTCAAGACAATTGAAGCCGCCGAAGGCGAACATGTTAAACGTTACATTATGGTTAGTGCCTATCGCGCTGAGGATCGAGACTACTGGGCCACATCTTCGATCAGACCCTACTATACTGCGAAGCACTATGCAGACCGTCTGCTCCGCGCATCTAATCTAGACTATACAATTCTTCAACCTACTGTATTGATTAATGGTCCAGGTACTGGCAGGATTGCGGATCCTGCCAAGGTCAAGGAGCAAGATGGACCCCTCGAGATCCATAGAGAGGACGTTGCGTCGATTATCATTGAGGCGTTGCGTACGACCAAAGCGAGCCGAAAGTCGCTATATTTTACAAATGGTGATATCCCCATCACAGATTACTTTAAGCAGTGATGTCCCTTCGTTCTTATTAATGTGGCACAGGAGTATTCTCCTGAATTGAATTATAGTTGCGGCGCGTTTGTCTATTATAATAGTAAAAGTCATCGTGCTCCTCATCATTGGTATTGACCGTAGTTGTCGACTCCAAATCGGTATCGTAAAACTCGTCATATTCGTTAGGCGTCATTAGCCCCACAATCACTAGTACAATAACCAGTATCAAATCTAAAACCCATGATGCAGTGGCTAGTCCCCAGCTGAGCCCAAGTCGCCAATGTCCGGTACGGAACCGTGCTGAATTTTCCAAAAGTACATCCATTGCAATAGTTATGATGGCCCTCAGTATCACTGAGCACCCCAAAATAATGGCAATAACCTTCCAGCCAGATTTGAAAGTGAAATTATTCCCTGCAAGGGTCGAGATAAATGCAAACAACCCTGCAGACTCAAATACAACAGACAGCAGCATGGAGAACGCGCATGACTTCCAAACGAAGCAAAACAGTTCACCGCTTTCTGAGCAGTCGACAGGCGATGGGAACTCAAAGCATCCTTCAATTCTATAAAATTAGAAATTAAATTAATAGACGAGGGACCTATATCTATACGCACGAAGAACACTTGCTGGAGAGACCGTAGTTGCTGTCGACAATCAAATCGCCCACCTTCACATGCGATTTGAACCAATATGGCAAATAGATTGAGGCTATTGTCCAGGACGTACATATAGCATGCAATATGAAAGTTCCAATATACGCGATCTTCAAACCGCCATATTCCATGTTATCAGCAGCTGCATAAGGGGTAAGAAGGCAAGGGTTCAGATATGTAGATATTAGATTTCCCAATAGAAACTTTATGATGATGCACGCTACAAACCTAATTAGGAAAGCCTCACGAATCTGCGGCTCTTTCTGGGGAAATCTCTGGAGAAGAATCCCGATGTATAGGCTCCAGAGGAATAGATTCAAATGAAGAGCCTGGCACACTGTATCTGGCAGCTTCGAAAGTCTCCCTATCCTGGGGGGAAACATCTAAAGCCTGGCGGAGCCGTTCTTTCACAATCTCCAATGCCCTTATACCCATTGCATTCGAGACACTTATTATGGGCCCCCATAGATTTAGAGAAAACGCAACATAGCTCGCTGCGACAGCCATTAATGCAAACATAAACAAAAACGGGTTTCGCAGAACAGCAAGGAACTCATTCCATCCAAGGACAATAATAATCACAAATATATAGAAGGGAATCTGCGTAGCAGTCTGAGTTGTTGATCGTTTGGCTTCGACGTAAACAGCATCCGCCTGCCGCTTGAACCGCGTTACGATTTCCTGCTGCCGACTGGAAGAAATGCGATCTGGGAAGTTAGCTAGATCTTCATCCTCTACGTCGGGAATTATTTTCTCTCCGTCAATTTTGGCAGTAGAAAAGATCGGTAGCAGGCCCAATGCCTCATCTCGAGCTTTGACGTAAGGAGCCTCGATGTCATCGCTTGGCTTCCAGATAATTGGCACCTTGTTATTGTCATAACGGAAGGACTCCTCAAAATGTTCTCTCATCCGCAGTAAGACATTATCGTCTCTGGTAATGTCACGCAACCTCGAATCCAGGGCAAGCCAGGCCTCTTTCTGAATCTTCTCGGCTCCCTTCAGGTTCTCTTCTTCCACTGCTCCTACTCCAAAATCCTTACCGCTATCATATGGCAACAAGCAAGTGTCGATAGTTGAGCTGAAAAATTTCAAGACCTGCGCCCATGTTTGATCGCTGGGATGAGCAAAGAAAGAATCCAGTTCCTCAGAATATACTTGACTTATTCTCTTTATACATTTAGCCGTGATTCGCGCAATCTCGTCAGACTTCTTTTCCGACTCAATCTTATCTAGATCGTTGCGGAATGCAGTAAGCTCATCCGCAAAAGAGAAAGTATCAAAAGACGCTTCCTTGGCGTGATTTGCGAAAAAACTAATGGCATCTGATTTTGCATTTGAAATAGTCTCTCCAAAGGAGCCAGAGGAACCTAGCTCAACCTGGCTGTTGAATTGGTCGATGGCTTTATGATGCAGAGCAGAAAGCTGTGCTTTATGATAAACAGCCAGTTTGGCGTCAACCTTTTGTAATAAATCAATACGTTTCGGATTGTAAACCTTGTCTGAATATCTGCTAGCGAGATTGTCATAATAATCGATAGTGGATTTTCTTAACTTCTTCAAAATGTCGCCAAAGCCTTTGATAACCTTGGCCTCACCCAGATCGTCACTTTCAGACTCAAGCTTGATCAGAAAAACTTCTTCCCAGGCCTGATTTGCAATCTCTTCACATCTAAATCTTGCCACTAGAATCTGTTGAGTTGGTAAATCCAGATCTTTATTTAATTCAATCTGTTCCCAGATCTGTTGTGCATACAGTCCCCAGCCATCGATTGGTACCTTTCGGTGGTACTCAGGTTTAAAAACAAACGAATCACTACTTGGATTTATGAACCGGTGTGATAGATTCGAAACATCAGTTGAAAATTTATCGGGTAGAAGAATCTTATGCGGTAGAGTGTGAAACTGAATATCGAAGAATTGGCTTATCTTTGAGTCCTTTAAAGAATCTGGCTTAGAGATTGATTCCCAGTGTTTGTCCAAATCACTTAACAAAGTTGCCGACAGATTCTCTAGTGGAGTGGTACCGATATGATCCCGTATAACAAACAAGATCATTGACCTTGGAGTTTGGTTTGAATTCTGAAATAGCGACAGATTGACTTCAAATACAGTTTTCAGTAGTCCCATATTAGCACCTTGATATAAGCCAACCTGATTTTCCCACATGTTAACAATCAACACCTCAGAGGTTGCCAAAGCAAACAGTGCAGACTTCCGTTCAAAGTCTTGATCTTCACCCCTCTCACGTCCATCTGTTCCCTCCACATCCAGTACCAAAATATTTGAGGACACAATGTCTAAAAATCGCGATGATGACGATGACGACGATGAAGATGACGCTGACTGGACACCATCATCAGTTTCCCGATCGCTCAACGACTCGACGCCTATATCGCTGACCATGTCAACATCCATGCTCAGGGAAGCTTTAGACATCCAGATCCCCTTTGTAGTCTGGCTTCTTTCACTTTCGTTCATCACTTGAAACTCAGTACCGAATAATGCATTTAGTAGTGTCGATTTGCCTGTGGACTGAGATCCAAAGACTGAGACAATATGATAGTTAAGGCCATTATTGATAATGTGAACCTGTTTGAAGTAATCCTTTACTTCGTTGAAATGTTTGTTTTCATCAATCAATTGTAAACTCACAGGTAATGGAGTTTTTTGATCCATGTCCATAACTCCTGAAGTGCTTTACGTGTGTGGTATTATGGTGTTGCAGACAGCCTCTCTACCTATCAAATGGGGACAGAGGGTTGGGATTTGGGAATGCCTGGCTGGACGGGTAAGCAAGCCTCGTGCGGCACCCGAAACATGTGCGGCTTCGATTGCAGATCGATCGGTCGATCGACCCCGTACGGCTGATCCGAAGGATGTCCGTCCATGATTTGGGTTATAACAATCGTATGAGTGATCATTGATCCATGTCTATGGGTCTGTTTGCTTTCGGTTTCCTTTGTCATTGCTTTTTGCCCCAGAATTGAATTGATAGTATAGCTAGCCATCAATTGCGAATTTTCCAGCCTTATCGAGGAAAGATTATTCAGACAGAAAGAAGACATTGCTCAAAACCTCATAGCATCTGGAAATAAAAATATATCTTTTGTGCAAGCAAAATTTATCGCTGTAATCTCACGAATAAACCAAAACATACCACTGACTTAAATCACCAGGGTCTCGAGTCAAAGTATTGAACATATCGAGGCAGATACGCAATTAACTTGCGTTCTGAAGCAAAGCCTCAAACTCATGTTATGATAATATGCCCGATTGAAAGCTGCATAAACCCGACAGTAGACCGTTTACTTGATATTCGATGGTGATCGAAATAGGAAATATCAGGATCGTATCCAGGGCCATGGAAAGGGTACTTCATGCAGTAATGAAACAAATCCTCCCTGATTTTCTCAGGGCGTCATGCAAAGTAATAAAAGGAGATAGGAACTTTTCGGAAAGATCCTCGGAAAGCAATGTTTTATTTACGGAAGCAGGAGATGGCGGTTCCGAGATCGGAAATAAATTTGTTGATGAGGCTGTGTGCATATGCATGCAGTTAAAGTTACATTGTGCATGTACATGCATAATGTGAGGTTAAAATGCATGAAACGGTACACCACTTCAAAATTAACCCCTCCCCTTCTCGAAGAAACAAGTTATTTATTTATTTAACGTCGATTATATATAGATAGAGAAAATTACCGTTTATTTAACGCCAGCTTTGCACTAGCGGCTAGCTTGATGTCTCTCAAATGCTTAGAAGCATCTTTTAACAGTTTCCTGTTTGCCCGTGACTGCCGGTTCTCGTGAACGAGAACATAATGGCGCTTCATGCTATCTTTTCTGGAAAAAGACTTGTTACATTTCTCGTACTCGCACTTAAAGGCCTCAAAGGATTCATGCTGATGCTTCGTATGCCTACCCCATTCGCTTCGCTTGAAAAAGCCAATGTAGCTCCATGGACAGTGTTCGTACTCGCAAGTAAATGGCCGTTCGATAGAATACTGATCCAAGTGTTCTGCAAACTTTGCTAGAGTAGTATACTTTTGCTGGCAGTGACAACAGGCGTAGACACCCTTTTTAGACTTATTACACTCCTTCCATAGACCAGGGACAGCCTTCATTCGCGCAACAATGCCTGAGGAGCTCGTTGCTGCCTCCTCCTCAGATTTATTAGACGGTGATTTTCTGTAGGGCGGCTTTTTGGGCTTATTCAACGGTGATTGAGGAGGAGAAGAATCGGGAGAAGAGGAAGAATAATAAGAAGAGGAAGGCGTGGCTACTCTTCTCCTTCGTCTCTTAACAGGCTTCCTCTCAGGCTTCCTCTCAGGCTCAGTTTTTTCTTCCTCTCTATCCATTAGTGGAGAAGAAGCCAGAGATGGAGAGACTGGATGAGGCGGGGTCGTAACGGTATCATCCTCTTCCTCATCAACCTCAATCTCATCGTCAAGCTCGTCGTCATCATCATCGTCATCGTCAATAGGAAAAATGTGGGTTGAAACGTCAGAGCTCAGCATATAGTCGGAATGAGACGTGTGGCCCTCAGGGTTGAGTGAAATTAGATCGTGGTAATCCCTGTCGGTAGCAAGGTACTCCAGCTCGCTGGGGTCCACGAAGAACTGCTGAGACGGCGACGTTAATACAAGCGAGGAGCTCGCCGACCTTTCGGTGTGGATGTAAAAGGGGGATTTCAGCGACGCATCAATCATAACCGCATATCGCCCGCCGTCCAAGTTGATATCAGCATTCACAATCCTCGTTCCGTCCTCTCCTACTGTGAGAGCAAGAGGGTTCAAGCTGATAGTGGTAATGGGAGGGGAATTGGGATCGCCGGGGGTTTCCGCGGCACTGGTCAACTCCCTCAGCGACGACGACGACGACGGCTGTTCTACATTTGTGGAGGTGGTGATAATCTCTGAACCCTTCTCATATGCCGTCAGCTCCCCACCGCTCAACGTGAAGGACGGGGTCCGTGGAGATTGGAAGAAGGCCGCCAGCGGAGTCTTTAGGATCAGTTTATACTGATCTCTTCCAAAAATGGCTACAGACGGAGTAGTAGCAGTGGCAGGAGTCAACCCATCGTGGGGAACGCAGCATCTGTGCCTCTCGTCCAACCTGTTCACCAAAATAGGATCAGGACGAGCCCTTCTCTGATCCACAGACATTGTAGTTTGCTCTCTCGATGCTATAGCTAACACAACAACAGGAGCACAAAAGAAAGAGCGACAAGGGGGGAACCCACATGATTTTAAGAAACGGAAGAACCCACATAGCCAACAGTTGAGAATCTTACTCATGTCATCAGGGAGGCAATGATTTGCGAATTTGAGGCTGCAATCTCGGATAATTCAGGCTAAACGATCTATGCATAAACAGCGCTAACGCGTGCAAAGTTAAAATTAAAGCTAAAAACGGTCAATTGGGGCAAGATCTACTGCCATACAGGCTAGGGATGGCATACCATGCATGGGTCTTTTCGACACCGATCAGCACAAAAAACAAAACATAGCATAATCGAAAAGAAGAAAAGAAAGGGGGTGAATTATATATCATCATCATCACCACCATCTTTGCATTTCTTTTTAAAAGACATCTAAAGTCATTGATTGTGAGATATCGGTGGTTTCCACCACTTTTTTGAACTCTGCAAACGAGAGTTTACCATCGTGATCCTCATCAGCCTCCATGATGGTCTTGTCGACCAGCTGCTGGAGCTCGGAGTCCTTAAGGTTCGTGCCCACCATCATCTTGAGGACAATGAAAAGCTCGCCGTTGCTTAGGAAGCCGTCCCGGTCGATATCGTATACCCTGAAGGCCATTTGAAGTTTTTCGTCTTTATTGCCTTTGCTTGAGAACGCGCTGAGCCCATTGATGAACTCCTCGAAGTCTACAGTGCCGTCGCCATCGCGATCAAAGATTTCAATCAGCCTGGAAGCCAGCGGATTGCTGCTTATAGCGGGAATGCTTAAGAACTCGTTTCGGTCGATGGTTCCAGAATTGTCCTTGTCGAGCTTCATAAACCGCTTCATCAGTCTATCGACCTCGTTTCGGTCGACTTTTTTTTCACGTCAGATACAAATCTAATCTACCCTAGCATATACACAACATACAATTGGTTCCTTCGACTATAGAGTCGGCTATCTGTGATGTACCGGCACCCATTAGATAGACGACTGATTATCTGGTTACAAGGCAGTGGGAAGAAGATGGGTTAAAATTATATACCACACATATAAAAGCCACTTTAATACTTAACTGGAGAAAGTATCAAATTTTAAAAAAAAAGTTGCTACAGCAACAGATTGACTACTAGACTACTAGTCAGACTACAATGAGTAGTACTGGCTACTACAATGAGACATGAGTCTGAGTGACGTAATGACCTAATAAAAGGAGTTAAGGTGCATCATGTAAAACATCATGCTGGTCGTTTATTTTTATTTTTTTTCATTTTTACAGAAGGTGGGGTAAACTAGGTGCAAACTGGTAAATACCCTCCAAATAATAAAGTGTCATCTAGGGGGCTCATGTGTTCAAACGCGGAATTATTTTATTAGCGTGCGCGTTATTTCTTTTTGATAGCTGCATTTTGCATAATTGGACTATGCACGTTTGGTTTGTTTTGTGTTTGTTACTTTTTTCGAATGAGTTTAATTGGTGTTCATGATTTGTTACTGCAATATGCCAATATGTCAATATGGAAATATACAAAAATGGCACTTGTGATGTATCAAAAAATACACACAATTGTCTTCCTTATATATCATAGTATCCAATTGCTCTGTAGCTAATGGTGCTTCTGTATCTAGGACTATATAGCGTTGCTGCCTATGGAAATTTTATGGATCAGCCTTTGATAGCCTAGACCATGTCATGAACCCTTGGTAGTTTATAAATAAAACGTATTTTGTCTACATGGCAGGCCAGAGCCCATTGCCAATTCAGGAGCGTTCTCTAGGGGGAGCGATATTTCACCATATAGCTTTCCAGGTATTATTATAATTCGTGCTTCAGGGATGTATGACGCCCTGAAAACTGCGTACATATGGTCTGACAGGGAACTTCGCATCTATTGGTTCCGGTGGCGAAGTACCGCGGTTAGAGAGACCTAATCAGCATGGAGCCCAGGTTCAGAAATAGAATGCAGCGTCTTCTTTTTTCCACTGTTAGCAGTTTAAACACTGCTTTCCATATCAATCGTGAATGCACCGCTGAAACACGGACAATCAATTCATGAACCAACCGCATGAAGGGCCATAGGCGTAAATTACGCAGCAGCATTCAATGCAATTTGAAGGGATCCTCGAAATGAGGCATTGTCAACCGAACGCCATGTATAATTCACTAGCCTCAAACTGAAGCTACAGTATTTGTGTTCTATTATGAGTGCAAATTCAATGAGTAGTGATGCTTAAGAGTCGGATATAGAAGGCTGAAACATATATACTCTAGACAACGAGCTGGTTTGCCCATTAAAAAAAATTGATAAGGATAAATCAAAACTCTTGTCGCCAAGACCCTAGTCTGAGGCTGTTTCGTCCTGCTGTTCCAAGAAGACAGCCTCCGCATGGCCCCTTTCGACGTCAACAAACCTAAAGATAACGATTGGAGTAACCATCATAAGAAGCAAGAAATAAAATGTATACCTGATGTTATGGGTTTTATCTGTGATTAGCCCAGTGACCAGCGGCCCAAGTATAGAAGAACCCTTGTCAGTAACTGAAAATAGAGAGAAAAAAGTCGACTCTCTACCTCGAGGAATTAACATTGAAAAAATACTTCGACAGCTTGCGTTCAATCCACCAAGCGCGAACCCGTACAGTACGGCGACTACATACATTTCCCACGGGTTCCACAATCCGAACTTTTGGTGAGTGAAGAACCCCAGGATGCCGTAGAACGGTATTAGCGATGCAATGCATATCACGAAAAGTATTCCATTGACGGGGTTCGTACCTATTCGCGGCTGAATATATCTTGGGACCACAGTAGCACCCGCAGTGCCTGCTAGTACCATCAAAACGCCAAGTATTCCCATCGACGGTGCTGACATGGATAGTTCTGCTCTCGCGAAGAGAATCGCGGCCGAGTTGATTGTAGTCGCCGCGTCAGAGACAACAAACCAGCCGAGAAGAAAGATGGCTACATCCTTCATTTCACGAGCTTCTTTGAAAGTCTCGAATATAGTTTTCCAGCCATATATTATATACCCTTTATATCCACCTTGACTGTGCTCATGAGGCAGCGGAGGCCCAGGCCTCGATTTCAAAAATAAATAAACTGGAATTTGGAATACTAACCACCAAAACCCTACAACAAACACAGCCAGTCTTAGGTTTAATGCCTCTTGCATATTTCGTGTTGCAATCACAACCAGAATAGTACCAATCTGAACAATAAAAGCCGCCAGATATCCCACCGCAACACCCGTACCGCTTATCCTTCCTGACAGCCTGGCTTTCTCAAACACACTAGGCCCAACTGTCTCTCCTGCCAGCAGCCCTTGTTCTTCTTCTCCTCCCTGCTCTTCTCGTTCATTCTCACGATAGTTTTCAACTAGCACAGGAAGATATGAATTACCACACACCGAGACGGCACCAAATGCGGCATTGGAAAGTATCGCCAGCAGCGAGGCAATATAGTAATGCGTAGGCGTAATCCCCAGGAACATGCAAGTAACCAAGGACCCAATTACTGCGAATATCACTAACAGATTCTTTCGGAATCTGCCACGGTCAGCGGCCCCGCTCATGGAAATAACTACTAATGTTTGCAACAGTACTGATAATGAAAAGGTATAAAGCGCCAGGCTCGAAGTATCAATATACATCCCTAGGAACGGTACAACGCATTTCGGAGTGCCAATATCACCTCCTGGTAATGGTACCTCTGGATCGTCTTCTCCTGGTGGCGCCCCAGGAACTGGAAGCCTGGTCCTAGGAATCTCTAAGCAAGGCGTCTCATAGTCCTTGACCCAAACCGCATTGTGCCTGGCATACTGCTCCAGCAATATCGGAACATATGTTCCTACCGCGCAAACAATAAAGGGCTCACATGCCCATGAAAAGGAGTACCATCCAATGAGTTCCCGTCTTGTAGTCGGTTCCTTCTTCATCTGACTCTCAAAGAGTCTGCACTACTATGCTGTAGTGGCTTTTGCTAGCTAGTTTGTCTTGTAGTGAGACTAGTCTTGTGGTATACAGTGTGCTTTATTGTTACGCGCTGGTAATGTTATTGTCCTTTAGCATATTGTATATATATATATATTGCTGACTACACTAGCGTAGTTAATCCATATATGTGCAGACCCCAACCCCAAGTGCGGCTGCTGCTTGGAGCCGAGCCGAGGCTCAGGCTTATATTAAAGTAAATCAACTCCACTCCAATCTTCATACATAAACTAACATAATACACTAAAGGCAATGTCTAGCCTTACGGATTCGATAAATAGGATCCTGAATAATCCGAAATACCACGATCTACTCGCTATACTGAAAGGAACCCGTAATGGTATGCTGGTTCGCTGTGATGCTAGACGCTGGATCTAACTATCAAAAGGCGTGGTGTATGGCGCTAGATTAAGATTTTGCCATGCGCTGGTAATGTCATTCCTTTTCAGATCTGGATCGTATGTGTAGTGGTGCGATTATTATGGAGTGAGCGTGGGGTCTAACGAGAAAAGCGCCAAAACTAGGTTCGACGGCGTTATCAGGTCGACGATAACGCATGCGAGGACCCTTGGATCATTTGTTTTCATCTATAAGTCTCTGCTCTACCTGCAGAAGCTAATACGGCACTCTTCGGCGTCTACCCTGAAGGAGATCAAGAGTGGCTCACGTCCTATGGATGCGTTCTGGGCAGGACTTATTGGAGGCTATCTTGTGTTCGGACGGAATACACCATCAGCTGCTGGCAGCACAATTGCGCAACAGATGGTTCTGTACGTTTTTTCCAGAGTCGTACTCGGCACAAGTAAATACATTTTGCAGACGATGGCCGAATCAAAGGGCCCCAGGGCCCTCATTTCAAGCACATCTTGGTCAGTTCTAGCCAGCCTGTCGTGGGCTACTGTGATGTTCCTGTTTAGAACAGATCCACAACTGCTCCAGCGATCAATGCTGCACTCAATGAACTATCTCTATGTCGATTCCGAGTCGTGGACAGGACTATCTGACTTTTTCTAGCCTCGCACGGAATGATAGATAATAAATTTACATGAGATCTGCGTTTAGAAAAAAAAAGGGGCATTATGAGAGAGAGAAAAAAAAGTATGACTAGACGGTATATATATACAAAGGTAAAGAGTATTTTTTTCATTTTCAAAGAAAAAAAGGAAACAAATGCTGAGCTGAAACAGAATTAAACCATATTCCCTGCGCAAAAAGCTAGATGCAAAAACCAATATGCATTTTTATTTATAATTTTTGATTCTTTTTTTTCTGTTTTTTTTTGTTGTTTATAGTTGTGTTTTTTATTCCGTTATGAGTAGATGATTTTAGCGGTTTGAAAAAAAACTTAGATTTATCGTTGCATTCTTAAGAGCCTTTAATCATCAGTTAGTTTGAGCCTCAGATTTTGGAATAAACGGCACTGCCGCTGCAGCATTGAAAACCAACTTCGGCTGTTGCTCAAATTCTGAAGAGGGAGATGGCGCTGCACCAGTTGTCTCATCTTTACCAGCAGGCAATCTGTCAGATGCTGGCAACACCCAAGTATCCCATCCAATACGAGGCCTGATACGATTGCCAATGACCTCACCGGAAGGAGACCATCGACAAGCCTCGATAAACAAGTTCAGATCGCCGTTAGTAAGAGCCTTAACTCGATTGAACGAAGCCAGAACGGTCATCGGGACCAAACCTTGAGAGTTCATTTGCCGGCGCAGATAAAGATCCTTACAAAGATTCTCTACACTCAGATAGTACTCGACTTGAGCAATGACCAATCCTAGTGTAACTTCGTATTGATTTGGAGCCTGAGCCATATTCGGTGCAGGAAACATCTGCTGACCGTATAAAAATTCAGGCTGAACATAATAATTCTTGTTGAAATGTGATGCTCTCCTTCCCCCACCGTTTGGAACAAAGTTCGACTGGAACCCTGCAGCGGGATGGGTCCTAGGACCTGCTCCATGACTATTGTTATTATTATTGTTGTTGTTATGCGGATGATAGTACCCATTACTCTGAAACCCGTTTATCTGTTCAGATTGTTGTCCTTCGCCTCTATACCGAGATTTACCATTATTATTGTTGTTGCTGTTGTCCTTGAAGGTATGGGTAGTAGATGCATTATTCACTAGGCTGGCAGCAGCAGGACTAGAGGAAGCCGCAGCTGAATCCTTCTTGACATCATTTTGAGGGGCCTGAGCCGAAGCTGGGGCTTGAGCCTGGGGCTGGGGTTGGTGTGGCTTCGTTGAAGATTTGATAGAATCCTTTCTGGACTGAGAATGAGAATTCTGCTTGTGTCCTCTATTTTCGCCGCGCTTCTCATTAGACGAGCCATTCAAATTCCCGCTAGGGTTACTGCTATTATTGCCGTTGACCACTTTGCCATTTCTCGACTTGCCAGGACGTGATTTGCCCTGAGCGGCGCCATTGTTCCCTCCAGCGGCAGCACTGCCGCCGGCAGGGCCCGGCGCTGGGGTATACGGAACCCACTTTTCTTTGCCATTCCGTCCCTTGACGGAAGAGGCGATACCCGCGGCCATGGAACCGGCGACAACCGAGGCGGCAGAAGCTGGAGCAGCTTCCTTCTTATCGGCAATGACTCCGCCTTCATCTGGCTTGGGCCAGTTTGCCGGGTCCAACGGCTTCTTGGGGCCAGAGCTACCAGACATGTCACTACTCGACGACAGCGGCGCAGCTTTGACAGGCGAGGAGCTGGCGGGCGACGCGCTAGCGGTAGATGCAAGTGACGGGGAAGCGGTTTCGGGAGTCGCTCCTTGTCTAACTTTCCAAACATTCACGCTAGGCACTGGAGCCGGTGTCAGGCTGGTAGCGGGCTTTTTGGCGGGCGCTTCGCTCGCCACGCTGGCTGTCGGGGTTGTCGACTGAGCCGGCTCAGACTCCTCTTTGGCGCTCGGCGGCTGTTGTTTTTTTCCCTGCGTCGAACGCGCGGGCGGGGGCGTGGTCGTTGCTATCGAGCTGGACGCAACAGACGTCAGCGCAGGCGATGCGCTCGAGGGAGACGCAGGCGCAGTGCTTTGAGAAGAAAGCGACCCGGACGTGCTCGCTCCGTTTGGCTCGTCCTTAGAGGACGACCCTGCAGCAGTGGCGTAGGAAAGCGACATTGATCTAGGATGAGATTAAAGCCTTTTTTCAATCTTCTTTGATTCCTTTCGAACGCCCAAAATGAAAACGACCAGATTTAGAACTCTGCTAAAGCCCGCTCCGGTATAAGATCAAGCTCCTTAATGAGTTCCCAGAGCTACCCGCGACAACAAATAAGTCTGGCTTCGTTTTGGTTCCTCCTTTCCAGCACTGAAATTAAATCGGAACAACAAAAAACCAACCAGAAAACCGCGTATCGAACCAGTAATCAAGCACAAATACCCAGATCCCTCAGATTACAGAAACCGCAAGACGCAAACGACGCAAAATCGACTTTCGCAAGAAATCACGTACCGCTCTTGTACTTTGCCTGTCGATTCTCCTCAAAAACGTATCAACTATACGAAACAGCAGCCTTTTCTCCACTCAGATCTAACAAATCCTAACAAGAGAAAGCAAACGACTAAAAACAACACAATTCCGGAGCAGTTACAAGGTCACGTTGGCTCAGCTTCGGCGTGTACAGGCTCTTTGATATATGTTTTGTGCTTCTTCGTAGGGGGATAAAAAAATGGATGGAAGTGGAAGGAAAGAGGGAAAAAAATTATTCGCGGGCAGAATGGGTCACGCTCACCACGCCGAACGGGACTGTTAGTGGGTTTTTCTGTTGTAGGTTACCATCAAACTGTGACAGTCAGTGTTTTAACTACGGTTCTGAACCTCCCAAGCCAACTTCGTTGAATCATCAACACAAATCGATAATGAGGTCGTCAGCGCTAAGGATGTATGCCACTCGTAGAACACCGCGGCCTGCTAAGCTGCCGGTAGCCATACTGCATCCACGGGCCCTGTACCGCAAGATCCTGCGTGCGCACCGCCATCTGGATCCCCAAGCGCGGGTCCTTGGCGATGCCTACGTCAAGGGCGAGTTCAAGCTGCACAAGGACCTGGACAACCCCGCGCAGATCATCGGCTTCTTATCGAGCTGGCAGCATTACGTAGAGTGCATTGAGGGCGACCGCTGGAAACACGAGAAGCTCGACGTAGCCAAGGTCAGCGCTATGAGCGATGAGCAGATCATACAGGTACGATCGTTCACGGTACTACAACAGGCATATAGGCTATGTACTAACTTCTACTGAAGCTCTACGAACTGATGCAGGCTGCTAAGGCTGAGCAATCCGAGTACGGAGACATTCTGAAATAATCGAATAGCCGCCCACTGTATATAGTACTGCATATGATAACACAATGACAAATATTATAGCATGCAATGATTCCCTGTCACCCCACTCTACTCCACACCCCACGAATGCATTTGTGTATAAAAGGGGCACCATATCCACCATTTCAAACCGGTTTACTTTAGATTTATAGTAGAGTTTTATATATATACGAGATGACGTCTGCCTTCACTAACCGCGGGGCGGCTATTACCTCTTTCCGGACCGTCGACGGCCAGGAACTGGCGCTGGGGTTCAGGAACAGCGATAATTATAAGCATCCTAAGAATAGCTTCTTAGGAGCGTCTATTGGGCGTGTTGCCAATAGAATATATGGAGGGTCGATTGAAGCGGCTGGGAAGACGTGGCCCTTGAATAACGACGACAGCGTCACCCTCCACGGCGGCAAGCAGGGCTGGGATAAGGCGGACTGGAAAGGACCGTTCGTAGAGCGCCGGGCCAGCGACGGCAAGGAGTCAACTGTGTACACGCTGAGGTCGGGCCACCTTGACCAGGGGTTCCCCGGAACCGTTGATGCGCGCGCCATCTACACTCCGTACGTCGAGGGCGGCAAGGCGATTCTGGAAATTGAATACGAGGCTGAGCTAGCAGACGATTCGCCGGTTGATGAGACTGTTGTCTCGCTCACGAATCACAATTTCTTCAACATTTCCGGCAATCGCAGTAGCTACGAGGGCACGAGACTCAAGGTTTACAGCCGCCAGGCGATAGCGCACGACCTCGAAACTCGAGTTCCAACCGGTGGCACTGACACGGTTCCAGTGGTCCCGGAGGATCTCTCGGCGTTCGGGCTCGCCAAGGATACTCCGTTTCTCGATACCGCGTTTGTGCTGGACGATTTGGACCAATTCCATGCTCTGGATACCAGATACAAGCAGCCGCAGACGCTAATACACGCCTATCATCCGTCGACCAAAATCAACCTCCAGGTGCTCTCCACGGAGCCGGTGTTTCAAGTATATACTGGCGACAATATGAACATCCCGGTGCTAGAGGGTGAGTCCCACGGGTTTGGCGATCGGTCTGGTTTCGCAGTGGAACCCGCCAGACCCACCAATGCTGCAAATATCCCTCAGTGGAGACAGTGGGTTAACCTGAAAAAGGGCGACAAGTATGGCTCGAAGACCGTTTACGTGAATTGGGTTGGTGAAAGTGATTTATAACTTGATTTTGTTAGTAGAATAGTAAGTATGTGGTCTGCTCTGACTGCGATTCATAGTCTTTACAGAGGATATTTGTATCGGACAGTCTACTCAATCAACTCGTATGGCCCTTTTGTCGGTAAATTCATGTCGAGAAAGCTTAGAACATAGTCTGAGAAGGCAACATGCTATGGTGCGGCGCGCGGCGTCCCTGCATAAAAGTTTAATTTTGATGCAGATAACCGTTTAACATAATTATCAGGCAAAACAAGATGGTCTATAGAGGAATATTCGGAGATTACTGCTGCAGCTGCACGTGACATTCACGGTGAGCGTTCTGCCGGTTCGAAACAGCGGCCTCAGAAATGTAAGCCTCGTTTTGTACTTTCCCGAAGGAGTATCTCTATCAAGTATCTAAGAAACTAAGGGCGCGACTTGAAGTTTTAGAGTCAGCCCTTGTAGGCAGGTTGCAGCTTGATTGCTGTATTCACCACTTCAGTAATAAAACAGCTATAACCAGCAATTACTGTAATTTTCTGTCATCAAAATACGGCCATGGTAAGACGAGATGGTTCCACAGCAGTCGAGAAGCTGGAGTTAGATCAAAATCAACGCACTGGACCCTGACACTGTTTTTGAGGTATCCGGTTCCGAAACAGAGGAGCAAGTGCAGATTTGAAATAAGGGGAGAAGCGAGTTTGATCGCAGACGAGAAACTTCATAACAGGCCGAATTGTGCCATGATGAGTGTTTGGATGAAGCGATGGGTGAGCAATGATTGAGGCGCTCTAATACTTGATAAAATGGGAGTCACAGATTCAGTTGTTCTTCCGCTTTTATTCCAATGGCGCAGGGCTAGGACAATGCTAACCGTTACATATTGTTGTCGCTTACACTTTACGAATAGAGGCCATGGATAAGCACCTGAGGGCCGAACTCAACAAAAGGAATATCATTTCAATGATAATTCACCCGAGGATGTTTATTTTCCTACTACATAGTACTCTGACTCAGAAATGCAACGACTGCAAAAGCTGGCTACTTTAGTCCTTCGTGAATCGCTATTGAATATTTGTTTTTGTAAATTTGAGGGGTACTGGATAACAGCAGCAGTGAAGAATGAATCCACACATATCAGGCTAGGTCGAAGTTGTGGGGTCGATGCGTGCCTAGAGTTACGCTACCGGCGTACATTCCAGCCCCGTCTCGGATCTCGCAGAATGTGCAGATTCAAACCTTAAGTAAACATGGACAATATTTGAGTTTTAGGTTGTTACCACTACTGAATTCGTTTGAAGATTCTCAGGAAATAATATTATCAGGTTTCAATCGGGTAAACCCTAAACATTGGCCGGCCAATCGTTTATTCGCATTGATCCCTCTCGGAGTTTCTGTTGTTCAAAAAATATTTCACGCTACATATTCGGAGTTATTACTATGAAACGAAAAACTAAAACACCATGTAATCAAAATGAATGGCCTTCCGTATTCGGTTCTTCCCCCGGTTAATTGCCCCACAAAGGACCACAATGGACCCACACCCTCTATACTCGGTTGTTTTCTCCGCACGTGACCAGAGCGCCAAAGTACTAGCCTGCTATTACGGTGCTATTAGGGTGCTCGAATACGTCAATTGGCAGCTATCTCGTTAGGGGATTAGGTCTAATCTAGATGATACGGAGGGGGTTGTTTCAAACGCTAAAAACAATTTAAGGTTCAGAGCCGCGGTCTGTGCAGCCATACCAGGAATCCAATAGTCATGCAAATTTATGCAACATCACACACAAATACGGTGAGCCAGAGATCTGCTTCGCAGATGGCCCAATATGGCACTATCTCGACCGCTTATGTGCGGGGTTTCACCGTACTTTAAATTAATATAAAGAGGGACCCTGCACCAGCTCTGAGCAGTCCCTGCCTCGGGTCTCATACATATAATATTCACAGTATAGGATGAAATTCAGTCACTCGTTTGTATCCACAGTGGCATTGGCGTGCCTGGCAGTGTTTGGCGAAGCTGCAGTACCACTTCCGTTTAATGACCCCTTTTATACCCCTCCCGCAGGGTACGAAAGTCTGCCGCTGGGTGCGATAATCAAGTCGCGTCCTGTGCCGAATGCGATTCCGGGACTGGAAAAGGTCAAGGCCGCGTACCAGATCCAATTCAGATCGTCAGACAGTTTTGGAAACGCGGAAGCAGCAATCACAACTGTGATTATTCCTACCGATGCCAAACCCAACCAATTGATTTCGTACCAGAACGCCGAGGACGCAGCCTGGATTGGATGTGCGCCTTCGTATACCCTGGAGACGGCTGGCGACAGCGATCTGCAGCAGCTGCTGGACTTGGGGTGGATCATCAACTACCCTGACTACGAGGGCCCGAAGTCAGCGTTCGGGGCCGGAATCCAATCGGGCCAGGCCACCCTCGACTCGATTCGAGCCGTTCTGCAGTCCAACTCGTTTACTGGAATCGATACCAAAGACATCGCCATCGCGGCATGGGGCTACTCAGGCGGGTCTATTGCAACCGGATGGGCTGCTCAGCTGCAGCCATCTTATGCGCCAGAGATTACATTTGCCGGCGTTGCGGTCGGAGGCTTCGTCACCAATGTCACCGGAGTCGCACTGAGAGTCAACGAGCAACTCGCTGCCGGGTTTGTGTCTGCAGGTATCTCCGGGTTGGCCAACGAATACCCTGCAATCAGAGAACTGGAAAATGAACTGTTGATCCCGTCTACGGCTGCGACTTTCAACAAAACTGAAAGCCAATGCACCCTGGATGACCTCACTCAATTCCTGTTCCAGGACGTGTTCAGCTACTGGAAAGGAGGCGAGTCCATTCTTGATATTCCAGCTATCGCAGACATTCTGAATGAAAATACTTTAGGCGCCTCTCCTCCGTCTGCACCTCTGTATGTGTACCAGGGTCAAAGCGACGAAATTGTCCCGCCAGAGCAGGTCGATCTTTGCGTCAGCAGATACTGCGCTGAAGGGGCCAGCGTGGACTACTTCAAACTCACCGGCGAGGACCATACTGGCGCTGCCGCCAACGGAGATGCTTCTGCTTTGGACTGGCTTGTGAGCCGTATTGAAGGGATCCCCGCCGGCAAAGGCTGCACTACCAGGACCACCGTGTTCACAAATACCATTCTGCCCACGAGTGTATACGATCCCGGTCTTTCTACTGCTGCTCCTGCGATTACAACCTCTGCAAGCGGGAACTTCTCATTGACCAGTGCGGCATCAGCTACTTCCGGAGCCAATGTCACCTCTGGTGTAGTCTCCACTTCCCAAGTTGCCTCTTCTGTTATCACGTCACCTCCAGTCTCGTCTGAAAGCAACGCAGTCGTGACATTTACTACCACCTACTTTGATACCGAATGCTCATGCACTAAGACTAGTACTTCTAAGAGCACGGTTCAACCGTCTGCTGCACCTTCTGCTGCGCCTTCTGTTGCGCCTTCTGTTGCGCCTTCTGCCGCTGCAGTCGCTGTCATTACCACCACATATTTCGATACCGAGTGTGGATGTACCAAAACTTCAGTTCTTTCTTCTTCCACTGCTGCTGCGGCTACTAGTGCCCCTGCAGGTACCGGTGCGGCTGTCGCCTCATCTGCTGCAGTTCCTGCAGAGGTTTCCAGCTCTTCACCTGGTGTTGAAACTGCATCCTCGAGCGGTGCCACTTCCTTGACTGTGGCGATGACACTTGTCATGATGGCAGTCCTTGGTGTAGTCTATTAATTTCTTTATACAATTTCTTTTATACTTAATTATTCTCTTAAGATAAACCCTTGTACTTTTGATAAAAGGGAAACGATGCTTCCTCTGGGCTTTGATGATTGTTCAGTGTAGTCAGCCCATTTCTCATGTTGCCAGCTAGTTTGGAATTCATCAGCCCGAAATCCTTCCGCTGAGCCAAACTTCCTCAAATTTTCAGCAAACATGCTCCACAATGGATAGTAGTACGTACTCACTAATCCTGCCCATTGTTTCGATGCATAGTTATTTACTTCTCCTCCAGGAAAAGGACCCCACAGAGTGATTTGATTTCTAGCTTGGAACTCATAGGTATCAGCAAGATCATTATCAGACCCTGCCATCTTCCGCGCAGAGTTGATCCAATTGGAAAGCAAAAAGTGATCATCAGTATAGAGAACGTCGTCCAATAGTGACAAGGTCTCCAATAAACGGTCAAACTTGTCAGCATCATCATACAAATAAGTATCAACAAAATCATTGGATAGTAGCTGTCTTGTGAGATCAACCACGTCGTAGTGAAAGTTAATCTGGGAAGTCCACTCGGGGTTCTCCAATACGAAAGAAGCCATTCTCTGCCAAATCACCTTGAAATCCTTAGTCTCGTAGAAGAGCTTGTTTGGTTGAATGCCCGGAACATTGGCAATTCCCTCCAGTGCTGGAGTGAGTTCCAGCACACCCTTTGGAACCGCTTCGGTTCCAGTTTTTTTATCGTTCGTGTACACTAGTTGTGCTAAACCGATCCAGATTTGTATTAGCTCTTCAGTAACGTCTTCGGGGCCATACCTACTTTTGATGTATGAGGAAACATACGCTTCCAACTCGAAGGGCTCCTTGGACCAGGCTTGGTCCAGGAGTAAGTCATATATAATCTGGTTGCCTTCTTGACCTTCCATAGCGAGCCCTGCGCCGCTCAAAGACGACGACTGAGCTTTGGCTTCGGTAAAGTTCTTGGTTATGTAGTCGAAACTGCCCTCGAACCCAAGCACTCCTCCGAAATCGTGAAGTTCACACCAGATCCACTCATGGCCATAGTACGAATCAGTCTGGTCCCACACCGGATAAAAGTCAGAAAAGAGGTCCAAGATTAGCAATTGGCCATGCTCCGGTCCAGATAAATAATCCTTAATTCTAGTCCCGACGCCCCAGAATTTTCTACTGTGGTAGAATAGCCATCCTTGCATAACCCATATCGCATCCGGATCAGCACTTCTCAGCGAATTGATCGTTCCAATAGATACATTTCTCAAGTACTCTGTCTCTCCTGAAAATGGGTCGTTCTCATTATATTGATCCAGAGTGTAGTAATGCGTAACGTCGCCAAGATACTCCTTCTGCTTCTTGATAAAACCGACCTGGATATCTTTGTACAACGGATCCAAAGGATCGAGCATCGTGACGTTGCTATACTCAGCAGGGAACCCGTTCCAGTTCGGAGAGTCAACTACATTCGCATTAGGGTGTAAAGTTCGAACTTCACGGGGAACGAACCCGGTAAACGCAGGCAATATCGGTGTCATTCCGAGCTCCGTCATTCGGCCAACAATCTTCTTTTGAAGTTCTAACTGTTGTTTATGAAACGCGAAATCAGCTGTAGCATTCCAATTACCTTGGATATTTCCAAACCTGTTCCATGGCAAGAAAGCTGGTCCGGATATAAACCCAGCTAAGTGGTCATCAGTGAATCCAAATTCCTTCAACACCTCAATTAAGATCTGCTCATACCCCACCCAGGCAAGCGGTAGGTTTATGCCATGCAACGCCGCCCAGTCGAGCAGATGCTCCCAGTCTTGCCATGAGTAGAATGCCGTTGTATATCCAAACGTAACGGTATTAAAATGATATCTGTAGCGAACTGTAGAGGATCCAGTCAACTTTTTACAGTCTACGTTATCATCACACAGATCCGGCAGACTTTGAACATCCTTTAGAGTGTTATCCGTCCAAGTATACGAAACATGAGCATAATCAGATAGATATCGGTAGAATCCAGATGAAACTGCGCTAAGGGAGGTACCAATGATGGTTATTCGCCTGCTTTCCGGATCCTGCGATACCTCATAGCTATCATGCCCATCACCAAGTGATTCACTTAAACGAAATTCAAATTGATCTGCAAATTTCGGTAAAGTACGCCTTACCAGCGCTTCGATCCCGCCTACAGCATTAGATCGGCCTGTAAGCCAGTTGAAATCCAATCCCAAATATAGAGAAATGGCTCCAACGATGAGTCCAAACCAAGAATAAAGCATTGCGTCGGTTAGATGGCAGCAAGACAGGACAATATGTTCCTAAAGTTCAAGTTATATAAGATGCTCGAAGGTTGCACTCCACGCACGGCGGAAATGTAGCCATCTTCGGTGGATTCGGCGGACCACCGAAACAGATTAGGCAGCTATCAGTACCATACAAAGACAAATCGTTCTCTGACTATCTGTAGTTAAAGATTGGTATGTATGGAATAATTTAGCCAATTCTAAGATAAATGTAAATTTAGTTAAAACTACGTTGTTTTTCAAGTTTAAAATGCTTTCCTATACTACATTTATGTTTTGCACCTTCTAATAAATTAAATTAAAGTGTTGTCGCATTCTTACATTTTGATCCCAAAACCTATACGCGTAACGCGCGCTTGAGATCTATGGAGACCCTAACAATACAGGTAAGAGTGAAAGTACGAAAGATCTGAAATATTGACAGGAAAACGCTAACACTCAAAGGCTGGTAGGGAGCCGTCGCTGAGCGATGTAAAGATCATGCCGTTCAAGACTGTTTCTTCTGGCGCTCTGCCATTGTCGTTTCTGCCACGCGATAACGCATGGCAGCGATGCAAGCCATTCACATGTAGTCAGTCTCAGCTGCATGCGAACCAGTCTATAACTCTTGTGAAGATTATGGAGGGCGAGAAATCTTCTCAAGTGGGATTTGTTCAGAACGTTAAGGGCCATGTTTGGTGTCTAGGGAAACTCGACAAGTCTGTTCGAATGCGTGATCTTAGAGTACTGCCAAATTATGAGCAATCGGAACAGCATCCTCCAGATGATTTTATCTTGGACTTCTCTACTGCTTGCACTTTATCGCCGAACTGGGAGATTGGCGGCAACAGGGAGGTTCCAGATATTAATATGGATCCACCTGGTTCCATCCTGCAGGCGCCTGCGAACACTGATTCTTCAGTAGGCGTTATTCAGGAAGCTGTCGAGGAACCGAGAGATCCATTGGCTATGCTGAAACTGAAATATTACGAAACGCTATATACTATGAAAACGCCACTTGCATATTTTGCGAAATCGACCCTGTCGCGGATAAGATCGCGCTGCAAAGAGCGCCATAAATCGAGGGCCGGGTACCTGGAGGAAGTCATGAAAACCCTGAGTGGATCAGTCCTCCAGGTTGATGTGATGGAATTCAAGTATGATGTCGACAACGCAGTGGAAGCGATCAGAAAACACAGAGACGGACTACCGCAAGAGCCACTTTGCTATTCGCCCGATGAAATGAAATATCTAAACCAATGGAGATCGTCTGTTGAGTTCTGCGATGAAAACGCGCTACGAAACGCAATTGAAGCCCTGAAAATCCGAGAGATACAACTTCAGGTCATACTACTACTGGAAATTTTGGCTATTCCAGCCTCAACAAATGCTGGATCGTCACCTATGGAGGATTCAGCCGCATCGAGCCCCACCACGCCCAAACGGAAACTGAGCGTCAGGCCACCCATGGTGCGGCGGAAGCAAAGCTCAAAGTCCAAGAATAAAACTGTAGAGGAGGAGACGAAAGCGATTGCTCTATCGCATGAGACATTGATAGACTTGTGGTTCGACCGGCTATGCATATGGCAAGCAATCAGCGGAGAGGTTCGTGATGACGCGAACAGCGATACTCCGGATCAGCTGCAGGAGTTTTGCTTGGAGGTAGTGCTGCCGTTTTTCGGTGCGAGGCTTCCAGACCGTACCAAGGAGATGCTCAAAAAGGCTAGAGGGCTTTCAGCCAAGCGAATACCAACCAAGCCAGCTATCCAAGAGAAGGCGGCCGGAAAGAAAAAGAAGTTATCGTCGTCGCCAGCGGTCTCAGTAATGGAGGAGATAACTCCTGCTACAAAGACACCTTCGATTCGGGGAGGCTTATTAGTTGCAAAATCAAGTCAACAGCAGCGGCGACAGGTTGAAATGACGCGCTCTACTGTCAAAAAGGATAGCAATGGTATCGCTGAAGAATTGGCAACTGCAATCAAAAACATCTCTAAGCCAAATCGGTTTAATGTAAACCAGGAACTTGTCAGTAGTCGGCCCGTTATTCAGAAGAAATCCACTATCCAGGTGGCTGCAAACGGACCAACAGCCACGCCATCTAAGAAACGGCCAACTACAGTTACTAATGAGCCTTACGTCGCTGCTACTCCTACCAAAAAGCCATGCCTAGACTATCACGACTCGGAAATGATTATTGAGTCCTCCCCAATTAAGACCCCCGGTTCAAATCGGGCGCCAAATATTATATTGTCTACGCCTGTTTCGGTCTCCAAGTTAGATTTCCGGCAGTACACCTAAATAATAGTAGAATAAATATATTTATTATCTTTTCAGCTCCTAGTCTTAAAAATCCCCGTGCAATATAGCATATGCAATCTCCTGACCGTCGGGTTCTTGGGAAATTCTCTCCACTAGCTCCTCGCCAATTTTGCTTTCAAGCTTTGAGGTATCCACGTTCGTCAAGTCAGAAACAGGAGGCGCTTGACTTTTAAGAGACCTCAAAGCTCCGATCACAGCCTTGAGTAGAATGGTCCTTTCCTCTTCGTTGGGAACCCGGGGTAAGATGCCCTTGATCCAGGCATTTGCGTTTCCAACGATTACAACACGCACAATCTCAGGACCAAGCGCCTGAATGCCAACCACTGCACCGTACAGAGCTCCCACAGGTCTTGAAACATCCATGAATCCCTTCAACAGGGTTCGGGTCACTCGTGGCTTTAGGGTATGGTAGGAGTCCCCATAGGTCTGGCATATTTTCCGTAAAAGCGAGGCTGCGAAGTCTCTAACCGCATAGCTCTCATTACTAACCGGCTTTGGCCCTATCCTTTTTGCCAAAAGCGGCGTTAAAACTGATGGCATCAGATGGTGGATATAAGGTTCGATAAATATTGTAGGGTTTGATAAAAGCGCATGCACAACCTCAAGCATGTTCGACAGCAGCGCCAAATTGGTCTTGAGGCTTTGCGACACCTTCTCCTGTACAAATTGAACAAAATAAGGCACTAGCTGGTGTAACCCAGGATCATTTCTGAGACTGCTTAACGCAGAGTTACGCAGTTCGTCTTCATCCGCAGTAGAAACCAACGCCGCAATCATCTTGTCGAAATACAGCTGCAACTCCTTAGATATCACATGCTTGATGAGCGGCTTCACGTCCATATCATTGGACAGCGCAGAAACAGAATTATTAACCTGGGACCCTCGCAGCTTAACGGGCATGGCCTTAATCTCAGATAAATGAGGATTTTGAGGAATCGCAGGCTGCACTCCTTCAATCGCAAGCCAATGCGCTGTGAAAGTCACCGCTCGAGGAACCTTCGGCAGCGGTTCGTTTATTATCTTTTCAAAGTCAAGATCCTCTTCTTCATCCACATAGTACAGCGTCTGTCCCGGGCCAACCATCGCCTCACGATAGTTCAACGGACGCGTCGACTCGTACCCGTACAGCGGCTCAACATTCAAAACTTTCAGCGCCTGGCTGATATCCGAAGTTGTTAGCGTTGTACGTCTGCTATGTCTCATGAATTTCAGGCCCTGCTCTATGATTTCGTGGATTCGGTATTCAATATCCATTGCCAGGGTTTTGGCAACCTCGTCAGGCAAGTTTGAGATCCCAAGAACCTCAGCAACATCCTTCACTGTATCTGATGGAGACCATAGAGTATGTGAATACTTTATAGCATTCGACATTTTAAATGATCGTGACGAGTAATAACGATGGTGATAGTTCTACATCACCGATTGGCGGGACAAATATCAAGTGCGCGTAATTTAGAGTCTGAAAATTTTGGTATCTACTACCGATCTACTATACACAGCAGTATAAACTTTCAACCCAACATCCAACTCTCGAACTCGGCAAGATACATTTCTATGTCACTTTCAAGGTTGGCAGGTTCCCGCATAAGTCTGGCGAGGAGTCGACTCGTGCTAGCGGCCGTTGGCCGCTCTGCTGCGCTGTACTCATCTGACCAGAGATCACAGTATAAAGGAAATCGCCGGCAAACCACGCGAAGAACCGATGGAAACAAATGGCCACTAGCTGATGGCAAAGTCATGTTTCCTTCTGATGTGTCCCGGCCGTATCTCAGAGAACGACGGGAAATGCTGGACTACTGTACGCTTTCGAATCAGAAGACTCCACGAGGCGCTGAACAGCTCAGTGATGTGGCTGGTGCCATGAGTATTTACGAAGAGCTGAGAGACAAGGCAGTCTTGAGTGCAAATGACGTTTCTTCTGTAGTCCAGGCGCTGCATGCGTCTTCAAGGATATTTTTAAAGGCTTTCAGACGGGTGATTTCTGAAAAGAAGCAAGAAGCGCATGTTCAGTTGAACTTACAACTTCTACAACACGCAGAACGAATATTCGAAGACGTCCTAAGCGGCCTTGTACCGATCCGGAACGTTGGTCTAGTGCATTTTTTTACGCTTTACAAATCTGCTAAAGTGCCTTCTCGTGGTCTTGAATGGTGGGAACAACTGCAGTCTGCAGGCAATGAAAAGTTACTACAGGCTGCGGATGGTAAGGTCCGGGGTTCAGTTTTAGGTTTGATGGCCGCAAGCGGACAGAGGCTGAGTGATATGGAAGAGTTCTATGTCTCGTCGAAGTCTCATGGCTCTGATATTAATCTAGATCACGAGATGGTTTTAGCATATCTTCAGCGCGGTAAAACGGCAGAAGCATTAGAGCTCTATTCTAGCGTTCTGCGAAAATATACCGGCAGTAAGAACGACTACTACTTGGGTCGGATCCACGAGGCATTCATCGGTGATAATGAGGATTTGGAGGTTGCTAGAAGGTTTTTCGAGGAAGCGCTAGAGCAGACCACGCCATACGTAACATACGCCCATCCTTCCTGCGTATATCGAATGTTTATCAGATGTTGGAAACAGAACGGCAATATCGAGGAAATCATCTCGCTATGGTCTAAGTACTTGTCGTACGCCTCGAAAGTTCGGGAATCTGAATTTAATATTCTGAATTATTATGTGATCCAGACATTTTTTGATCAATTCCCTTCTAATACCCCTGAGAGCTACGAAATCCTGAAACGGATCATTGCCCTCTATAACGAAAAAATTGGCATTTCAAAACTGTTTTTGAACACCTTGATGGCTCAAGTCTCCAGATGGGGCGATGCCTCAGTTGCCAAGAGTGTGATTGAGAGCTTTGACTCCTACGGGATACATAAGCAGTATGACACTATCCGAACGATTCTAAACTGCTGCCAGCATTTCGAAAGCGATCTGGAGGGAATCAAGAAGTACTGGCAATTACGTCTGGAGGAAAGTGAAAAGTTAGAGGTATACGATTTCTGGGCATTGGCAAAGGCATGTAGTCATCCAGGCCGTGACCAATTTTTCTTAGATACCTGGAACGAGTACATTAGCAGGCCCGATGTACCCCAATCGGACATTACCAGAACTCTTGGCTATCTATCCAATCCCTTTAATGGATGCCAGATCTATGCAAAGTCTCTTGGGTTTGAACTGCTGACCCCTAAAGAGGCTGCGGAAATCGGACAATCAATCAAAAATAGATCTAGAGGTTTGGCTAGTGGGTCATTCACTGATTCTGTGGCTCGTAAAGTCGAGTCTATCGAGTCTGCTGAAACTGCTAAACCTATCGAAAAGACCGATGTTAGCGAACTCGTTGAAGCCACTTCTGAACCTACTGAAGCCACTACTGAGACCACAGAGGCTGTGTCTAAGACTGCTGAAACTGCTGATCGAGCTGCTAAGGAAACCGTTACTGAAACGGTTAGCGAAGCTGAAGTGGAATCCGGGTCTAGTAATCTCTCGGAAGGCGCACCATCGGTAGAAGATCAAAAAGGTCTTGACGAAGAAAAATCCACATAGACCTTATAACGTTCACTTGTACATAGCTTGATTTCACATTATTTTGTTTTGATTAAGATAAATCCGATACTGCTAACTTCTAATAATATCCCAAGTTACATCACACCGCAGAAATCAACACGATATGGGGAGTTGTTTCTCATCATCCTCTAAGGATGATCAGCGGCTAGGCGGCCAGGACTCGGGTACTGCTGTAAATAGCACGACGAGGTCTCATCCTGTCCGTAATTCACCAGCCCAATCTTCTGGTCGTCCACTGTCAAGCGATGCGATTCCGCCTACCAAAGATCCCAAGACCGCTGCTGCTGAAGCTGCAGCTGTAAGTAACCAAAACTCGGTAAATACGACAGTAACTGATCTTTTAAGAATCGGCAGCAATCCCAGTATAAGCCTGGAAAATTGTCTGCAAAGTTGCAACAAGAAAGGGCAAAGAAACGAACCGAGCTACTTTCGTCATCCCCCACACAATCCTCCGAACCTCTTGTTTACGACTAAATAGAAATCACTTTGACAAATACCATCTTCAAACTATTGAAAGGCTAGAATAGCTATCTTCTTTACGTAACTTTATATCTAGAAACTGGTGCTCTGCTATCAGACACTGCAGTAGCTTCGATCCCACTCATAAGCAACGCTACTAAGGCCTTGTGCGAGTTAGCCACCGAAGTTTCTGTCTGGCCCTCAATCAGAATATACAACTTAGGGCCCTGACCCTCCTCTGGAGTGACGCCCGGAGGGTAAAACACACCCTTCGTGGTTATCGAGGTCGAATTTGCATCAATAATCTTAGTGATGTTCGAATTATTGGTAACAGCCCATCTGGCCTTGATTGGGAAATCATTGATCTCAAGAACGGTATGAAACGCTCCAGTATCTGGGCCGTGGTTATCTGGCGCCTTGCCCACGCGAACTTGTCCACGATCACGGCTACTTTGATGGATACCAGCCTGCACAACAGCGGGTCCAATGGAATATTTCGACGCAAGTGAAGACTCATTCTCCACAGATGCTTCATCATCACTGAACCCACTCGCTGCCACAGTGGTTGCTTCATCTTCGATGTTATCTTCCTCGCCACCGAATGCCTTGCGTTCCTGTCTCCTTGCAGAGATTCTTGCCTCATCAAGTTTCTCAAGTCCCTTGCCACCGAATCCAGAGCCGTAGAACTTCTCTTTACCGGCCTTGACCTTTTCCAGGAATTTGTCTGCGAGGGCCTTGACCGGCTCAGGTATTTCACATTTACTCAGTCGCAATGCTTTAGATATATCCATAGCATTCCTCTCTTGATCCGGGGTAATGAACGTCAAAGCGGTACCAGTATTTCCAGCCCTTCCAGTTCGGCCCACACGATGTACATAATCCTCCATATGGTTAGGAGCATCATAATTTATAACAAGCTTCAGCTGCTTCACGTCTAGCCCTCTCGCAGCCACAGATGTTGCGATCAAAAGAGATATAACACCACTTTTCAAGTCGCTTATGGCAGAATCCCGATCGATTTGTTCTTTACCACCATGAATTGACAGGCATGGATATCCTCTAGCCATCAAATTTTTGAAAAGAGTATCTGCAGCTTCCTGCCGGTCAACAAATATCAAGGCTCGTACATCCTGGCCCTCATTTCGATTATAGAAATCACCAAGAATCTCCAGTACTCGTGTAAACTTGGTGTCTTCAGGTCGAACCTCAACAATCTGAGTGATTTCAGGAGCAACAACACTTCGCGCACCAACGACAATCTCCACCGGCTTGTGTAACACCTTTCTAGCAAGAGCTTCCATCTGTCTTGGAAACGTAGCAGAAAACAATACTGTCTGCTTATCGGGTCTGATATTATTAACAATCTTCATAACTTGCGGCTCAAATCCCATATCAAACATTCGATCTGCTTCGTCCAGTACCAAATAAGTCACTCGCCCCAAATTCGTAACGCGGCCCGAGTTTGCAGCTAACAAATCAATCATTCTACCCGGCGTACACACAATAATTTCTGCACCCCGCTTCAGATCAGCGATTTGATCTTTAATCGGTGATCCTCCATATGCACACACAGCTCGTAAGTCTAAGGCTCTTAAGAACGGTTTGCATTCTTTGAAAATCTGAACAGCCAGCTCTCGTGTCGGGGTCATAATAAGTGCTATAGGACCCTCAAGGTTAGAAAGTGGTCGCTGATCTTTTATATGTCGAAATAATGGTAGTAAAAATGCCATCGTCTTACCACTGCCGGTTTTAGCTACTCCTATAACGTCCCTTCCTGCCATTATAGCAGGAATCGCCTGTGCTTGAATAGAAGTGGGTGATTCATAGCCCAAACCCCTGATAACTTCCATCGTAGATGATGGAATGCCGAACTGTGCCCATTTGGTAACGGGCTTAGGACAATCAACACCTCGAATCTTAATCCCATCAAGCTCCAAGCGAATCTCATCAACTTCTTGTTCAGACATCCCCGCCAACTCTTGAGGTTCTACGTAAAACTTCTTCCTGAATGGCTCATAGTTCATCTTGGAGTGTTCAATAACCGGTATATCCTTACGCTTCTTCTTCTCCAAAAGAGCCATAAATGCTTCTGGATTATTTGCTTCCTCATCATCATCATTTGAGACTGCATCATTATCGTCATCTTGGTCCATTACCAATGATGGAAGGGGTACTGCGGTTGTTTCGGTATTGGCCACGGTATCTTGCGTTATAGTAGACATGAATGCATCCAATGGATCAATATCGTCATCATTATCATTATTATCATCTGTCATTTTGACATCTTCATTATTGTTCTGGAAATCAACAGAAGGTTCTCCCCGATTCCCGCTCGGAAGCTTTGGCATTTTCTTCTTATCATCATCATCCATTACAGGCTTTCCTGCACCAAGCTTCACTTTACTTTCAGGAACTCTCGATGAAAGACCTAAAGAAACAACAGATTTGGTCGAAGGGTTTGAATCAGTTAATTTATCTTCTTCCTTTTTAACAATTGTATTCTTATTATTACTTTCCTGTTGTTGCTTCTGCTGCTGCTTTTGTTTCCACTCTTGAACTTTTGCCAGTCTTGCTTTCTTCCTTTCCTCTTCAGCCTCCGTTTCTGCGCGTGCACTTGCATTCTTCGCATTAGAGCTTGGGACCTTCTTCTCCTGGGCGATACGTACCTGGTCTGAATCCCGCTCAGACTTTTCGTTCACTTGATCCTTAGAGCCTGCCGACTCTCTAGGGCTAGCTTCATAGCCACTAGCCTTAATATCATTAGCATATTTCCTCTTAGATTCGCTTGTATCCTCTCTCTGACGGATCCGCGAATCGTATCGATCATACGGACGTCTATTAGGACTCCTGCTTCCATAACGACTACGATACCTTTCTCGTTCTCGCTCTCGCTCTCGTTCACGATTTCGATCCCGATCCCGGTCTCTAGCCCTATCACGATCCCGATCTCTATCACTTCCATAACTGCGCCTCTTCGAATCAGTGCCATATCTAGTACTCGAAGAGTAGTTTCTTCGAGGAGATGGAGACCTGGTCATTTTCAGATTTCGTTCGTGGCGGAAAGATAATTTTTTGGGATGTAAACTCCAAAAAGGCGATATTCAAAGAGTTCTAGTCAAACTCTGGTTAGAGATGGTCCCAAAGAGTATTATCCAACATTTAGGTTTGAAAGAACAAAACCGTCTAACTTTCCAACATTTCTCACAATATTCTTTCCAGGGAAATATAACATTTGATATTAGTGAGTTTGCCCAGGTCCCAAAATTAGACCAAAATTAAATTATTTTTCGGTCAGGTGATCAAGAAAAAGCAAATATTTAATTTTTTCAATCTTTTTCCTAATTTTTCTCCCGAAAAATATTTATATAAAATTTTTTCGAACTCAAAAATTAAAATGAAAATTATGCACAACAGCCGCACAAATGACGCAAACGTGAAAACACTTCTACATATAAAACCCAAACTGACACATGGTTTTGTGTATGATTTCAATAGGCGTGTGGTGATGCGCGATAAGACGCGTTATCCGGAGCCACTTCCCAAATTCTAATTTAATATTTTGATGTTGAAGGCAAACTCGTTACTTAGAATTTTAAAAGTTAAAAATAATTTTGTGCATAATTAATTTTTCGAATTTGTGCTGGGCAACCTCACTATTAGAAAGAAAAAAAATTTAAATATGAACTCCGATACCGGGAATCGAACCCGGAACTGCCCGGTGAAAGCGGACCGTGCTAGCCGTTACACTATATCGGATTTTCATAAAGTTCTGGGAATTTTATGACAATAACAGATACCTCTCATCAGGGTAACTTGTGCCGATCATTGACTATCTAGGAGATGAATAAATAACAAAAAGAAACGTTTTTCCCGAAAAAATCAAAATTATAGAACTGAGCCGATATCCAAGCTGTTTGAGCTTTTTCTCTACTATCAGCACTACACAATAAAGCTATTGAGTCATCCATGTGGGTATCACATATTTCCGTTCAAATGGAAGATATTAGGTGGCTAAAGCGGTTAATCTAGGCGCTACAATCGATCCAATGTCCCAGATGAAATGCTTATCAACTTCGTATGCGATGATGCTAGAGTTTGTAGTCATCTACCTGGGTCTCCTAGTTGTGACATGCGCCGAAGTACTTTGTCATCACAAGCAGCATGAAGAGAGAGCGTTTGATTTCATCTCCTCAATACTAGAGACCGCTGGAATGAACGGATTTCGATCTTTTGCCTATGTTCTTAAAAACTACGTCGGGTGCAATCCACTCTTTCCATTTATCTATTCCACTGTTCACGGAGTAATTCAAGTTTTAATGATTGACTCTTCGATTTCCTAAGATGGACGTATATGCACTGATATGCAGGTCCCACCGTCCTCTCGCGCTTAGTAAAAACAGACGTTTAGCAGGGCAGATTAGTTTCATCATACTTTTATGTCATATTGAAGTCTGGCGTAATACATATCAATTATTGTCATACTTGGCTCATATACTTGGCCATGGTCTCTTAATAAAGTCTCTACGATACTGAACTTAGACACTTTTAGAGCGCTATGCATACTCAATATAATGCTGAAACGCCTGGAGTGGGCCAATATTTGAAAGAAATGACGAGCTTTATGTTATTATTACTACGTAGTAGTGCACCAGACAATAATAAACTCATTTATTATACTATGCCTACTCATTGATTATCTTCAAGTCAATGCATCAGCCGGCTAACCTCTTTAGGCAATATAGAGGAATCTGAGCATTCGGAGAACGACAAACAGAATGGGCGCACCATAAGGCGAGAGGTTACTATTGGCCTTCTGGAAATCAAAAACGAAGGTATCAAGTATAACCCCATACTGCGAAATCCATGAGAAATGCCCGATTGATGGTACCATTTGATAAGCTTGAAAGTCTATATTAGATCAGATAAATCTTATCAGGGCTAGGGTGGTTTCCCAAACAGGAAAGCAGTCACAACTGAAACTCAAGTTGGCTCCCAGCAGTAAATCACAGAACGTCTCAAACGAGAGAGCCACACACTCACACTCCCAAATTAAACCCACTCACAGGAATCCAGTGGTTTTTCATCATCACATTCGAAAAGTTCGACATCAGAAAAAAACTATAAACATTTCGACCTTTGTTTTAGTTTTGAATTCAACAAATCAATAATGTCTGTCGCTCGTCCTCAAGTCTCCGTTTTTTCCGCCAACGGAGAGAACAGCAGCACTGCTGTCGCTCTTCCAGCTGTCTTCAAGACCCCTATTCGTCCTGATATCGTCCACTCCGTTTACACTGGTGTAGCCAAGAACAAGAGACAAGCTTACGCTGTTGCCTCTAACGCCGGTGAGCAGACCTCTGCTGAGTCTTGGGGTACTGGTCGTGCTGTTGCTCGTATCCCCCGTGTTGGAGGATCCGGTACTCACAGATCTGGACAAGCTGCTTTCGGTAACATGTGCCGCGGTGGTCGTATGTTCGCTCCTACCAAGACTTGGAGAAAATGGCACGTTAAGATCAACCACAACCAAAAGAGATATGCTACTGCTTCAGCCATTGCTGCTTCATCAGTTGCTTCTCTAGTTCTGGCCCGTGGTCACCGTGTTGAGCAAATCCCCGAAGTTCCTTTAGTTATTGCCAACGACATTGAATCTTTGACCAAGACCAAGGATGCCGTTGCTGCTATTAAGGCTGTTGGTGCCCACCGGGATGTTGTTAAGGTTGTTAAATCTAAGAAGACCCGTGCTGGTAAGGGTAAGCTAAGAGGTCGTCGTCACACTCAAAGACGTGGACCTCTAATTGTCTACGGCGAAGATAAGGGTCTCGTCAAGGCTTTCAGAAACATTCCAGGTGTTGAAACATCAAACGTCAGAGCTTTGTCTCTTCTCCAACTCGCTCCCGGTTCTCATTTGGGACGGTTTGTCATTTGGACCGAATCTGCCTTCTCTCTCCTTGACGAAATCTGGGGATCTGATGCTAGCCCATCTGCCAAATCTGGTTACTCCTTGCCATCAAATATCATCTCTAACTCTGACATTACCCGAATCATCAACTCTGCAGAAATCCAATCCGTTGTTAGACCAGCAGGTGACAAGACACAAAAGAGAGAGCATGTCCTCAAGAAGAACCCTCTTAAGAACAAGCAAGTTCTCCTCAGACTCAATCCTTATGCTAAGACCTTCTCTGAAAAGAAGCTGGGCTCGACTAAGGTTGAAAAGAGTAACGCTAAAACTGCAAAGAAGTTCCTTGACGTTCTTAATGAAAACTAAATATCAAATAAGTATGTCAAAATAAACAAAATTGAAAATAGTTTAATTTAATGTATATTTAAGCTTCATTTCTGCACTTGGGATTTTGCTTCACAACTCAGCGTTTAATCTTTTTTCACCGGTAACAATAACAAGTCTCGAGAGCATGCAAAGTTCATGCGGTATCTGTATAGAATGAGGCAGATAGTCATAGTCAGGCTTTAACCCTCGACAGATTCAAGTCACGATCTTTTAAGGAATCGGTGACATAACGCATAACGCCTTGAATCGAGCAGATCTGCGTGAAATTATCATGACCATCATTAATATCCGGACGGCAAACATTCCC
This sequence comes from Diddensiella caesifluorescens, assembly GCA_030558955.1. NCBI lineage: Eukaryota > Fungi > Ascomycota > Dipodascomycetes > Dipodascales > Trichomonascaceae > Diddensiella > Diddensiella caesifluorescens. Next base: position 51,492 of record JAKTQR010000015.1, read on the forward strand.
GAAGCCTTCATAAGTCTGTTTGGCGATGGTAATTCATGTTTCTGTGCTTCTATTGGTCAGTGATTTGTACAATTGAATGGGATCTATTTCTAGAAGTAGGCCATTCTTTACCTCCGCTCCGTTTGACATGCTTCATCTCATCCCATTGGTAAGTTACAATCGCAACCCCCTTGAATTCAAGCTTGATATTTAGCCTTTTTATCATTTTCTCGCATACCCCTCACATTTACCCCCGCATCGCACTGATCGCTTCAACGGCAGACTACATTTTCAAGTGTAAATTATTTATTCCGCCACCGCGAATGGCTACATATTTGGTTTTATATTGTTAATGGTATATTTACAATATACCTTACTGCTAAGTTCTCATGAACTACTGTATACTCTGGAAAGCGGTTTAAGGATACCACTACAGCTACTCAATCCACCGCAGAAGCATGCATATTATTAACGCGTACGTCACGCGTGTGTGACCGGGTGAATATGCCCGGGAAATGTGGGAGATGAGCGTGCCTTAATTGCATACATGTATGTTCGGGGACATACCCCCTCCCCGTTCCTTACCCCACACTGTCATTGAAAAATACGGAGTTCAGGGGTAATTATGAACGGACTACTCGGATGTATGTGACATGACGCTCGATGTGAGAGATCGCTGGATAAATAGAGACTCTAGTTGAGGATATACGAACGGGAAAAGCTCCCGAGAGGTGCGTCTGTTTTATGCGTTTCATATGATCAAACGGAAAAGAGGAGACAGATCTATCAATGCTGCGCATAAATAGCAGACCCCAGGGCAATGAAAGTCCGATCTTCATTTACATCTTGTGCTACAGTATCTACCAGGCCCGATAGCGATCTCGTCACTCTTTTATTGATCGCTATGCGTCTTTTCATTCATTTTATCTCATCAATATTCCTCATAGCTCTCACAGCAGCTGAGAGACTACGAGCCCGTCATACTCATGACATTGCCGATCCTTTAGGCTACTGGTATGAAGAGATTGAACATAATGGTATCTCGCCATTTATTGCCAATAGCTCTGATTATCAAGTCTATCGTAATGTCAAAGATTATGGCGCTAAGGGTGATGGTTTGACCGATGACTCGGAGGCAATTCAGGCTGCTATTGATGCCCAGGGTAGAGGTCCGGGCGGTAATGGCAGAGGCACTACTGGCGCGCCCGCCTCTGTATATTTCCCCGAGGGTATTTACCTAATGAAAGAGTCTATTCAAATTTATGTCGATACCGTACTCATTGGTAATCCAAGAGTCCGTCCTGTGCTGAAGGCTTCTTCTGACTTTACTGGGGGAACTTTTGTAGTTGGAAAGGACTCGAGCTTGGACTCGACTGTTAATTTTTATATGGCTATTAAAAATCTAGTCATAGATTCTACTTCTGTTGATCAAGATGCGGAATTCCTTTTGCTGGATTGGTCTGTCTCGCAGGCTACTCAATTGACAAACGTTTTGTTCAATATGCCGTATTCTTCTAGTCACACTGGTGTGGCTACTCCTGAGGGCGGTTCAGGCACATATATGGGCAACCTGGACTTTGTTGGAGGTGCAATCGGTATCAATATGAATAACCAACAATATAACATCAAGGATTGTACATTTACCGGCTGTCAAACTGGAATCACTGTGTCACACGGGTTTGCATTGGTATTCCAAGGAATGACTTTCACTGATTGTGAGATTGGTGTAAACGCAACTGCTGGAACTTTTGGAAACGTTGGTAGTATTGCCCTGGTTGATTCTTCCGCGGTTTCTGTGAAGACTGTTGTTCTTACTAAAAGTCAGAAGACTGGCAATACTACTACTGTTGATGACTCAATTGTCATTGATAACCTGTCTACTATTGGCTGTGGCAGCACAGTTATAGCTGGAGATTCAGTGATTCTCACTGGGTCAGTAACTCGAACCTGGGTGTATGGAAATGCCTACTTGCGTAGTGGATCTTCTACGCCAGTTCATGAGTTTGGAACAACTCTATCAACCACTCGTTCTTCCGTGCTAGCGCCTGGAGGTAAATACTTCACTATAGCTCCACCTAATTACGCAGCAAACTTGGTGAGCGGCTTTGTCAATGTTAAAACTGTTCAAGGGCTTCCTGTTTACGGGGACGGTGTTAGTGATGATACTGCAAATATTAACACCATCCTTCAGAATAATGCTGACCGTGGCCTAATTTCGTTTTTCCCGGCTGGTACGTATCTTGTTACTGACACGATTTTTGTTCCTTCCGGGAGCCAAATTGTTGGAGAAGTTTGGTCTGCCATTAGTGCATCTGGTGATAACTTCAAAGACGCTACTAATCCTCATCCAATGGTAAAGGTTGGAAATCCTGGTGACGTTGGTGTTGCCCAGTTCTCTGATATGCTGTTTACGGTTGCTGATATCCTTGAGGGTGCAATCCTCTTAGAAGTTAACATGGCCGGTAAACAGCCCGGTGATGTGGCTAGTTGGAATACGCATTTCCGGGTTGGAGGTGCTAGAGGATCAAAAGTCGAAGATGGTTGTACAGATAGCAACAATCCTTGTAAGGCTACATTTCTAATGCTGCACCTCACTCCTTCTTCTTCTATGTATATTGAAGATATGTGGGGGTGGACTGCCGATCATGATTTGGATGCAAATTATGACCAAACTATCTCAACCGGTCGTGGAGCTCTTGTTGAGTCTACTGAAGGCACATGGTTGGTTGGTACTGCATTTGAGCATAATACCTTATATCAGTACAACCTTGCATCTGCTCAGAATGTTTATATTGGAATGCAGCAGTCTGAGACTCCATACTGGCAAGGTACTGGTACTCCTGCGCAGGCACCTGCTCCATGGACGTCCAATTCTACTTTTACAGATCCGACTTTTTCAAACTGTAATGAGAACGATCCTAACTGTCGAATGGCATGGTATGAGCTCGTTAGCGACGGATCTGAGTTGGCAATCTATGGCTCAGGGTTTTGGACTTTCTTCAACAATCTTGGTGCATGCAGCGGTTCAGAGGGTAGCTGCCAGAATAACGCGGTCGATATTATTGGCAATCCGCAGGATCTATACTGGTGGAACTTGAACACTCGAGGTTGCCTTAACATGGTTATCGATGATGGCTCGGTTTTGGCTACACAGGATGATAATCTGGGAAGTTGGGGATCTGTCGTGGCTGGTGTTCTAACTCACTCTGGACTTCCAGAGTTGATGAAGAGATTTCGGTTTAGATTAGACTAGATTTCAATACAGATAGACTTAATTTCGGTTTGGTTTTGTGTGTCATGCAATTTTTATTACCCATTTCAGCTATGATATCAGAAAGTGCAATCGTCCCACAGGAGATCAAACATAAGATAGACTCGGATCGAGATCTCAGATTGAAGTAAATTTCAGCACTTGTCCCTACCACGGATTCTACACTGCCAAACGCAGTTCGACGACTGAAAATTAATAAACACAGGCAAATGGTATTTATACCAGTGGATCCAGAAGATCCATATATTATACGTTTAAGAAAAAAATATAGGGAGCTAGGGTATACACTTCCATGGTATAGCTGTCCTTATGAGGAGTTTCCGCATAGACGAAAGACCGGCCCAAAAAAATCATCAGCATTATCTTCAAACCGAAGCGTAGCGCCGGCGCCTGAAAACCCAGTGATAGCGCCATCATTCACAGAGCGGAAATCGCTGGGAGAAGTACTAAAGGAGTATCGGTATGATAGGTCGAATAGGCAAGGTCGAGATAATAAATTCAGAGGGATCATCAACTCTGGTAATATATGTTTTATGAACTCAGTGATCCAAGTCCTGATCCACACGGACGATTTCGTGGATTTGATGTTAACGATTTCGGAGAAGTCCAAGTTCCAAATCCAGTCAGATACGCCAATCCTGGATGGCGTCATTGAGTTTATTGCCGAGTATAGAAGGGGTGGGGTTGGTGCCTGTACGATAGATTCATTTTATAGCATCATTGCTGGGCATAGCAGGTTCCGGCATTTACAAAAGGGCAGACAGGAGGATGCACAGGAATTCCTCGGGTATCTCTTAGAAGGTCTGGATCAGGAGTTCCAGGTCTCGTGTTCTTCTTTGTATCAAGAAGAACAGGAGGGAGCTAACGATGATTCGGAGTGGGCAGAGGTTGGAAAGGGAGGACAAGCAGTTAAAACAAGGTATTCCGGTCATCAGGGGCATGCCAATACCCCCATCTCTCAAATCTTCGGAGGTCAGTTCAAATCCGTGCTGCATGTTCCGGGGCAGAGGAATCCTTCGGTGACATATGATCCATTCCAGCATGTTCAATTGGATATCAGTGGGGAAAATGTAAACAATTTGGACGATGCGTTTCGCGACCTGTTTCAGCCCGAGCTAATATTTTACCGACTGCCCAAGGGCCATTCTGTGCAGGCGATTAAGAATCTATCGATAGATAAGCTTCCCAAGGTACTCATTGTGCATTTAAAAAGGTTCTCCTACACCAACCAAGGGTATGTGGAGAAAATAACAAAACCAATAGCATACGATGCGAACATCTCGATCCAGAACGTCGACTACGAGCTTATCAGCGTCGTGTACCATCACGGCGCGTCTGCCACGGAGGGCCACTACACTGTGGACGTGCGCTCGTCTGGCGACTGGTTACATATTGACGACACCCAGGTCGAAAAGGCACCCCCGCCTTCTGCTCAGAAGACGGCCTATCTTCTATTTTACCGCAGATTAAATTTTTAGCCGTGCAAAAGTAACTTTTACTCAAACTGGTACCATGCATATATCTTGCATTCTGTTACGCATATACCTCATTTGCTATATATAACTCACCGATTAGCCAATAAAATGACATGCAACAGAAAATTTTTGCGCGTTTCTCAGGAGAAACCTCGCGAGCTCTCCGATTGAGGGTATCTCCAGAATGCCCCTCAGTTTGCAATATTGTAGTGGTTCATATTGTAGAAAATTTTTGTTAGCATTAATTGAAACCTCGTATACACATAAAAAATGAAGAAATCTCTATATCAAGAGTAAAAAAAAAAATTTAAAAAAACTGAGTAAGAAATGAAAAATAGCTTGTTTCTAAGAAAACATAAGAATAAAAATATAATGATAATGATGAAATTTGGTATAAATGGCCCAAAAGAGAAAAAATATTAGAAAATTAATAAAAATATTGATGGTTGGTGATAATACAAGATTGCTTTTATGGTCCGTCGTAAAACATTATAAAGAAAATTAGATCAACAATTAATCAATAGAAAGCAGAAACGAGAAAAGTCTATAGTCGAAATTGTGATGAAAGATTCAGGCAGCTTATAAGACGTAAGCAGCAATGGCGACGGCAGCAGCAAGAGCACCAGAGGCGATACCAGCACGGCCGGCAGCGTTAGGAGCCTCCTCAACAGCGGTGGAGTTGGCAGCTGGGGCTGGGGCTGGGGCTGGGGCAGTGGTCTCAGCAGCCTTGGTGGTGACAGGAGCAGCAGAAGAAGACACAGGGCAGACGGTGACGGTCTGGGTGGTGTAAGTGTGAGTTCTGGTGCATGGGCAGTCGGTGATGGTCAAGGTGGTGGCCTCAGTGACGACGTAGGTCTTGTTGTTCTCGACAATGGAGGTGGCGAGAGGGCAGTAGGTGGTGTAGGCGGTGACGATGTCGGTAGAAGTAGCGACGATGTCAGAGGTGATGGTGGTGAAGTTTCCAGCAGCTTGAACACCAGCAACGACGGCGGCAATGGCAGCGACAGTAGAGAATTGCATTGTGAGATGTAAGATTAAGCGAGAGTGTTTGAGTTATAAGCGAATGAACAAAGTAAGTTGAAGGAGAAAGGAAATAGGCAGGGTCAGTGTAGGGTTTATATAGGAAAACATTTGATAGTGGCTGGACTCTGGCGTTTAGGAATGTAAAAATAAACAATTGAGATACCTGAAAAAGTAAACATCCTGCGGATTCGTGCTGAATGGGGAACTACTTCTGTACATCATTCTTCTTTTTGCAGTCCAAGTTTGTGCTTGGATCTACATTGGCGCATTGCATCTGCCGCACATCAATCTCAGATTCTGCCCGATACAGTAATACCTTATACAGGAACCAACGCCCCTAGAATCCACTTTGGGTCCATTACGCGGTGCTTATGAGATTAATATTTTATAATTGTCATTCAGATTTAAGGCAGCGTAGATAGGCCTGTTCCAAGGAGGGCACGGTCGTACCGTAATAATTATTATTATCTGAGTCAATTGGTCTGTGTGTTTCTTATCTATATGAAGGCAGCACATGCCGCCGTAGCAGAAGCCAGTTTATTATCACAGTAAACTGTATAGCAGGAATGTGAGGTATTCCAGGTGCCACGGACAAAAGAAAGAGGTCAATAGTATGAGGCACTCCCGATGCGAAGATAAAAAAAATCTGTTTGTTTGTTTACTGACGATTCCTTCTTTCCTGTTACAAGAAGAATAGCCTCATTTTGGTTGGATGTTTTGATTAGGACACAAAAAGTCTTTTTTAGTAGGGTCGCGGAATGAATTAGGCCAAATTGGGAATTAACCGTCGTTTCCCCGATTAGGCGTGGTTCGTGCCTAATTGGGAGCCTGCCCCTGAAAAAAACTTTCAATAACCACACCACGCAGAACGCCTTAGGGAAAAAGCTCGGAAAAAGTTCCTTTAGCTCGAAATAAGCTTTGCGCTAAAAGAAAACGCTTTGTTGCTTTTTGCTCGCTAGGCTTCCGGCCCGAGTTTGGCAGGCGCTTTTCATTCCCAGCCCTGGCTATCTGGTACCTCTAGGATTTCCTCTTCGGAACTGTCGTCGATGTCTATACGATGCCGATGAGGATGCGTGCTTCCGTCGCTGGCATTCGCCAGCGGAGTAGATGCGGGCGATGGAGACCTTTTGGAGCTATCGTACGGATCCGAAATGCCTCCATCGCTGATTGCAAAGTCACATCTAGGCCCATCGGACCCAATCATGAGCGTTCTGACCTCTTCGTCCTGGCGCACTAGCATGGCGCGGGTTATGGCCATACGACTCTCCCAGTGCCCGTAACCGGTGCCAGGTACGAGTCTGCCCATTCTGACCACCATGTTGGTGAGCACCACAATGGCCATGCTTCGACTGGTGGCTAGCTCGCCCATCCCGTAGAAGATCTCGGCCACCGCCTGAGATCTCCTGCTTTGGGAGTGTTGATCGCCGAAGCTGACGTCTACGCCGCTACTAAAGTCATCGAGTATTATCAGGCCTGTGCTGTCGTCCAGCAATTGCTGCTGGTGCCGCTGTCTGTGCGACGCTGTGCTATTTTTGAAGAACATCAGAAGCTGTGCCAGTGACGTTATGCCGAGATACCTGATCTGAGACAGATACCCTGACTGGAAGCTGTTGATCTTGGCCAGCCTCAGTATCGAGGGTGGCATGTTGTTGTTGCTTATCCATAGTACGCCGTGGCCCCTTGAAAGCGCGTCCGCAGCTAGTGTCAGGGCGATTGTTTTCTTGCCGCAACCGGGTGGGCCAGCGATTTCTGCAATTGTGCCCTTTTCTACTGGCAATAGACCATCTAGCTGCTCATGGCCGGTGTGAAATTTCCGATCGGTATCTTTTCTGGCTCGCGCTTTGTTTAGTGCTTCTTCCAGCGTGGTGCTTTCCAGTTCCATTGCCCGAGTAGTACCCCGTTCGCAAAAAATAGATAACTAGCATAAACCTCTACTACTCTCATGTATGGTATATTATACGATAGTAGATGTTTAGGCCAATTATACGACTCCTTGCCCTAGTGCCCAGTTGGGAGAGAGAGAGGGAGTTTTATTAATTGGAAATTTCTCTCGATTGGCGCTCCGGAGTCATGTCATGCCATGCAATGTGTACTGTCTGGTGCTGCATATATCCAAACGTGACTTTTTATTTTTTCAGTTAATTATTGACTGAACCTTTTCAGAGTCTGGACCTCTCCTCAAAGATCGCTAGCTTGGTCTTTGTCCGCTAGCGTTTTTTCCTGTGCATATAATAATGAACTGTACAGTTTTTGCCTGCATATGGATTATGTGGAAACTCAATCCTGCGGTATTTCTACGCGTCGTAGTGACCCCCGTAGCGTGAAATGTATATAGCAAGTCAGTTTAAGTAGAATCTCAATTGAGATTGCGGTATATTCTAGTTGACTTATACGCGTGATTCTTTTGATGACCACAATCGCGTCTTCCTGACTGTTTTCGAGTTGATGGCGCCTGTTAAGCTGTCTGTGGGACAAGAACTGTGTATGTAGCGTGCGGATGTAAGCGAGCCGGGCCGCTATGCGTTGGATCAGAGGCTCCTGCTGCAGTAGTATTGATCCGCAGGATATTAGCGTTGCAGAGAGCAGATCCTGAAACGAGTTTACAGCAAAACAATGATGCAGCTGAGCTCGTGGTTTGGTGACCTTTGATTATCTTTGACGATATGTCATTATAGCTATATAGTCTACTATTGTATTGAATCGATTTATGGGTGGTTTTTCATGTCCGGTTAGATATAACAAGTAAGAGATTGTACTTTCCAGTTACGTATATTTGAGTCTGGCCAGCGTATATCAGGGTACACACCGATCGACTCCTGGCTCCATACTGCGGTACCGTATATTCTATACCGTGCTAATAAATTCTAAGTGTGTTTTGTAGAAGGTTGAGAAGTGTAAACTGTAAGTTCAAATTAGCAGTTGCATGATGCGAATGCAGGCCGGAACCCATCTGAAAGCCCACAACTGATGATGGAACAGCTATATATGTAGACAACTCGTCCCTCTACTGCTTAGATAGCTGAACTTAGGTGCTGATACCTCAAAACGTCGTAAATGCTGTGATATCCGGCTTTGCTGAGAAATGTTTACTTTATACCCTTTTAATATACATGTATACATAGAATACCCGCCGCTCGACTCTTAGTGATCTAATAGTGAGCTTATACCACTATAATACTATCGTTCTGTGAATGATTCTGGGCTCATCAACAAGCCAGCCGAAAACAATTCAAGTCGAAATGCCAATGTGTCAAATAGAAATGCACCTGTGACGTTATCCAGTCAAGTCAGGCGCTGAGTATTATATGCATAGTATGATGTACTACGTAATAATCTGAACGGCATCCGGCACTGCCGGAGATGGAGAGCCTGGATAGCCCCACTTTTCGCCTATGTTCACCCAAGGCGGGGTCCTATTATTATTGTTCTTTGTTATTTATATAGTCAGATGAGTTATTATATATAGGACCATCAATCCCGAACTGGCGTACAATAAGCCAATATGGGAGAATCTAGGTTCAGGAAGAGCGACCTAAAGACCTCACAACACCAACATGTCGAGGCTGCCAACGCAGCCGAAAATGACGACCCGGACATCGATTTCATGAAGGCCAAGGAGGATCACTTCGACGATGCCGCTCAAGAAGCGCTCATGGACGCCGAAATCGCGCGCCTCGAGGCAGAAGCCGAAGGGGTCAAGAGGCCATGGTTGGAAATCTCGTTCTCCAACCCGGCAGTCTTCACCTACGTGCTCGTCGGCTTTGCTTCGATGGGCGGTCTGCTGTCTGGCCTGGACCAGTCGCTCATCAGCGGTGCCAACATCGACCTGCCCACCGATCTGGGCTTGTCGTCTAACCAAGCGAGTCTGACCAACTCCGGCATGCCCCTGGGCGCTGTGGCTGGAGCCCTGATTCTGTCTCCTTCCAACGAATACTTCGGCCGCAAAAATTCCATCATCCTGGCCTGTATCCTGTACACGATCGGCGCCGCGCTCGAAGCCGGTGCCATGAACTTCTCCATGATCTTCGCGGGCCGCTTCGTGCTCGGCACTGGGGTCGGTCTTGAAGGCGGAACCGTCCCCATCTACGTCGCCGAGAGCATCTCGTACAAACTGCGCGGAAACCTGGTGTCGCTTTACCAGTTCAATATCGCCCTAGGCGAGATTTTTGGCTATGCCGTAGCCGCCATGTTCATCGGCGTGGAGGGCAACTGGCGCTATATCCTGGGCTCGTCCCTCGTCTTCTCCACTATTATGCTAGTCGGCGTGTTGTTCCTGCCCGAAAGCCCCCGTTATCTCATGCTGAAGGGCCGCGAGAACGAGTCCTTCGCCGTGTGGAAAAAGGTGCGCGGGTTCGACACGTACGACTCCAAGGCCGAATTTCTGGGCATGAAGGAGACAATCAACATGGAGAACGAAGAGCAACGCAACACGGGCAAATACGCCTGGGTCCAACTCTTCACCAACCCGCGCGCTCGTCGCGCGCTTGTCTACGCAAACATCATGATCTTCCTGGGCCAGTTCACTGGCGTCAACGCTGTCATGTACTACATGAGCACGCTCATGGAAGCAATCGGTTTCACGTCCAAGGACGCCGTATTCTTGTCTCTCGTCGGCGGCGGTGCGCTCATGATCGGCACAATCCCCGCTGTGCTTTACATGGAGAAGTTCGGACGTCGCTACTGGGCCAACACCATGCTGCCGGGGTTCTTCATCGGCCTTGTCTTCGTGGGTATTGGGTATCAGATACCCATCGAGACCAACCATAGACTCGCAGAGGGCCTGTATCTGACCGGCATTGTCCTGTACATGGGCTTCTTCGGCTCGTACTCCTGTCTCACCTGGGTTATCCCGGCCGAGGTGTATCCGACATATCTGCGACACTACGGTATGACGACGACCGACGCGAACTTGTTCCTGTGCAGTTTCATTGTCACCTACAACTTCACGCGCATGATGACCTCCATGACCCGCATCGGATTGACGCTGGGTTTCTACGGCGGGATTGCAGCGTTAGGATGGGTTTATCAGATTTTGTTCATGCCCGAGACCAAGAATAAGAGCCTGGAAGAGATTGATGAGCTGTTCAGCAAACCGACTTCGATGATTATCAAGCAGAACGTGAAGAATACGGTACAGGTTATGCGGGATTTGAGTCGGTTCAGATTGAAGAAGGTTTTTATGCCGTCTTAGGCTCTTAGCTTTACTTCGCCTTTTAGTTTAGTATGTCCATACATTCCCAACTATTGAAATTATGTTCTGTTAACTTCTGTATCACCCAAATTTCTGTAGTGGTGATTTGTTCCAAACTCGGTAATTTCTTATCACTATCTTTTTCATTTTATTCTATACAGTTGCAAGCGCTAAAATACACTCATCAATCTAACTAGCACCAAAACCTGTAAACCCGATAATACAAGGGCTTGGAATTCATAAGCTGTTTCTTCAGCAGTCTCCTGTGTGAAAAGATCATAGTCAATTTCACGTCGCGTCCTTTGATCCGATCAATGGTGTTTCATACCAGACCTTGTAAACGATATAATACACAACAAGAACTGGCAATGCAAGGCAGATTTGAAAAGATGTGTTCGCATTGGGCGCTTCACCAATTGCAAACAATGCCGTCCAAAATTTAAGCTGAGAATGCTAAGGAAAAACATATAGAATACACCCAGACGCCGGTGGAATTGACACGAGTTCATTAAGACTCCTCCCTTGAACTTTCATGCCTCTTCTAAATCCAACGAAGCAGAAATATACTGACGCACATGTGAATAAGGGCGATAGCCCTGGGATGGCCGATAACCAATTGAGCACCACAGTCTGTTTATCAGGTGGTGAAACAAAACAGATTAAACCAAATATTGGCGTTATGATATTACCTGCTAATGGCCTTGCAGCTCTATCAATATACCCAGAGCGCTTTGGCGCCTGACCAGCAGCGGCCGATGCGGCAATAGTTCTTGAACTAACACAAATGGAAGATCCAACCGAAGACACTGCCACTAATACAACCCAGTTAAATACCGATGGCCAATCCCGTAATACCCGCATTATTAATGGCAATAACAAACGGTGATGCGGTGCCATCTTCCGAACTTGTTCCGGATAATAAGGTTGGATCAGTTCATTTGACCGGAAACCCCTCTACTGTCGAAGATAGATATAAAATAAGGCGATTCTTCAGAATACTTTTTTGGTTGATTCCCTTTGGAAGATCCTTTCTTGGATTTGACTTTCAGCAGAGGCCAGACCAACCAATTCGGTATTGCTGAATGCAAAAGCTGCGTTTACAAATACTAGGCATAACCTTTGAAGCCACGATGAAAAGCTCCGGGATCATGCCAATACTTACCTCCAATATATCGATTAGGATACCGAAACAACAAACTCAACCACGGCAATGATTATGATAACCTCCGGACCTCAAAGAAGTTAATAGAGACCAACGCCGCAGGATTACCGCCATCTTTCCAATATTGGATTGTCATGGATGCTGCGACTAATTCAAGCGGGCACGCTGAACTCCACTGCAGGACATAATTCCACCCCATAGCAAACCCCCAAGCGGGGTCAACAAATCTCGTTAAATATACGTCAAAGGCACCTGCTACAGGGAACCACGGCCAGTTCGCCAAGCTAATTCACGGCACAGAGTAAAATCACACCGATCTTAAGAACCATATCACTGAGGATGGCGGCCCTCCTGTGCTCAAAGATCCGCCAGAACCTACAAAAAGGCCGGTTCCAATTGACCCTCCAATCATCTGCAAATGCCTCGATTTGAGCCCCTATTCAAGGGCGATTTGGCAGTTGCTAGAGCCGCCTTTTCGGAGTCAGTTAAACCCTCCATTTCTTCTCCAAACATGTGTGCCGGCTTGGACGAATCTGTGAATCGCTGCCATCTGGAAAACATAGGATCCCGACTGAAGGCCAACTCTGCAACTTGCTTATCTAAAGGTTTCGACGACGGTGAGTTTCTAACCGCCTTCTCCTCGTCAAGGATCTCTGAAGCCATAATTATATTTTGGCATACTGCTACTGTGCGGGGTGATAATTTTTTAACTTTTGGAAATCTCAGATCAGAAGGGAAGGCTCACGCGAGTTTCGGCTAGCGGATATCGCTATGGCTTAGTAGCTTTTGGACTCAAAATTCATTGAGATCCAGTGACCGTATCGCGATGAAAAATGAACGATCATACAGTTAGTATAATTGAAAAGCTGGAAGTCAAAACTCACCACTTTGTTTATTCAAGAGTAAAGCAGATGTCACGACGCGTCGTCTGCATATTAACGGAAGGTTGCCATACGACGCAGAACAGCACTATGCAATGATACAATTCGATCAAACGATCTAGATCGCGATCCTCTGAGAAACACAATAAGATATAAACCAAACAGCGGCTAGATTGTATACAAATTCCAGAAATACCCCAGGTTCAGTCTACTGCAAGATCGAGAGCCTATACCATAGAGACCAGGCTTACCATCTCTGCCAAAAATATAAATAATGTACAATTACTAAAACACGAACTAAGAAAAAAAAATAAAGAAAGTAAACGCGGATTGCCTTAACCATTGATTAGATCCGATACTGATACTCTCGGAACAGAGGTACCAGCTCCATTTGACCCAGACCCCCCAGAACCAGTTCCACGGGGAGAACTCGAAAGACGAGATACCTTACCATCCACAGATCCCTGTAGTGGAGAGGGATTCGCCTGGGCCTGAGACTGCTGCTGATGTTGCTGCTGAACAGGGAGAGCCGGCGATCCACCGACTTCTAATGGCTGCAAAGGTGGAGGCATATGCCTACCCAAACTAAGAGAACGAATGCTTGGCAACTGTAACCCACCATAATCGTCATTTCTAGGATGTATCCGAGGGGAATGTGCGGGTGTGACTAATGGTGTATGATCTGGAGTAGGAGAAGTTGACGGTGAAAACGTAGGCGAAGAAGGAGCAGTCGAGACAGGCGAGTTTGGCCTTGATCTCTTCGACCGATGCTGTAAATAGTACGAGTCGTCTTCTTCGTGACCCCGATTACTCTTGCTGCTTCCATGTAACGCAGTCAGCGGAGTCATTCTTTGTAAACCCGAGAACGGAGGATGATGATAATGATGATGGTGATGGTGGTGGTGATGCTGTCCCGACGCAGCACTATTATCTCTGGCTTGACCGAAGTAAGAGGCCAGAGATGGCGATGAGCTTGATTGCAAAACAGAGCCCGTTCCGCCCAACGAGGGGGACGTACCGTATGGAGTCGAGGTGCCGCTTCCGCTAGCGCTGCTTCCACCGTTACTAAGGTAATTTTCTCTTTCCAACTCTTGAGAAGCGGCGGATGCCAGTGCATTCATATCGAAAGGTCCCCTAAACGACGAGTGCGGCACTCTAACAAACGCAGGAACAGCACCGTTACCAACCGGAAGTAGCTGCGACTGCGCCTGCCCTTGAGGCGGCTGGATGGGGATACCATGGTGATGCAACGTAGGCGACGATGGCGAAGACGAGTAAGGGGTGCTTAGAGCAGACGAGTATTCGCTTTTCGTAAATCGACCGCCATCGCCATCGACCGGATATAACTGGTTCGTGGCGTTAGAGTTGGATGTAGACGATGACGATGGCACTGTGACTGAAGGGGTTGCGGCGTAATGATAAGAGTCGTAGTTCAGCGACGGAAGGTTCGTAAGCGAAGTGCTTTGAGTTATTCGCCCTCCCTGACCACCATACGAAGGAACAGGAATAGACGAGCTCGATGCCGCCCCCGGGCTCTGTTGTTGTTGTTGCTTTTGCTGCTCAACCAGAGCAGACGATACAAGTGGCGTATTAGTAACCGAGGATTCCCCAGAACCACCAGAACCGCTGTCCTCCTGCTTCACGCTCTCATCAGCGTTATACTTGAGGTTCCTGTTGTTCCTTCTCGAGTTCGGATTGGTATGAATCCGAGAGTGCCTAGTTAATTCGTCGCTTCTGCTAAATCGTTTCGGGCATCCTGGAAACGTGCAGGCATGAGGCTTTTCTCCGGTATGGGTTCTAATATGCCTCGTTTGATGCTCTAGTCGATGAAAAGCCTTATCGCAAATCGGACACTTGTATGGTCTAGGCAGCTCCTGCTTGCCATTCGTTTGCACCGTACTCATCTTTGATACAAACTGATCGTTTTCTTTATCTCTTTCTCCAAGGATCGTTGGCAAAAGATCAATACTCCACCAGTAAACTCAAAGAACCCAACGCTGGTAGATGGACACAGATAAGGTAGTCGATCTCCCTCGCGGTAATATTCACTCAAACACTATAGATGAACCTTATCCGGTTACGACGAAATAGGAGTTATTCGAAATGCTACCTTTATTTTGTATTTTTATTTTTGATTCTCTCTCTTTTTTTTAACCGTTTCCACGTCAAAATTTACTGGGGGGAGAAAGGGGAGGAGGGGGGAAATAGGAGCGGAGAAAATTTCATAAAATTTCCCCACAGTATATTTGAGTCTAGTGGGGAGACAAAGGTTTTTCCCTATTCACCCGCGACCATACTGAAAAAGCTTAAAATCCAACATTACTATTAATAACGGGCTGAAAAAGCTACAACGGGAGCGAAACGAACGAAAGCAATGACGACGACATGTGACTACAGACAGATACTAGCTAGACCCGCTTCTCCGGGACCTCCTCGGTCGAAGGTTCTTCTGTGATGGAGGAGCCCTCGACCAAAGCCTCATCAGTCTCCTGCGGGATAATTAGGTTAATGATTAATCCGACTATACCCGCCACCGCAAAACATGTTTCCATGACCAGTTCGATGGCATCCATAAACCCACGCAATGACGTATTTGAGCCGCTATATGTAAACACGTAGGAAAACCAGTCCGGAACCAGCACTGACGAGAACCCAAACAGCAAGGAGCACGTAAGCACAAAGCGGTCTCTCCTTGTAAACGGAATAGCACAAATGATCCGGATACCAGATACGGCTACGGCGGTGAATAGAAAAGTAGTCATACCACCCAAAACCGCATTCGGGATTGCAACGAGTGCAGCGGCGAACTTGGAAAAGATGCCCATAATGATTAGAAAGAAGCAGCACCAGTATCCGGCGGTTCTGTTTGCGCACTTGGTCAGCGAGATGACTCCATTATTCTGAGCAAACGTAGACATTGGAGTTAGAGTCATGAGCCCCGCAACGATTCCATTCAAACCATCTGCAAGGACCCCGCCCTGGACTCGAGAATCATAGAGGTCGCCCTCGACTTCCTCGCGGCTGACGTCACAGGTGGCAGTGATGTCGCCAATGGCCTCCATCATCAGCGTTATATAGACGGCCAGCATCGGCAGGACAATGGGGCCGTACACGGATAACTTGAAGGTATGCACCCATAAGAAGGTCGCGACAGGGGCCTCGGTGATACCCGATCGGTCGAAATACCCTACTCCAGCAGCGACTATACAGCCAACGAGAAGACCCAAGATGACTGAGCAGCTCTTCATGATAGGCGCTCCCCACTTCTCAAAAATCACAATAGACACAAACACCAGGAAGCCAAGGCCAATGAACTGTGCGGACCCCCAAGGCAGCGGAATGGGGGCCGCGGTCGAGGGACAAAGCGAATACAAGCCACTCGAGGCTGAACAGCTGGACCCACCAGCCCAATCTTCCATTCCAGTTTGAATAAGACTGACCCCGATCAAAAGCACAACAGGGCCCGTCACTATAGGAGGGAAAATCCTCTGCAGAGTCTTGGGAGGGATGAACGATAGGAGAACTTCTAGCAGCCCACACACACACGAGGTGCCCAAGATTGCCCCGTACCCGTCAGGACACGGCAGCGCAGTGCCATCTGAGGCCGTCGCGCAGAACCCATTGGCGTACATTTGCGGCAGCGCCTTCGTGACGATCGTGATGGTAGCGAACGACGTGCCGACCACCGAGATGAGCCCGGTGCCGAGATAGTACTTGGTGCCTTTGATATGAAACCTGATGATCTGAACAAGCGAGAGGATACCAGACGCGATCAGAGATGCAGACACAAGGTACTGAGACTGCACGGGATCCAAAGACGCAGCCGACGCGATTATAATCGGCGGCGTCACTACCCCAGCCAGCATGGCCAGCGCATGCTGAAGACCCAGGAGGATCCCGAGCGCCACCGGCATATGAGAATCCAGCCCAAAGAAAAACGACGATCCATCAACCGGTGCCTTGGTAAACGGCAGCCTAGGCTTGAACAGATGTGCGTAGTTGTAATCTCCAATGAGCCCGTTCCTAGTAGTGAACTTGTTTATAGTTCTCCGGACGATATTTCGTCCTGGCCTGTGGTTATTACCAACCGGCAAGCTCATGCTTTTACTGTCCATTCTCAGAATTAGCGAATTGCAAGCACCAACTGAAGGATCAATTGTCCCTTATACTTCATCCTCCTATGCACCAGTTATCTCTTCATTTCATAGGGGTTGTCATCGCATGCTGCAGATCTCTTGATATCGGAGATGAACGAGACCCAAACGAACGTTCATTGGACAGTCCACTCAGATAAGACAGCCCGTTATCTCGAGGTCCCGCCAATCCTCTGCAAGCTGCACCAAGCTACTGATAAGCGCGTGCATGCATTTCCTGGCTCCATCTGGGCCCTGCTCACGCTGCAAAACTTTATTCTCGTTCCACTCCTCCTCCATTCGGTTGGATTATAAAGTTTGGCTATCTCGTTCCAAGTTTTATCAATCACGGGAAAAAAACCAATGGAATCCTAGATCTATCCAACATAGTGCGTTGCAGTGTGAAAATAATCGAGGGCTTGACGTTTCATCATGCTAGCAATTTCATATAAAAGCCACCTAATCGTCTAATTTACAGGAAACATAAAAGTTGCCTAACTCTGGTTAAAGGAAAATAGAACGAAAATGGTGCTTAAGCGCTCGGTTTACGAGGCAGGTTTTTAAAAGCACGTGACCACGTCAACCGGCTGAGTAAATTTTTTGGTTGTGACTCGTTTTAGGGGCAACTCAAAAAATAAAGGGCAGTTTTTTCTCTCACTCCTTCTCTTTCTTGTACAAAGTCAAAGCCTTCTTTTTAAATAAAAAGGGTATTACAAGGTCCAATAATATATAATAGTCGAAAAGTGATATTATCCACGGTACTTTATATATATATATACTATTCTAGGCTTGGAGCTATCTCTTGAGGGTTCGAGAGAAAGGTGTCTGGATATTATATATATATATTTGGTTATTAGTATTACTCTATTATATACCTCAAACCAACCAATCAAAAAAAAGAATAATATAACAAAAGAGTGGTTAATACACCAAGAAGAAGAAGAGAGAGTATAGCGAAGTGTGATTTGTGATATATGTTTGGTATAACTCTATCTGATTAAGAATTATCATTCGTTCTGTTTACTGTGCTTTGCTGGCCTCACAGTTCGTCTTTTTTTCTTAATTGCTCCTTCCTTCAGTCTTACTCGGTCGCTTCTGGTGTGGGTACGAGAGAGAAAAAGACAAGATATTTCGTATTATCATAATAATATTGAATAGCGCTTTTCTTCTTTCAGCTACCGCTTAACTTTTGGGGTTTTCGGAAGTTTTTTCGCCTACCTTTTTTATATTATTTTTCAGGATAAGCACGAGCTTTTAACTAAGTTTTCGGCTTATATTCAATCTCACATTAAATTTTTTTCTTCGTGAAGGGCAAGGTGACGATAAAGAGCCTGATAAAATTCAACCAAAATGCCCTCCCTACCTTATTACAACGGTCAGGTTGTGACCCCTCCTGAGTACGGGGGAAACTTTGCGTTTTTGCCTTCCGGACTGCAGCAGCAACCGCACATACCAAACTTGCATGGATTGCCGCCGATGCTGGGCTATCCGGGAATGAGCCGAAGCAATATGGTTGTTCCGTATCCTTATTCCGCTCCTATGCATCCACCGGTTCATCATTTCTCCGCCCAGCAGCAACAACCGCATCCTCAGGCTTCGTACAATGGTATGAATGGGAGCGGTTCGTTCTACAAACCATCGCTGCCTCCTCCATTGCCTTATTCTTCAGGGAGCGGCGGCGGCAAGGTTGCGACTGGCTACTCGTCGCACGGAACGATGTTCTTCGTGCCGTCTGTCCCGCTAGACCAGCCCCTGCCGCCGGCCATGCCTCCGCCAGTGAAGAAGAACAATCACAGTAACGGTGCGAATATCATTGGAGGCGTCTCCGCGAATTTGGATTACAATATCAATGAAATGTCCGAATTCCTGGCAAACATGTCATACGGAATCATGGTTAATAATAGCCATTCTCGTGAGGGCAATAATAATGCGCCTAATGACGCCTACAATCGGTTTATAGTGCAGGTACTGACCGCAACTAGACTTCCAAGGCCTACAATTGTGCTTGCTCTGGTCTACCTCTCTAAGAGATGGGCATTGGGAAATGTGCCAAACCCTAACAAGGATTCAAGAGCACTCTACGAAATGCTTGTTATTGCATTACTGTTAGCAAACAAGTTTCACGATGATAATACATTCACAAACAAGTCATGGTTTCAAGCAACTGGTATTGCTGTTTCCGATTTGACGAGTTTGGAGGCCCAGTGGCTAAAGGCTATAAAATGGAGTCTTCAGTTGAGCGATTTGGACATTAAAGGCTGGGAGAAATGGAACGATTGTTGGCAATTGTTCGTGTCTTCGAAGTATTCGTCTTCATCCCCGCCTAGATCACCCATAGCGTCTCCAAGAGGAGTTAAGTCGTGTCGTCCCAGTTATACTATCCCCAAATGGTACGAAACTGCAAATCAGCAGTCGCCTCACCATGGCAGCTCGTCTACGATCTCGGATTCATCCTTGTCGACAGTTGACCCCTTCTATTCACATTTCCAACCTACTTTCAAGACCAGCGATAGCCGAAGACAACCGTTTGAAGGTAATCGGTCGTCTTCTCTTAGAACTGAGCATAACAGCGGTGCTATCGTTGGATCGTCGCATCACCACTCTTATTATGTTTCGGTTTATAACAATATGGCAACTTGCAACTGTAATCTTTGCATGTTTGAGCCAGTCAAAGAAGCGCCCAGATTTAATGCGTCTTCTTCCCTTGTTGCATGTTGATTCATTTTCTTACCAGCATTCAACCCCTTCCCGCCTCTCCTTCCTCTTCTTAAACCTGAAAGGATTCTTCTCTTATGCTATCCTTTTTCGCCTTCGTTCTTAATTTCTAAAAGTTTTCTGTTCTACCTCCTATGGTTTTTAATATGTTTTCTCGTGTGTGGTCATTTTATATGAAATATTACCTGTGCTTGCTAGATATCAACAAGTACAGCTGATATTGGTTTAATTTTTTTTCTCTTTTTTTTGGAGTTTTTAGTGAGCTTTTTTTGTGCGTGTATGCGTGTGTAGTTGTGTACTCTCAGTCGTTCGCATATGGTCTATAATAAATAACGTTATGGTCTATCTCTTTAGGGATCGCCGTTGTAGAATTTTGTGGATACTGTAAATGGTATAGGTGAATGCATTCTCTAAACTAAGTCTATAAGCCTCGCTTGGAATTTTGCTTGAGAGCACTTGATGCAGTAGAAGCCAAATGGAACGGAGCCTGCCGTCTTGGAGAGTTCTCTGCTGCTGGAGAAGAAACACCATCTACGGGACTGTTGTTCTCCTTTTCAATTCGACCCGTTAGCCGTCGATTAATTCCTAAAACGCCTGATAGCTTTCTGCTCCCTCCGATGCTTGACTTCCGGCGAAGTTCGCCTCGTACCCCGAATTTCTTTGGCCTCACTGTCGAATTTGCACTTGAGAAGGTTGAAGGTTGACCAGGATCGAATATAGATGTTAATGCAGGTGGTTCTTCTAGACTTCCACTGCTGTTGGCATCACTGTTTTCCAGCTCCTGTAAAGGGGGACTCTGGAGGGGCTTAGGTAACGGTGAATCACAAGGGGCAAAAGATGCTTCCCCTTCCTGGATGGAGCTGTCATCTTCCCATCTGACTCGTTTTGAAGGCTTTCTGCGGGGCGACCGCATAATGACTGTATGACGCTTTGAAGGCACGAGAGATCGACGTGAACCTTTTAAAATTGAGATTTTTCGCATTGGTGGTCTCATTGGACTGAACTCTGCCTCAGTCGCAGATTTTAACATTGCACTAATTGTATCTAGTTTGGGTGCAGGTGGAGGTTGATCAATTTTAAAATCCAGCTTCTCTTGTTCCTGACTCTCAAATACAGTTGAGACAATTCCGTTAGGATCATGCGATTCCAGAGACGATAAATAAACTTGTGACAGTAGCTTAAAGTTGGTAGGCATAAATTCTGGCTGGTTCAACATTAGACCTTCAATCTTCAGCTTAGTCAACTGACAATAGTTCTGGAAGTTTTCCGAATCTAGAGGTGTCCAACCAGATGTCGCTTCAAGCCGTCTGGTAAGCACATGAATCGCCGAATCCACGGCAGTGATATCCGGGATAGAACTAATATAACTCTTCAGTGCATCTTCTTCAGTGACCAATTTATGTAGCCAGGCCTCAGACCGCTGCCTAAGGTCCTGAAACCCTTCTTGGTCTTCTGGAAACGAGTCCAGCCATTGTTTAACCTGGTTGATCTGTATAGCCAAGGCTCTGAGCCTATTATTGCACTTTACCCTCTGCTCACGAGAGTGCGCGGTCTTCTCAACTGTAGTGTCTAGGCTTTGCTTAGCCTCCAAGAAGGCATTTGCGCAAGCCTGGCGTATTTTATTCTGTTTGGCCAATGCTAAGTCAATAGCCTTGGTTTCTCTAGCTCTAAGCTCCTCAATCTCGGCGCGTTGCTCGGTAATCATCTTCAAGTATGAACCGACATGTCGATCCAGATTATGTTCATTTCTCGTAACTTTTGTTTTGATTTTTTTGGCTCTGTCAGCATATTTAAGGGTATTTAACGTTTCGTCGTAATGCTGACTAGATGGACTCACACAGACAATCATAACTGTTTTGCAGTTCCCGCCTAGTGAAAATTTCAACAACCTTGTAAGCTTTGAGTCCCTGTATGGGACATGGTTTCGCTGTCTTGGATCACATAATGCGTTTATGCAATTCCCGAGCGCTAGCAAGGATTTGTTGATATTGGCTCCTTCTATCAGCCGCACTCCTCGGTTTTTAGTAGCAGCTGCCCGTTCGCTGCCTGCCAGATCAATAATAGACAGTGTAGCAAAGGTATGGGATTCCGACAATTCGGCAGTCCTATTTTTTTGAATGATATTGATTTGGAGAACTGCATGAGACCTTGATGACACAGAATTGGCTTCAGTAGGCGACATTGTTCGGTTCTCATTTCCCTGAAGGATCATTTCCATAACTTCCTCAACATTTTTGGGCTTATGCGAACTTAAGTTGGAGACTGAGATCTTCTTTTCTGCGTCTTCTCGTAAGATGAGATTCTTGCTGTTGTTAGTAGGCATCAGCAAGTCGCGGATAGTCTCATTATAAATCTCTAAATACGAAAGAGACAGATCAATTATCTTTGTATCCTGTAGGGCATCAATTTTTTCAAACAGCTCCTTCATTGTCAGGAAAATTATCCCTGGCTGAGCTGGGTTACCACTAATTGTATGGGTTTTACCACACCCAGTAGCCCCGTATGCAAACACCGTCGCATTATACCCGTCCAGGACATTTTCTATGAGAGGTCGTGTAGTATATTCGTAAACTTCATCCTGCGAACATGACTCGTCAAACAATCTATCAAAAACAAACCGATGCTCTCTGATCCTGTTTGTTTTGTTACCAGGGAATATCGCTCTTTGCATCTTCGCAATAGGGCTGTTTTCTGGAGGATCGAATATCAGCATTTTATCATCAACTACATTGATAACTTTGCGCAATTGCTTGCCTCCTCCTCCTGTATACTTTGTAGTTGAGAATGAACTAGTAGCAGGAGCTGACGATGACGAAACATCTCCACCACTGGCAAAACTTCCATCTCCAAGGAACAATGGCTCATTTGAGCATTGCTGTAGATGCAGAAGCTCGTCTGGAGTAAATGGCCTTACTCTTACCGTGACAGAGATTGACGATTCTTTGCTAGCCATATGGTTAGAGTTGTGATGAAACCAACAAATATCCTTAAAAGTGTTTGTTTACATTCTACCACGCAAAGCATGAAATCAATCCCGTAGTCCCAGCAACCCTTTCCCTACTGGGACCCCTAGATTCCCTACTAGGCGGAGCCCCTACCCTAATACCCCTACTCAAAATTAGGTCCCAAAATGGAAATTCATGAAAATCAATAAGAAATGCAAACATTCTATTTATGCAATAACATTATAAATATATGTACAGGTTTTATTTAGGGGTTAGTAAGAATTGGCGAATCGCAATACCATTCTCTTTCATGAGGTTTGTGTAAAAGGTTTTGGCAGTGCCATCCGGGTTATCTTCAACCGCCAGATATGCTCTTTCCAGGATTCTCCGTGTTAGTGGGATCCCAAATCTCCCGCAACTGAGAACCGCATCTTTGGCCAAGAACGCGTTGTTGGTCTTCTCGGCTATAGCCAGTACATTAAGGACAGTATCCTCGTTCGGCGTTATGTCGAACCGTAGGTCAATTTGCCGGTAAAGCTCTAATGCAAACTGGGTATTCCCCGATTGGATCAACGCCGCTGAGAGAACGTTAAATATAAGCGTTTTGACTCCGTCACTGGTGGCTGTAGATTGTACCAGCTCGTAGAAATACTCGAGGGTGCGGCTGGTATTGCTGGAAGACATGGCGATGTTGGATCTTAGCTTTGGCAGCTTTCGTACTTGCAGTAGCGAGGCGCTTTCTCTCAGCTGGGTTATCATTTCAATCCCCAGGATTGGGTCTATGGTTGATTTTGTTTCTATCAGAGGAATAAACATCACCGCTTGGTTCATTTGAGGAAGCGCATTTGACATTTTATACCTCGCCCGCATTCTAAGGATCGTCCACCGCACAATGCTATAGTCACCATGCTTGGCACCAGTCTCAATCATGTTCCTGTAGGTAAGATCATCCAGCACAACCCTTCCCGGCACAATTGCGGTCTTGAATGCCCACTGGATCGCCTCATAATGCATGGCTTTGGCGGCATTTGAGATAAAGATCCCCCAAGTCCTAGAGAACACAGTAAAACGGGAATGCATGTGCACAATCAATAGCCACCCAAGGCCAATATCTCCTCTCTGGAGTACGGCTAGCAAAAGGACTTCATACAAGTGATAGGAAGTATCCATATCTCCTTTGCTCGCACTCGCCAGATTCCGTAACATGAATACAGCCCCTTCAATCTCACTGTCGGCAATATACAGCTGCACAAGCTTGCTCAGGACGCGCACCGTTTTATCCTCACTTAGGGATGCGAGCTCGCATTGGCACATGAACTTGTATCGCAGAATGCTATCTCGCTGCCGTACAACCATGTCATACACGCTCTCGAGCATCTTTAAGTTGAATAAATAGCCTTGCTTTAAAACTTCATCCACAATCAGCACCCCAAGGACCGCATGTGATTGACTGGCACCGTCTGCCCGGAGAGTCACGAGCATTTCCTCGTATAGAGCTGCTGGGCATCTTTTGTCCTTAGCCAGAAGTTTCTGTCCTATATCAAGCACCAACTGGAAATCCTGATATCCTCTCAGGATCTGAAACTCTCTATACAGCAAGGACCAGTCATTATTTGACATTTTTTTTATATCCGACGCCACATGAAATCGATCTAGCAGTTTAGCTAGCTTCGGTGATCGCACTTTACGTTCGACCAGTTTCGAGTATTGATCTGATTGGAACCCAGCGCTTGTCAATGATGTCGACATGAGGCAGCACTGCAGCCTCTGGCACCGCCGTATCCGCGTCGGTCTCCATTTGGCTATGCTTCGTATCATGCTTCCAACTAGTATATACTTTTAATTCCCTTTGTTTTTCAGTTTTACCGTCGTTGATTCATCATTATTCCTGATTTCCTATTAATGCGTTACGAATCTTACGATAGTGTTTCTAGGTTGGGAAAAACCCGTTAATTTTCGAAAAATAACTTTTTTTCATCCTAGAAAAATGTTTAGACAGGCAATCCGATTACAAGGAGTAAGTATTATTTCTTGTAATAATCCATGTTGTAGATGGTCTAATGCATAGTTAAACTCTTCTCGATTGTTTCTCGGGCCTGTTGGAGTGAGGCAAGGATTGGGCGTAGCGGGGCTACGGTTCAACTCCACGAAGCCTTCGGTGATTCAGAACGAGATTGGCTCAATAAGCCCTCCTACTCCGGTGGCAGAGTCTATAAGTACTCCTATAGATACCCTTCAGGCCGTGCAAGATGTTGTACAGAGCGTTTCGCCGGATCAGATTGGTTATTTTCAATCGGTTGGTCTGGCCCAGTCGTGGTGGTGGCCACCCGGACTATTTCAACATATCTTTGAATATGTTAATGTAACCACTGGATTACCATGGTGGGCTACTATTGCGGCAGTCACTATTGGGATGCGAGTTATCATGTTCCCTCTTTATGTTAAATCTTCACATTCAATGGCGAAAATGTCGAAATTAAAGCCTAAATTGAATGATCTAATGCAGCAGTATAACGATAGTGACGATCCTATCGTTGGCCAGCGGGTCTTGCTGGAACGGAGACGGCTGCTAAAGGCAGAGAAGGTAAAGACAACACATTTGATGCTTCCTATGGTTAGTGTGCCATTTTTTATTGGCATTTTCTCCGCTCTAAATGGTATGTCTGGCGTTCCCGTTCATGATTTCACAACTCAGGGTGTCGCATGGTTTCAGAACTTGGCGGCCCCGGATCCATACTTGGGACTTCAAATTGTAACTGCTTGTGTTTATTCTGTTACTTTCATGCTGGGTGGTGAAACTGGCGCTACCAATATGAGTCCTGCTATGAAGAAGCTTTTTACTTGGATGCCGTTCATTGCTGTTCCGATGACTATGGGATTGCCAGCTGCAACATGCTTCTACTTTGCTCTGAATGGTATGTTCTCTATTTTACAGAGTCGGCTCTTGCAGAATGTTAGCTTCCGTAAGATGCTCAACCTGGCGCCGATAGTAAAAACACCTGTCAACCCTAAGGATGATGTTAGCATCATTGAAACCTTCAAGCAGACGATGGAGAAGGCCAAGAAGAAAGGTGAGAAAGCTCAGCGCGAGGCTGACCGTGAACGAGCGTTAAAGCTGGAGCAAATGGCTCTCGAAGAGACGAAGTTCGCCAAAATCATCCCAAAGAAATCCAAGATTGCCAACGGTAATAAGGGTAAAACAGTTAAAAAGGGCGATGTGCTGCGAGGGTAGTTTTTAATACTTGTATATATGATAGATTAACACGGAGTCAAAGTTATTTTCAGTTCAATAAACTTAATGGTAACTTTACATGTGATGCGGCGCGTGGGGTTATACCTAGAAGCCGCTTGCAGTGAGTCTGTGACGCATGCGCGAAGCTTAATTAAGCCGCACAACTTTTAGAATCTAAACCCGTTTATTCTGACCGGCTGTTCAATTTAAGTGACGTCTTAATTTAGACAACAAATTGGTGTCATTAACAAAAAGTGCTTGGAAACAAATGGAAGGTATAGACTATACTCCATATTGGCTATACCCGTTTTCTCATTCCTATGGAGGGTACTATTGCTTTTCTAATGAGATAGCCCGCATCATTAAAGTTGCACAGCACATTTTTTACATTATTCCACTCCCAGAAGTCTCTATCAATCCACAAGAAAACTGTTCGGGTCTTTTCTCTATAATCGTCGCAGCTGCCGGTGCATTGATCTGGTTTCTCTAATTCTTGGATAGCCAACTTTCAAACTGCGAGTGTCTCAAACTTTTGTTGAACAGAATACAGCTAACAATATTTAACGATCATATTAAAGGTCCAAATCTACAACAAAATGCGGCTGAAGCACGAATTTGATTAACAGTTTGACAGAATTTTGATCTAATAACTACCCGTTATATTTCGTTATATTCCAATTAAATCGCCTGTCTACCTTAGCTGAACATAATGATATAGCGGCATAAACTCTCTTGAAAATTCCTAATCATTTCGCATTTATCATCAAGTGTGAGTGCTTTACCATAACGTTATATTGCTTTCTGGTCAAATTTTATTTATTGTCACTGTAGTGCTTATGAGAACTTCGCGGATTCTGTTAATGGTCGATATGTGGGGTATATGCATAGCATTAGACTGTGGGTCGCAAAATATATTACAGTATTAGACCCTGCATGCTTTTTTCTCTCATCAGTTTGAAGACCTCCGATGCAGCCAAACAAAAACTTCCAGAACTTCAGGATACTTTTTCATTAGTTTGTAATTATTTAATGCCCTTCTCTTTCTCATTATATAAAAATTTCAACGAATAAAGTTAAAGAAAAATAGCTCAGAGAACGCATGAATGAATGAATTCTATAATCCTAGTAGGAAACATCGGTAACAGTGCGTACGAAAATGAAGGCGGCGAGCCTATCGCATCGGTTGCCATGCGCCACACATAAGGTACATACTATTCGAAGATGAAGGCGTGTGAATGAACTTAGTGAAGTCGAGTTTCGGCTTGATAGCGAGCCCAACAGTCCATGATTTCCCTGTCCCAGGTCCTTCTTGATGCTTTGCAGAAAGCGTGTTACGGGAGCGAGTACTCATCCTACGGGAAAGCATTTGTGTTCCCGGGGATTGACGTCTATATGTTGATCCCCGCATTCTAATCAATACTGACCGGCATTGCAGAGATACCCCGTAACCAATATCACGTTTTTCCTATATTTACAGGCCAAAATAAACTGCTATTATTTTAAACTATGCGCTGCGAAGGAGTGTGGAAACATATCGGAGAACTCTAGCAGTGCTCCAAAGATGCGGGTACGGAACTGCCGGATCCGCCAGGCCAACGTGCCGCCGTGCGCGAATTGAGTTACATTCAACGTGTGTGTTCGAATATGAAGATCATTGAAGGAAGATGGCGATAACAAGAAAAGCCTGTGGGGTAAAAGGAGACGAGAAATATGAGAATTCGGGTCTAAGTATCCATTATAGATACGGGAGACAGGCGCCGCTGTCTGTTGATTGAAAGTGGATATCTCTAATTGAGTCTTTCGAGATGATTTTTTGGTTATTTCTACTTACGCTGTTGCCATTTTCTACTGCTTCCAATCCTAGTACTCAATGTGGAGACGCGGTATTTGGCTTTTTGAATAATGAGGTGCAAAATCCTGGCAGCGGTTATTTTACATTGGACAATTATGCAACTTATGATACTAACAATAACGCTATATTACCCTTTATCAACGAGACAGTTTATATGTTCAGTGGACTGGCTAATGTGGAAGACACTGTTCAGGCGTACACTCAATGCATTGATGTAGGTGACTATGGTGGCGCACTCATTTCAATCACGGCTGCGACTTTTGGAGGTGCTGTCAACAGTATGAATACCACAGGCAACAGCTCTTTAATGATAGCAATCGGAGATTACCTCAGAGAGTATAACAGCAAGGAAGGCTCAATGGTCCATAGTAACGACAGCTATGTACAGGATTTACTTGATACTGCTTGGAATAGCGTAGCCGCGGCTCCTGCAGAGAGCCATCTGGAAGAACTCGTATCATTCAAATACAAGTGCTACGCTACAAACGTACCATATGTCGGCGACTGCGCTAAGTTGATGACCGAGATTGACGATAGTGGGATAAAGGTTTTTGCAAGCAATGCAAGACACGTTGCAGACGGAAGTTGCTACATTTCGTGGTCTATCTCGGCTGATTTCACATATGAGGACCTCTACAATGCCGCAGAATATGTGTACAACTTCTGTCTTATGACGAATCCACCCAGCAGTGGTATAGCTGCACCTGTCACTTTGGGATCTCAGACCGGAGAAACCCAATGTCTAAGTGACAGAGCTACAGGATGTACAAGTCACACCGATTTGTAAGTTAGATTTCAATATCTAAATGATATAGCATCAATGTATAAAGCTCCACTTCAGCATTTTATAATATTAAATATCGGCAAAAGAGTTCGATCCCCCATTTTCAACTGGTAAACCTGCATCAACCGCTCATCCAAGCTGAATGAGACTGTTTTTCCAAGCATGCCAGAACAACAATTACACGATCGCTTATCCACGCTATCCATCTCATCTGCCTAGCCTAGCCTAGTCTGGCCACATGCATGCGCATGCTTAGATGCAGGCGGGCAGGCGGGATGCATCCTGGCCCCAGCCTCTGGGGGCGACGCCGCGTGAGGCAGACAGACCAGCCAGCCGGATAGCTAGATCCCGATGAGCTCACGCGACAACGGGCGTGGGAATTTCAAGTGTTGTTGTTCAGAGTGTATTTTATACACGGCGCCAGATCCGCGGATACGTATCCGTATCTTCTCCCCTGGGAATTGCAACAACCGGGGACCCCTCATTTTTAATATTTCTATTAATTTACCCGTATCTGTGGCAAATTAATTAATTGGTTTTCCATATATAAATAGGAGACAGGGGCACTTAGATGTTGTGTATTTTATTCTGCTCACACCTTCGCACTGACCTAAAATGATTTTTAACCTTCTTGTACCATTTCTGTTAGTTCCACTGGTTGCCAGCACCAAGATTCTAACACCTTGTGGAAATCAGATAAATAAATTCTTGAATGAGAAAGTACAGGACCCCGCTGGGGGATATTATACCGTGAATAATGAAGATACTTACGCAGTTGATGATAATAAATTAATTCCTTTCGTCGACGAGACAGTGTATATGTTCAGTGGATTGAATAATGTTCAGTCTACAATCGATGCTTACCAACAATGTATCATTGAACAGGACTACGGCGGTGCATTGATTTCGATTGTGGCATCAACCTACGGAGGAGCAGTAAACAGCATGAACACTACTGTAAACAGCTCGTTGATGGCAACGATTGGAGATTATCTCAGAGAATACGTAGCCAAGACAGAGGTAATGATTGGAAGTAGCGACCCATACATCCAGGAGTTACTGGCCACGGCTTGGAAGAGTAAGGTCGAGGCCAAAGAAGTGGCACCGGCATTCGGGTCAATATTCTCTGCAATGTCGTTTTATTGGCAAAAATGGTATTGAATTCAGCACAGATTTTAGCGTTATTTGTGCAGATAATTAATTTAGTTTACTGATGTGTTCAACTCCAGTTTATTAGTATTGCGTAATATGCCACATATGGTATTTGAACACTGCCGAATTCGATGCATGTCTGAATGCATGAATAATCAGATTATTGCTTACTATGCTTAGTATATATATTACAATTATTACATAAAACTCCACTAATTTGTCTTAACAAAAAAATTCTGTAAAAATATACTTGTGGTCTTGGGATAATAATAGTATGGTGGATGGATCTTCGCCAATTAGATGTTTAGCGCTTCGGAAATTTGTGGAGAAAAAGTCATCACAACATCACAAAAACAAAGCAAATCGGCTATATTAGACCGGGAATGTAATGCAGAAACTTCTAGGAATGATATGAACTGGGTCTCAGCTCAAAAAGACTATTTTTGGGCTACTTGAGGCTCCCTTAAATGTGATATTTCTAGTTCACAAAATGTGACTTGGTTTTGTAGTGTAGTTGGTTATCACGGTGGATTTTGATTCCGTTAACCCCGGTTCGAATCCGGGCAAGACCTAATTTTTTTGGTCTTTGTATCGCCTTTTGAGTTTGAGCTGGTGTGAAGGGTTTACCAATATTATCTGAAAGAAGGTTAGGGAGATATCAGTTGTGTTACTTTAGGTAAGGTAGCTTCTATATCATTTAGTAGTTTACCAGCTATTTCAGGATCCTGGCCATCAAATGCTTTTAGTTAGATCTAGTGAGACTAAAACGAGAACTTAAACAAGAAAGCAAGAAAAGAACACAAAATGCCTTACCTTGAACACTTTGCACAAAGTCATTGTATACAAAATGGAGCTTTGAAGAAGAATTGAACAGAACCAAGGTACCGGTGCTCGGATCGATGTTGAACAACCTCCCTTCCAAGGGTGGCAAATCAAGGTCTGGCTTGAATATTACAATGACCAGAAACCCTCTTAAGTGCTCGATCTCCTTGGGGCTGAACCCATACATTTAGTTGAGACGTGAGTGAATCCAAACCTGTTAGCTGTGTAGCGTTCGGAGTTGGATGGGACAGAAAGGAAGTATCACAAACACAAAACTGGGTGAAGCACAATTGCTGTTGCCAACAACCCAATAACAAGAAGAAACATGGGAAATTCATCGTCACAGGAAGAAGACGCTAAGCGAACCCATAAGCATGCAGTGAAGGATGCATCGAAGGGAGCCAAAGAGAATAACAAAAATATTCCATCAGTTAGCGAAGGATTTGATTCGCTATCGCCAAACGTGGGATCAAAGCCCGACATTGCAACGACAAGCGTGCTAAGAGAATCAGTTTTAGCGTCATCATCGTCTGCGAATTCAAAGGCCTCGTCGATCAATCATCACCAAGGGCTAGAGCCGGATTTCAGCCACGAGGAGTTCAGTCACGTTGAGGCCGTCGAGCCAGAAGTGGCAAAGGCGAAACAACAGCAACAAGACTTGACTACCTTGTCAAACCGACCTGCATTTAAAAGAAAATCGACCATTTTGCTCGATGAACACGAAACCGAATTGGCAGACGAAGAAGCCGATAACTGGAAGCATGCCGGGAGCAGTAATTCCAGTAGAGGAGAGGGTACGAGCGGAGACGAGGCAAATCCAGCTGACGATGACGCAGCTAGGCTAGAGGCCGGGGGCTTAGATGCCTCTACAGAGGAAAAGCCATTATCGCGCGCTGGGTCAGGAGAGGAAATTGAGTTACGGAATAAAAACTATAAAGGTGGCAAGTTCGACACTCAGATTTCGTGGAGACAAGGGGGCCGTAAAGTCTATGTCACTGGATCTTTCACTGGATGGAGAAATATGATAGAGTTAACTAAACAGGAAAATGGTGAATTTTCAACGGTACTGAAGCTACCGAAGGGAACCCACAGAATGCGGTTTGTGGTCGACAACGAGTTAAAGTGCTCTGATTTTCTGCCCACGGCAACGGATTCCATGGGCAATCTTGTAAACTATATCGAGGTCGGCGGCGAAGAAGACGAAGACGAGCTAGCCCACGAAAGGGCGACGTCTGACTTGGAAAAGCTTGAGCGGACGACGACCAATAACAATAGAGAGAATGGCTACAGCGGGGTTATAGGCGGTGGTGAGGATGATTCGGCGGTGATCGACTCCAGTGGAACGAGGTACGAAAGGTTCCACGAGGTTGAGGAATCAGAGCCGGTCTTGCAGTATGGCAATGAAATCCCCTTGGTATTCACCGAGCCTGAGGTGATGGACAGATTTGTCTCGTCTGATTTTGTGACGCCGCCCCACCTACCTCCCCATCTAGAAGGGGTCATTCTCAACTCTAATTCTACAGAGAAAGACAACAATAGTGTTTTACCCATCCCCAACCATGTTGTGCTGAACCACCTAGCAACAACCTCAATCAAGCACAATGTTCTGGCTGTTGCATCGATAAGCCGATATTCGCGCAAATATGTAACTCAGATCCTTTATGCCCCACTTTAGAGTATCCAATGCGTCCCGCGATTTGGGATCCAGGTGATACACACCACAGCCGAAATTATGCGCTGTGCATTCAATATTACCAAAGTTTGGATCGGCCTTTTGGCTGCATCAAATGATGCATACCTCGATGACACTTCTCAACTGCAGCTGAAAGCTGCTGGCAGATCATGACTAGATGACATCAACGCCTATAGAAATACGCTCAACATGCCATCCTCTACAGTGCCTCTCTCTACCTCATATATACCTAGCGTTGTATATAATTACAGATAACGTGGCTATTATTGTTTATCTCAGCTCGATCCCTATCCCTATAATTTTGTATACCATTTACCCCTGTTTTTTTCCCAATAAACACCAACCATAAACCTGAAATCTTGCATGGCTCATGCACTCTGCCGGGAGAGATCAAGAAAAATAATAATAGCCCCTTCTCC
The DNA here is from genome assembly GCA_030558955.1 of Diddensiella caesifluorescens. Lineage (NCBI taxonomy): Eukaryota > Fungi > Ascomycota > Dipodascomycetes > Dipodascales > Trichomonascaceae > Diddensiella > Diddensiella caesifluorescens. The sequence continues at coordinate 84,221 of JAKTQR010000015.1, forward strand.
CTTCTCCGTAAAACTGAAACTTTCACCAAATAATCTGTTTATAGACCCAAACTCCTTCCTGACTACGTAAACTCCTCATCGTGATATTTCTCTGCTGTACAATTCTTCGTAAGTTGGCATCTTGAAGTCACTACAGCACCAAGCCTGAGCTCTACTTCACACATACAAGCGGCGGACGCGGCGGCGCTTAAGGCTTCATCGATTAGACAACTATATCATCGCACTCATCGCCACCTCCACGATGCATTGGACAGCTGGTAGTACTAACAAAAAGTCGAGAAAGGCTAAAAGGATAAGTCTGACCAGTCTCACGAACCTTAATAGACACACAGTCTTCTCCGGCGGAGACGACACTGGCCAGCAAGGGTCTTCGTCCTCTAATATTGACCAGTTCAGGCGACATGTGAGCCAACCAACCAACATTGAAGACCTGCCCTTGCCGAGCTACTCCCTTCCATCACCATCGTCTGTGAAACTCCAGAAGATTGGACGCTCTGCAAGGAACAGATTCGCCTCATCGTCTTCGAATTCAGGGGATTATCTTCAAAATATGTCCGACATCATCACTAACTTTGATCCAAATAGAGTTGAATCGACCAAGAGGTAAGTACCCATTGAGTTCTATACACCGTTCTGCACTGCCATTTTTCTTTGTTTTCTTTTACTTTGCCTACATTTTCTACTTGATATAACCTTAATCCCTCCCTCAAGCTTCCTGATTGACTCGTTCTGTCAGCACGGCAGATAGTGCGGCGCCGCGTAGGTTGATTTAGCCATTGTGCGGTACGCCGGTACCTAAACTCGCAGTCAACCCCCTGGCCTACAGTTGTCTCCTTTTTCCAATTTGCTCCTCTCTCCCCCCCTTTTTTTACTTTTTACGTGCACCGAATAAACTTTCACCTCGCACACCCCAAAAAAAGACTTTCGGTTTCTTTGAAATTACGAGTTTTTTGGTGATTTCTCAACCACGAGCTTTATTCGAGGTAATCGCCAGTAACGAGCCTGTCGAACCACGAATCCCGCTTGATACCCGTGCGCTTCCTTGTATGTTGGTCTTCTCTCCTTATTGCGACGGTCCTGGTTTGGTTGTGGGTTATCTCGTACTGTCGGTAGACTGGTCTGACGTGTGTGGGTGTAACGTGTAATTTTAAAAAACCAGGAAATTTCTTAGTGGCTCTGCAAGTGTCTAGGCAAGGTTAATTTAACTAACAACGCGTGTTTAGTCCTCTAGTGTTCCGGAAATCCTCGTTACCATCTGATATTCCCATAGATCAGCGGGAGTTTATGACAGGTACGTCATTGGTCGGCGCGCAGCGTGCAATAGATTTTTTCAGAAGACTAACTGCCAATAGGTCTGAACGATAAAGACAAGCTTTTTGTGAGACCAATCAATACAGCAAGAAGCGCAATGGCGCCGGAAACTTCTGCGACGAAGAGTAACACCACGAACAGTGTACCGAGCTCTCCTAGACTGGCGTCGGCAGCGCTCGGCGGCGCGTCTAGCCAAATGCCTGGCATGAGCAGTAGCGCATCGTCCAATACGCTAGTCCCAAGCAACACCGGTGCATTGGCCAAGGGTACCGAGAGTTCCAGCGATGGTCTGAGTAAAGACGGCTGGGTGAACCGACACGTGGGTACCAACAACGGATATTTCGTCCAGGGAGAAAGTCTATATAACCCCGTATCCTCTTCGGGACAGAGCAGCGGGATTCTGTATAACTGGCGACTGACAAGGATTGTTTTGAAAAATGGCGTGCTGTCTCTGTATAAACCACCGCACGATCTGTCTATAAAGTCATTTGACCCATCTTTAGGTCCACCGGAATCGCCCGGTACGCCATTGTACTCGCCAATGTCTCCATCATATTCTACAGGGTCGCATCACAAACGCATTGCATCTTCTGCATCACTGGCTACCAAGTCGCTTCCAGCCGCAGTTGCCAAGCTATCGTACCGAGGGCTAGACCCCCACCCCGAATTGACGTTCGACTCTAATGGGCGAGTGTCCGGCGGTAGCACTGAGGCTATTTGCCACACGATTCTTTTTGGCAGGCTGGAATTAAAGCCGGAGGAGGACCAAGAGGAGCAAGAAAAGGAAGAGGAGGACGAAGCGGGGGAGGGGGAAAAGAAGGATAATGATAATGATAATGAAGATGAAGTCAGTGCTGAGGTTCGAGAGTTTATTAGAAATGCAGTCTTGGCCATGCCTCTAATGGGTGACGTTGTTTCTTACTTTGATACGCTGCGAGAATACACTAGTACCTTTCAGTCTAATAGAGGAGGGTCAGGTGGGATCAGCGGCGAATCGATTGCTCTACGGATCAAGCTGGTTGTGACCACTGTGCTTGACAACTTTAATGGTATGGTGCTGGATAATGCTATTCACGCCGCATTGCAGCAATTAGCCGATTCAGTAAGCTGTCACAGTGACCAGGTTTCAACTGTTTTAAAGCTCGCAGTTTTCCAGGAACACCAGAGAATGAATAAGCTGTTGTCTTATAATAGAGATGATAAAGAAGTTTTATGGAGCATGCAACAACAAATCCCCGAATCTAGATCTGAGAAGCTGCGGACGTTTCTGAGCCGGATAGAGGCACATCCAACAGATAGCTCGTCATTCACCAGTATACCTCCAGATTTGTTTCTGGAAATGACCAGTACAGACCTTTTTGCATCTCAGATTTCATGCTTCCATTTAAAGTTCTACAAGGACTGGTCACCTTCATCAGATATCTCTCTGCTATTCAAAACTCGACACAAGTATTATCGTCACAGTCCGTTAATTTTTGATTTCTCGAATATTCATTTCCTGGGCAGTCTTCTAATTGACCATTTGTTTAATCGGAATTATACAAAGGTGGATAGTGTATACAGAGGCCGGTTATTAGCACACTGGATAAACCTCGGCAATGCATTAAAAAGTTATGGAGATATTGTTGGCTGGATGGCTATTGCAACCGTTTTGTGCTCAGTTCCGGTGCTGAGACTGCGGGAAAGTTGGTGCTACGTACCTAATGATCTTCGTGACAGCGTGACTAAACATTGGGGTCCAGAGGTTTACGAGACTGAAAAAAGGTTTAGAATTGATGTGACTGCGAAGAAGAGTTTTAGGGTTTCGACTGATGAAATGGGCGAATCCTACCCTAAAGAGCGAGCAGTTCCTTTTTTCGGTGATCTGATTGTAAATTTTGAAGAAGGTTCTGAATACAAACAATGCCGAGAACGAATCCAAAGGATAAAAGATGTCTTTAGGGTTTGGAAAGCGTACTTTGACAAAGTCCCTCAAAACGATACTTTTGGACCTGGCCCGCAACCAAATATGGCAATTCAAAAGCTGTTGTATCTTTTGTTAGCTCGACATTATGATTCACCAATATTATCTCAGGCTGAGATTTTATCATTATCACTTCGAACTGAAGCGCCCAGGACAGGCATTTACTTAAAGTACCACTATTCTCAAAGACTGCCTCTGACCAACGGTTCATTTATACCATTAATTTTTACCGATGTTAACCCCTCATACAAGCTATTCCCCAAAGCGACTTTGATTGCCGCTAGTGGAGTATATAATAATCATTCAGTGAAACGGTCAATGAGATCTTCTGCTTCTCGCTCGAGTGATTTGACTGCTACAGGATTTACATCAATTGTCACTGGAAAGAATGGCCGGAATCCCTCTGTTCAGTCTAACAGTTCCTCTGCAAATTCCTCATCATCGTCAGTGGGGTATAGTGCGAACTCAAATAATAGCAGTGGAAGTTTACAGAGATCGAATTCTTTCCCTCCTACCGGCTCTTCGTCATCTTCTGTGGCGATGACAACTGGATATAGAGACTTGGATTTCTCAAGCCGGCAGTTTGTTACCCGGTACGCAAGTCGACATATCTTGATGAAGAATATCCGTGATGTTCTTAATCTTGGTGCTAAGCTGTATTATGTGAAAAATGACATTGTTTTGAAGTCATTTGATGAAGATGATGGTTCAAGGCCCTCTTCAAGTGTGATTGAGAACCCTTCAAAAAGGCTGAGTTCCACCTCTCGCCGAGTATCTTCTCAGTTTACCGCTAACCCTCGGACATCTGAAACTTCTACACCTGCAGGAGGTGATTTCAGTGTGTTTGCAAGCGCCTTTGAACGAGAAAGTAATAAGGTTAATGTTGTCATCAAGGCTGCAAACCTAGAGCGGTTGGTTGATATCCTGGTTTTAGGTGTAAATGAGTTTGCACCATACATTTCAAGTGACGATGATAATCAGAAGGTTAAAAATACTCAATATCGTATTGATATGAATATCCACACGTTGACATTTTTCGCAACATTTAGAAGCTTTTGTTCGGCTTTGGATTTATTATCAAGTCTTCGGAAACGGTTTCTGGGCGCTAAATCTGCGGCTGTTTCAATTGTAGGGCTGGACAAAGACGACAACGTGACTGGAACCGATGGCGAGGGGGATGATGGTGACGAGGACGGCGGGCCATTGTCGTCGCCAAAATCTATCTCGTCGGTTTCGCAATACCCCAATTGGGATCAGGGATGCAGAATTTCGTCTCAGAATACTGTCGCATGGAGAGTAGTTGCTCAGATTCAAATTGGTGTGTTGGAGGCTTGTCATTTATGGGTTTCTCAGTATTTTGGAGATTTTGTCAACGATATTGATTTACGAAATCAATTTTCTGAAATTTTGAAACTTTTTGGCTCTGAAATTGGTATTGCATATAATTCATCAAACTTGAATCCTGATTATAAGATTTATCTTGAAACGATGGAAATATTATATAAAAAAGTGCGGAATCTCTTCGTCAAAAAGTCGTACAGACCCAATGACGTGAAGCCATTAATGCCTCGTACCCCAGTCGGAAATATAATTGATCCTTTGATGATTGGTGGCAGTGAAGCTACAATGCTTCGTATTGAAAAGTTTGTTGATTGCCTTAACGTTGCTGCTTCTGAATACTTCTCGATGATTCAAGTAAAGGATTGGATGGAGCTATTTGAAGTTCTCGAAGTTCAGAGTACAGAACCAAGCCGGTTTTTCCATTTTGCCCATTCCTCCACCAATCATGAGGATGAGGTTGTCATTCAAGATATTTATACATACATGGCAGGCTTATATGGGGATCGGCCGGAAGACAGAATTTTTGATAAGTTCCCCACACCGGTTCAAGAGTTGTTCAAGCTGCATGATAACATTGTCAACTATTTTGTGCATCAAATTTCAGATCCTTCAATTCATAAAGATGATCGTGTTGCTAGAATTGTTACAGTGATGAAGATTTTGGCAGTATCAAAGGCGAGGATGGGCTATTTGGAGTTATTTCCTAGAGATGATTTGATGCATGCGCTTAATGATGAAAATTCTGCAGCGGAAGGAATAACTACTAGTGTACCATCATTTCTAGAGTCCGCGATATTTTCAGCAATTCTGAGACCAGAGAGCCGATTATTTGCAAATTCTTGGATTCAGGCAAGTAAGGAATTGGCAAGGTTTTTCCCTGGCAGCGTTTCAGCGAATGGCGGTGCTGGAAGCTTTGATTTGTTTGTTCCAGAGATTGATACAAGCCAGTTCCGATATGACAACTCACATCGACCATTAACTCCTTGCGTTGGATGGATTGTTGAGCGAATGCTTGAGATAGTATGCTATGTTCCTAACATGTCGGTTGAGAATCCAGGTTTGATCAATTTCGACAAGAGAAGATACATCTATAATCTGATTACTAATGTCTCTGAAATGAAAGGTGATCTCACCGATATTGATGAAGAAGAAAGTGAAGGGTTGGTGAAATTGGACAGTGCAAGAGTTAAGCGACTTGCGTTTCTAATTAACCCTGACAAGCATCTGTATGTTATTGATAGGCGGGCTATCAAGGATGCTTCAAATAGAGAGCTTCGTGAGTATCCCAAATCACAGGCAAAAAATCGCGTCTTCACTGGATATGTTAGTATGGAGATGGAGAAGGTTAAACGGGATAATCGGCAATTAGAGGTCCTTGAGAGACAAGCTAAAGAAATGCGCAAGGTTACTTCTCGATTTAGACAAACTGGCATTCATAGTAGTATATCTGGTGCGCAACAGCAATCGCAACAGCAGCAGCAATCTGGCAGTAGTAGTATTGGAGGGGCGCCTTCTATTGATAAGAAGATAACCACCAGATCTCGATTCGGTGGGTTGTTAAAGGCGGTCCGACCTATTTCAATGGCATTTTCGAGCAGTTTTGCGAACCCTACATCTGATAAAGTCATCACCACATATGAGCTTCCGGATGTATCGAGTCTTCATGAAGTTCGAAGCAAGGTAATTATGAATGTGAATCTTTCGAATGCTGAAGTGATGCTGCAACCTAGGAGCAATGGAGTTTTCAAGGTTATTACCCACGATGGTGAACTGATCTTTCAGGCTACCAGTGATGCGGAAGCACAGGAATGGATCAGATGTATTGAGATCGGGAAGAAGTATGCTACGATGAAGATTCAAACTTCTCCAACGTTTACCAAAGTGTTTGGAGTACCCATCCAGCTTGTGTGTGAGCGTGAAGGACGCAAGATACCCAAGATTGTTGATACACTTTTGGATGAGATTGAGTCTAGAGGATTGAACGAGGTTGGTCTTTACCGAGTGCCGGGATCCCTGGCCAGTGTGAATGCGCTCAAGGCAGCATTTGATTCTGCTACACCTGTCAGCATGCAGGATGATCGATGGTTTGACATTAACACTGTGGCAGGATGTTTCAAGCTCTATCTGCGTGAACTCTCTGAGCCTCTGCTGACGACAGAGTTATTCCCACTGTTTGTGCAAACTGCATCATTGGGCGCCACTCCCGAGGGGTTTGCGCAACTGCGCAAGTTGATTTCAAGCTTACCCGAAGCAAACTACCATCTGCTGCGCCGCTTATTAGCCCATCTTGCACTAGTGGCACAGCATGAGCATTACAATAAAATGAAGGCTCATAGTCTTGCAATTGTATTCTCAATGAGCTTTTATCCTACCGCGTCCAGCTCGGCTTCTGTTGTTCCTGAGCATATGGGTGCAATGCAGAATATTGTGAACACAATGATTGTCCACTACGAAGAGATTTTCAACGAGACGACCGCTGAAGCACCAACACCTCCTCCTGAGTCCAGTGAAGATGATGAGGTCGCTATTCCTCCGGAACCCGTTTCTCCACCACAGGAGGTTCCTGCTAAATCTGACCGAAGGTTTTCAAGAATGATTAGCCGCAGTGAGGCTTCGACCTCGCTAGCGTCTTACCGCGCGTTGGATGAAGCCCATCCACTACCGTCTCCTGTGGTGAACGTCGAAGAAGGTCAACAAGCAGAAGAACGGAATTTGGAGCTAGCCTCGGATAACGAAGATGCCGAAGAAGGTGAAGAAGCAGAAGGTGCCACAACTGACGAGCATGTTGATGACCGTCTTCTAGACGATGGTGACGACACTTTTCACGAAAATAATACGAACAGAGACAGCTTTACCGAGGTGAGCGCATACTAATAGCATTTTTTGCACTCGATGACTCGAGTTCTAATAATAATACCAATAATAATTTTTTACGCATGAGACATGGAGCTAACTGACTTTCTGATATATTTTACATTCAGCATTTATTTTTGATTAATATGAATTCAACTAATGTTTATTTCTTTGACCGATTCTGACGTCCATAGGCCCATTTTACGTACAATATCGTAGATAGTATGATGCTATTAACGATACTAATTAACCTCAGAATCCCCACACATCACTGCATGCAGGATAATCCCATCCGTTTCAGAAATCTCATGATGAAATCACACCACCCGTAAGGGGCTCGTTAGAGTTTGCGGAGAATTCCGGAGAAACGAGCTCCCGGCCGGTCGGAGCCGGGGGCAAGGGTTCCCGATTTGTATCGAAATCAACATCCAAAACACTGCCAAAACCCGAAAACCGGAAAAAAATTGTTTTTGTGTTTCTAGTCAATAAAGGGGGTTTAAGTCAATATATTGCCGAGAAGTTTCCTCTTTCCCACGCTCCACTGAATCGGTATTTTTTTACCACAACGGAAACGGAACAGACCAGACCGATTATATAATACGTGAACCGTCGATTGGAGTAAAGATTACAGGGTGTTTGTTCTAATGAGACGAAATGTCCTTTACTTTTAACTGGAACTCGTTTAACGAGGAGAACTTTTATACTCGGGCCAAGACGCTGCTGAGCGATGCTCTGAATAAGAGTAACAAACCACCGATCATCGTCGATAAGATCGAAGTCCAGGAGCTGTTCCTGGGCGAGAAGCCACCGCATCTTGAGATTCTGGAGATTGGAGACCTGGCGGATGATCGTTTCAGAGGCATATTCAAGCTGAACTACAGTGGCAACGCATCAATAACGCTGGCGACCAAAGTGCAAGCGAACCCGCTGGGGGTATATGCCCAGAACTGTCCTCAATTCAGCTCGCCCATGTTCGTGGGGGCCGCGTCGTCGCTGGCAATGCCTCTGAACTTGACGTTATCGGAGATTAAGATGTCTGGCATTATCATTTTAGTGTTCTCCAAGGCTAAAGGGCTAACGCTGGTGTTCCGAAACGACCCTCTGGACTCGATAAAGGTGAGCTCGACATTCGACGCATTGCCTGGAATTGCGAGGTTCCTGCAGGTCCAGATTGAGAACCAGATACGGATCCTTTTCCGTGAGGAGCTGCCGACTATACTGCATCATCTGAGCCACAAGTGGACGCCGTCGCTGATACCGCGGTCGATAACGCCCACGTCCCCGAAGATGAAGCCTCTTTCGCTGATGGAGGTCAATCCAGACCTGCCGGACCTGAGCCCCAGCAATATGCTGAAACTAGGCTCGCTGTGCGCCAGTCAGCGCACTTTGAATCTGTTCACTCCGTCCATTCCGCAGGCCGTCTACCGGTCGAACCTGGAATCCTTCGAAAGAGACCGCCGCCAGAACGAGCTAGACGTTCAGAGCATCAACGGCGGCGATGACCTATCTGAGATCATGAGGCTGCAGTCCAAGACTTTCAACCGCAACTCTCACAGGAAGCCCAAGCGAAGAGTCATCAAGCTTAAACTCAATCAACAGCCCCAAACCGCTGAGACTGCTGAGCCATCTATCGTTCAATCCACCACTCAACCCCGTCGTGAAAGCGTGCCGCCGGCCGCCGTCGCTATCACCGAAGAAAAAATACCCGTCCTCGACCTGGACGAGGGCCTGCTGGCCCGGAAAGAAGACGAGAAGAGGGTGACGAATAAAGATGAAGCAAAGCTTCACAGAGAACCCTCTCCATCGAAGAACAAGCTCAAGCTCAAGCCCATGGATGGATTCTTCTCTCCTAATGCATCTCTAAACGAAGACGCAACGTCGCCGCCGCCTGCTTACGTTGCCTGATGACCAAACCAAACCCTCTAAAAGTTTATACACGATTTTGTTCTTCTTTCTTTTCAGCCTCCTGCTCTATGTTCACGACCTGCTTTTAATTATTTTTTAGTTTTGTTTTTCTTTTATATATACACAATACAATCTATATCGTTACTTTATGCTTATGGCATTCATTCCAGCGCCTTTCTGGCCAAGGCAAGGGCGCCTTCTTTGGTTTGATGGCCTCCTATGAATCCTGCCGCGTGCACGAATATGCAGCCAGGAATACCCGAGATAGTACTCAGCTGTTCATCTCGGGAACCTCTCCATGGCTCCGGAAGGGGCTTTCTGCTATTGAACGAATCGCTTGATTCTGGCACCGCCTGGATCCTCCATCCCTTACCATCTGAGTATAAAACGTAAAGGGCTTCGCCCTTTGCGTTTTCTTCCTCTTCAATGGCGTATAGATGGTCTTTCCACGGGACAAACTGTTCAAAGACGATTATACGGCCCTCCTCATCGTACTGCGCCCGGTCTCGGAATGCGTCCCGGACAAATGTCTTTGCAGGATACCAGCCTCTGCCATATGAGTTCACGACTGATAAGAATGCCTCGCCCATGAGGCTTGAAGATTTCGCAAACTGCTTGTCTCGGCTGGCATCATCCTCAGGCTCAGTCCACAACGGATTCAGTCGTGAGACCATAGCGGGAAGAGTGATTCCGCTAACCTGGAATGAGGGAGTCGCATCCCCGTACGCAGAAATGCCATTATCATTAGCATCCAAAGCTTCAATGAAGGCTTTATAGATCTTTACATATAGCACCTCGATACCAGCCTCGTCAACGCCGGGGAGCAAATGCTGCAAGATCTCCTTCCCGAAATGTTTGTAAACCAAGCCCGCAGAGCTCAATTTCGTCTGGAAGTCGCTACTGAAAACCTCCTCGAACCCTCTCTGGTGATGGTCAAAGTACTTTGGAGGCTCGTATTTCCCAGATACGTCAACAACAACCGTACACTCATCAAGTACTGCAGGATCTCGAGACCGAACTACCTTGCAGCCTTGGAAGCGGGGCAGGACCTGCAGCATGAAAACCGCCAAACTCTCGTCGGCATGAAAAGTACCATTATGGGTACCAATAGATTCCGACATTTTTTGTTTTTTCGTTGCCGCAGACATAAAATAAATAAGTGAAATTCTCTTCTATTCAATCTACAAAGTAGTAGCAGTACTGGAAACTTTCTTCTGGACTGCATATTGGGAGATGGCGTATTTTGAACCACGCCGTCGACAACATTCGAGTGCGACCATTCGAGCGAAATCCTTGTTATCCCAGTACCCGGAATGGGCAGTGATGATACTTAGATACTGGTTCTCTAAGGTGCCCGTGAGTGGGATGATCCAGTCGATTTGACCATTATCGTTCAACATGCTCATTTTCCGCTCTGCCAAGTATTCCTTGTCGAAATCTCGAGTTTCCATTTCCACGGCTGGAGCCGGTGCAGGTCCAGGTGCGGGCGAAGACTCTTGTGAGTTATCAGCGGGTATAGGCTGCCTTTGTTTCTGATCGTCAGTTGTCGACTGAGACGAGCCTCGAGATTGAGACGCTCCTCTGCTACTGCGCGGAGACTTATCGCCCAAAAACGGAATTCTCGAGGTTAGACTATCAAGGAATCCGCTTCCTTGATCTGAGCGAATAATAAAAGACTTATCGTTAGGTAGTGTAGCAGTCTTAATCAAGGAACCGAGGTACTGGTCTACAGTAGGGTTTAGCAGATTCGAGATTGGGTCTGAGTAATGCAAGATATTATAAACATTATCAGCTGCTATGCATCCATATGGAGGCGTCTCATGTGCATCATTCTCTTCGTCGAACATCTGCCTGGGGTACAGCCGCGACCCCTCTAGTAGCAGGAAAAACCCTAGAGGACTACCAACCAGGAATAAATTGGAGGTGTTAAAGTCCAGCTTTACCTTTGAATGACCGGTATACTTCCTCACGTCTGTGGGCTGCGTAGACAGCAAATCGACTGCAATGATACTCCCTAGCGAGTGCCCAATCAAATTAACGGTTCCGTATCCATCAAATCCAGGATTGTTCTCCACGAATAAATGGTAAACGCGGTTCGCCTCTCTTGCTGCCGCTTCCAACAAATAGGGCTTATAATGCGACATGTAGTAAGGAATATCGAGCATGACATCGGTTATAAGGTTGCGGACTGCCGGAATCGACTTCATCGTGATATCCTGCAAAGTGAATCCGTTGCCGGCGTTCTTCTTCAGTGCCTCAAAATCAACCGTTCGTCTCCAGTTTATGGGCAGCGTCATAATTTCAGAGTCGGGCTCAATTAATGGCTTGAGTTTTGGATCGTTCGCCATCTCAGAAACACATATCCGGAAGCTGTTCGTTGCGTACGTGAAGTTGAAGCTTTCAACCCGGTCAGTTAGCTTCTGGCCAATCCCATGGTATACCAAGACCAACTGAGTTATCCGCTTTGGCTTGTAGTCCAGACTGTCGGTAGGACGATCGGGCAGCGATTTCAACGTCTTCCACGCCTTCCAGGAGAAATGCCGCTGTATAGCGTGTATCGTGCCTGGAGGACTCCTACCTGAGAGCAGGCTGCTGATCAACTGGTTAATACTAGGAGACGTAATAAGCGGAATCATCATACTCGATGATGACGGCGAAAATAAATATGCAATGGGGTACTCTCTTGGCTGAGGTTTGGCTCCAGCATTAGCACCAGGATCCTTAGGATTGGCAGCATCGACTTTTTCAGGACTGACAGGAATATCCTCTACTATTCCTTGGTAGCAAGGCGCGAACATCAGGTCGTACTTGATAGTCGACGTAGAAACCGACCCATTCTTGTCCTTTGTCTCGTGCGAGTAGCTAACTGGTGCCCGTATTTTTTCCAGCGCCTCTGGGACCTCTATGGCTGACTGGAGCTCAGACATGTATTCAAGCGTCCAGGGCCGTATCTGCGAGTACGCCTCCGCAATCGCGTCCTCCAGAGCAGGATCGATTGGAGTGAGGGTAGAGCTGAAAAACCACGTGGCCCGATGCACATTGGCCGTGTGCTTTATAGATGTCCAGTAAACTGGCGTTAATAGGTTATCGCTTAATGATACATGATACAGTCTGTTCAACCCCACCAGCACCTGCTTCTCAGCATCCTTTGCAGTCTTCTGCCTTGTAAACTGCTCCTCCAGTGCGGCAGTATCATTTGGATTAAACGCATTCCAGTTCGGACTCGGCACAACAGATCCTACGTAGCTGCTTGTCGTGAACACTGGTGGCGCTATGGGTCGAACATGCAGCGACACTTCATCCTCTGGCGGTCCCTCAGCGTCGTCTGCAGCATCTCCAACATCATTGCCGAGATCATCCTTCTGCTTCCATGCCTTCTCAGCCTTGCGCAGCGACGGTGGAATAGCCAATCCGTCGGCGTCTAGCACATCATCCGAAGTTGACTTATCAACACCACTTCTAACAGGATTGGCAGAAGAGGCATGCGCAGTTGTAGAACTCGCCGTAGGCAATGGCGCTGCTGGATCATCCAGCTGCGTGGGCGAGTCGTGGAAAAACCACGGCGTTAACTTTGGTTCGAGATCAGACATTTGCTTATATCGACAATGATAATGCCATGATAGCAAAGATAAACTTTAGATGAGGGATCTGCAGGGAGATAGTTCAGACGGCTTACGTCCGGGCCGCCGCACCGGTGCTGACATTTCGTCTGTTGTCCCCAACCTTCGCCCAACCAAACTCATCAGACCACGTACTACGCAGGACCCAAAAATACTCGGGCAGCAGATGAGGGGGCTTTTGCAGGTTGTATGATTTGGTGAAATATATAACTCCCTATCGCATATCAATCTCTCTACCCTTTTAACCTTTTTTTAAATTTTTTTTAGAACAGAACAGGAAGAAAAATGTCGTTAAACGAGAAGATTACGCGATTTTCGCAGCCTGGTGAGACGGATCATCCAGCTTACGAGCTTTTCAATGAAAAGACCCGAGCGTTCGTGTACGGACTTCAACCGAGGGCCTGCCAAGGTATGCTTGATTTCGACTTCATCTGCAAACGTGAAATTCCTTCAGTTGCGGCCGTGATCTATCCATTTGGGGGTCAATTCGTCACCAAGATGTACTGGGGTACCAAGGAGACGCTTTTACCTGTTTATCAGCAGGTGGAGAAGGCTGCTGCTAAGCATCCTGAGGTTGACGTTGTGGTTAACTTTGCGTCATCGCGTTCCGTGTACTCGTCCACTATGGAGTTGCTTGAGTACCCCCAGTTTAAGACAATTGCAATCATTGCTGAGGGTGTTCCCGAGAGAAGAGCGCGAGAGATCTTGTACAAGGCTCAAAAGAAGGGTGTGACGATCATTGGGCCAGCTACGGTTGGTGGGATCAAGCCAGGCTGTTTCAAGGTTGGTAACACTGGTGGTATGATGGACAACATTGTTGCGTCCAAGCTGTACCGTCCAGGATCTGTTGCGTATGTTTCCAAGTCAGGAGGCATGTCGAACGAACTTAACAATATCATTTCAAACACGACCAATGGAGTGTATGAAGGTATTGCAATTGGAGGAGACCGTTACCCCGGTACGACGTTTATCGACCACATCTTGCGTTACCAGGCTGATCCCAAGTGCAAGATCATCGTCTTGCTCGGAGAAGTTGGTGGTGTGGAGGAGTACCGAGTGATAGAGGCGGTTAAGTCAGGGGCCATCACCAAGCCAATTGTGGCGTGGGCCATTGGTACTTGCGCCTCCATGTTCAAGACGGAGGTTCAATTCGGCCATGCTGGATCAATGGCGAACTCTGATTTGGAGACTGCCAGAGCCAAGAACGCCGCGATGAAGGCTGCCGGGTTCTACGTGCCGGACACTTTTGAAGATTTCCCAGAAACTCTGTCTCAGCTGTACGAATCGCTCGTTAAGAAGGGAGTTATTGTCCCCAGCCCCGAACCAGCAGTGCCAAACATCCCAATTGACTACTCTTGGGCCCAGGAACTAGGCCTTATCAGAAAACCTGCTGCCTTTATCTCTACCATCTCAGACGATCGTGGCCAAGAGCTTCTGTACGCTGGGATCCCCATTTCAGACGTGTTCAAGGATGACATTGGTATTGGCGGTGTTATGTCGCTATTATGGTTTAAGAGAAGACTGCCTGCTTATGCCTCAAAGTTCTTGGAAATGGTCCTAATGCTGACTGCGGACCACGGTCCCGCAGTCTCAGGAGCCATGAACACTATCATCACTACCCGTGCTGGAAAAGACTTGATCTCGTCCTTGGTGTCTGGATTATTGACTATTGGTAGCAGATTTGGCGGGGCTTTAGATGGCGCTGCTCGTGAGTTTACCAACGCTTTCGACAAGGGGCTCTCGCCCAGACAGTTTGTCGACACGATGAGAAAACAAAACAAACTAATCCCTGGTATTGGACACAAGGTTAAATCCAGAAATAACCCCGATTTCCGAGTGGAACTGGTCAAAGAATTCGTCAAGAAGAACTTCGCTAGCACTACATTACTAGACTATGCTTTGGCGGTTGAAGAAGTCACCACTTCCAAGAAGGATAACCTTATCCTGAATGTCGACGGTGCCATCGCCGTTTCATTCATCGATTTGATGAGATCCTGTGGCGCTTTCACGAGCGAGGAAGTCGATGAATATCTCAACAATGGTGTATTGAACGGACTGTTTGTTCTAGGACGTTCTATTGGTTTGATTGCCCATCATTTGGATCAAAAGAGATTAAAGACTGGTTTGTACAGACATGACTGGGACGATATCACCTACCTAGTCGGACAGGATGCTGTTACGTCCAGTACCAAGCGTGTTGAAGCCGATGCCAAGACTCTAACCAAGGCTCAATCAAAGTAGAAGAGATGGCTCTGTGTGAAAAAAAGAATAACAAATAGAATTAACTAATAATTATCGTTAACTACAAATATAATTTTACATTTAAATAACTTGGTCATGTCAACAACCACTTGGGTTCACAACGTAAATCCGCTGGAGTCCTTGACGGAAAATCTCTACATTGTAATCAATAAGCGTCATCTTCTGCACTCCTTCATTTCTAATCAGCCCTACCAGGGCGAGGCCTCTAATCATCTGTGACATGTATAGTACAATGCCGCTTTGCAAACGGGAGGTGCACTTCAGGGCTCCCGAAGCGCTTTCATCGGTAACCAGCCTGGCTATCTCTGAGCTGGCGGCACTACCGTCTTGGGTATGCTCATCTGGAGGGTTATACAGATTATCCAAATCTATCGCCACATCGATAAAATCCGAGCACACCTGATACGTCTCAACATCTACTGGCGACGAGTCAGTCGCCAGGTAGATTTTAGAGTTTATGTCAAATAAGAATGCCTTTTCAATCCCGGAATGCTGACAGAGAATATTCAGCATGGACTCTAATGTTGGCAGCTCCGGCACCAGTTTCTGAGCAATTCTCGAGAAAGCCTCATAGATTGAATGGTCAAAGATGCTGGTCAAATGAAAGGAAAGATTAACCCCTTCCAAGTTGGCGTCTGCGAGTTCATC
Source organism: Diddensiella caesifluorescens (assembly GCA_030558955.1). Lineage (NCBI taxonomy): Eukaryota > Fungi > Ascomycota > Dipodascomycetes > Dipodascales > Trichomonascaceae > Diddensiella > Diddensiella caesifluorescens. The sequence continues at coordinate 100,124 of JAKTQR010000015.1, forward strand.
TGTGACTCGTTGCATGATATCTCGCTGGGTATCTAACCTGAAATCATCGCTCAGACCGTCCACTTTGTGTATCAGCACCTCAAAGTTAATCGCCGGGTTTATCTTAAATGCGTATGCAATTATGTTGTGTAGGTTTTGTAATGCATAAAGGTATTCATCCTGGCTGTCGATTACGTATAGAAGCGACCCAACAGATGAGAATATCCTGGTAGAATCGTAGCTCGGCTCAAACATATCCAACTGGCCCGGCAATTCCTGAACGGCAAAGTCAATCAGCGAGCTGAACTGCTCGTAGGTCGGTCTCGCAGTGCTTTCAAGGTATAAAGTTTCCAATGGCTGCATATTATGAAATACAACCTTACATATTGAAGATTTCCCTCCCCTAACGATTAGAAAACTAATAATTATATACATAAGGAGAAACGTCTAACCGTACCTTCGGAGACCCATTAATAAGATTGTAGGACGTTCATGACTTGTTGCGACAATAGAAGTTTCAACATCGCCAAAGTCCATTCTCCTCCTTGTGATAAGGCAACTGGAATAAATGATAAGATGGTATATAAGAAGATAGAAAAACCACCTCCCATTTTTGAACTTTTCGTCATCTAAATATATTTGATCCCAACCTGCATTTAAATCGCAGGAGAAATGAACGCATTCGACCAGAAGAAAAAATCCATAATCAACTTGATAAACGAGACAAATGAGCAGAATCCAGACTCTTCCCCGAAGGGTACCCTGGATATAGCGTTGATGCCGTTAATTGAGCTAATCAATCAACATCCCGATATGGTCACAACCTCGTCCTGCTCTGGGCGAGTTAGCGTTTTCCTTGAGGGGAAGAAAACCCGTGATAATGATGAGGATAAAATAGGAGGCAAGGGAGACGGAGGCAAGTGGCTCTTTATAACGCATGACCCCGCGGAATTGGACACTGATTGGTGGTCCAAAAAAGTTACAACTCACTTCGAAGAGCCGTCCGAGATTGAGCCATTCAAAAGATATGTCCTGTATAAGTTCGAGCCTATGATCCTGCATGTGAAATGCCGAGATCGGTCTGTGGCTTCTGTGCTCTACTCTCAGGCAATGTCATGCGGGTTTCGAGAATCCGGGATTGGATCAAACGATCTGGTTGGGATCAGGATATCTATGAGACTGGATCTGCCAGTGGCCTATCTAGATTCGACAGGCGAGTTGGTTCCCATGGTCTCGGCGGACTATATCGCTCAGCTGATAGCCATATCTCAGGAGCTATTCAAGAAAAATACTCGTCGGATTAACGATCTGTACCTGAAGGTTCAAGCCATGTTTGAGGAGAAGTCCGTTACATCAGTAGAAACCAAGGAAGAGCGAAGGAAGAGAAAGCAGAAGGAGGGCCTAGAGAGACAAGCTCAGTTGAAACTTGGTGCCACTAGCCCTTCTTTCAGTTGAGCGGCGCGAGCCTCACGCAGCCTCGTTGTGTGCGGCGAGGTCTTACCCGGCCGACTGAAATCGATTTATATATATAATTTTTTTAACGACTGATTCTATGTCGATTGACACATCTGTGAATTATTTTGAAATGTCCGAGGAACTGACGCAAAAGACAAAAGAACTGGAAATTGCCGCCGAATCGGGACCGGCGTCGCCTCTAGTTGAGTATGTTTATCGGGCTATAGTCGGAAAACGGTCGAAATCAAAAAACTAATCGAAGCGATGAGGGAAAGCCCTTAACCAAGAACGCAATGAAGAAGCTTGCCAAGGAGAAGCTGAAGGAGCAGAAGAGGCAAGAGATTGCTGCTCGAGAGGCCGCGGAGAAGCTGGCTCGAGAAGCAGCTGACGTTGTAAGTGTCGCTGTCGGGTGAAGAAGGCTTTCCTGTGCTAATAAGAAAGGATTATTCTACTGATCTGTACGGTAGAAAGCCAATGGTTCAATCTGCGGAGAAAACCGGCCTCAAACGCATCCATATCAAGGATGTCAACGCAAGTTGGGAAGGTAGAGAAGTTGCATTCAGGGCAAGGATCCATAACTCTAGACTACAAGGAAACAAGATGTGCTTTCTATCCCTCCGCCAACAGGATGCCATCATTCAGGGTGTTTTGGTCGTAGACAAGACCATCTCCAAGCAAATGGTTAAGTGGGCTGGCTCCAGAAGCTTCGAAACCATTGTACTTGTTCACGGCGTGGTTGCTGCTTCGCCAGAGGAAATCAACTCGGCTACGGTCAAGGATGCCGAAGTCAAGGTCACCAAGATCTATTCTATTGCGGAGACCCCTAACCAGATGCCGATTTTGATTGAAGATGCCAGCAGATCCGAGCAGGAGGCTGCAGATGCAGGGCTGCCGGTGGTAAATCTCGACACCCGGCTGGACAACCGAGTGATTGACCTGCGCACAGTTACCAACCAGGCGATTTTCAAGATCCAATCCGGCGTCTGCACGTTGTTCAGGGAGTTTTTGCTCAGCAAAGGTTTTGTTGAAATCCACACTCCCAAGATGATTCCTGCTGCCTCAGAGGGTGGGGCCAATGTTTTCAAAGTCAACTATTTCAAGGGCGATGCGTTCTTAGCCCAGTCCCCGCAGCTGTACAAGCAGATGCTCATCGCCGCAGATTTTGAGAAAGTCTTTGAGATTGGCCCTGTGTTCAGGGCCGAAAACTCAAATACGCATCGTCACATGACCGAGTTCACCGGCCTCGATATGGAGATGGCATTTGAAGAGCACTACGACGAGGTCATCGACGTTCTCGTGGAGATGTTTATGTTTATCTTCACTCAGCTCAAGGCAAGATTCGGCAACGAGATCGAGCTCGTCCGACGCCAGTACCCCGTTGAAGAGTTCAAGCTCCCCAAGGACGGCAAGATGGTGCGGATCCCGTTCAAGGAGGGAATCCAGCTCCTGCGAGAAGTTGGCGGCGTCGATCTCCCAGAATACGAAGATTTAAGCACAGAGCACGAGAAACTCCTCGGCAAGATCGTTCGTGACAAGTACGATACAGATTTCTACATCCTGGACAAATTCCCACTGGCAATTCGGCCCTTCTATACTATGCCCGATGCGCACGACTCAAACTACTCGAACTCGTACGATTTCTTCATGCGGGGCGAAGAGATCCTATCTGGCGCGCAGCGGATCCACGATGCGCCCTTCTTGAAGACGAGAATGGCCGCCCACGACGTCGACCCCAACGCCGATGGCCTGAAGGACTACGTCGATGCCTTTACCTACGGCGCGCCCCCACATGCCGGTGGAGGCATCGGACTGGAGCGAGTCGTGATGTTTTTCCTAGACCTAAAGAATATCCGCAGAGCTTCAGCATTCCCCAGGGACCCTAGAAGAATCAGGCCATAGACTTCACCTAACTAAATATTCATAGCCTTTTTCGTTCATAATTTTGCTAATTTTACTCTTCGTGCTCCGAGTCGTAATTGGGATTAGTTGGGGGTGCTTTTCGAAATAACACTTAAGCCTCAAGATTATACTTTCAACCTCGATTTAGTAATTCCACGGATTTGCCCCGAATCACCCTTAGTCCTAATCGCCGTGCACCTGTCATCAGCCTGCTTTCTGGACCAATAGGACGAGGCTTTCGCGAACTTCCCACTATCTGATAGTACCTTGCATTTGCAAGGCTTTTCTCGCAAATTTCACTACCGTGACTAACAAATTGTATATATGCATGCAGGGAGCGCCACAGCCGTACCTGAATTACTACCAGAGATCCTATTATTTATATTAAAGCGTACATCTTATATATATTGATACTCTCAAAATCCGACTTGGAAGTAATCAAAACTCAATTGCCACCAGCTTGCTTTTCGACCTGTAACCCTGCTTATCGTGAGGTTCTTTCTGGTGATTTATTGTTTTCCGCCCTACAACATTCCTAGTGTCATATACTACAGCTGCATACAGGAACTTAGTTTCTTCTTGTTCTTGCAGTGAAATTTTTGCGATCTCCAACCTGGCTAAAACAGACGGTATGTTTAAGTTCAATCTTTTTGTATACGTGCGCATATATCTACCGTAAAGCTAATTGTTCGTTCAGATTTAGGTCCGTTCGGCTTACGAGATTGATTTCCATTGTTCTTTTGAATCATTTTTTTTATTTTTACGCGCGCATACATATTGTTATACGCCTTCATAAATAAGGTGGAGAAGTAGTGCGAGCCAAAACCAAAAACGAAAAAACACCACTAGACTTTGAAAAGTCATTGCAGAATGACCCGGAATGATCAGAGACGGAGGAGTAACCTGTCTCTCGTCGAGCATGGGGACAGCGGGATACCACCGGCGGTGCTTGGTGCGAGGCCTAGCGGTGCAGGAACGGGCTCACCTTCTTCAGCAGCGTCTGCGAGCTCAAGACGAAGCAGCGCGAGCTCTGGAATGGCAGCCGTGGTAGTGGACACTGTAATTGCCGTTTACACATACAAATCCGATAAGCCACACTCGTTGGCGTTCAAGCGCGGGGAGACGGTCTACGTGACGACCAAACTTGGGTCTGGGTGGTGGGAAGGCTTTACTGCCAGTGGGCAACAAGGCTGGTTCCCATCGAACTTCATCCAATCCCTTCCCGTTGTAGAACCCCACAGCGGCAACAGCTCAGCGAGTTTGAGTACAACGCCATCCCTGAGACAAGCGTCATTTGTTTCCGGACAGCCAGTTTCACCGTCGTCGCCCCTAGTGCCGACGTCGCAGCGCGCCAACGTGTATTCAGATTCGGCAGATCCAGCAACAAGCCCAAACAAACGGGGGGCAGTAGTCCCGACGTTCTTGCACACTGCCGCAGTGACATCTTTCGATATGGACGACGACAGCTCGAACTCCTCCTTTATGGGGAATGCCACCGGAAGCAGGAAGGGGTCGGTGGTGAGCTACGGGTCGTCGCTGGGTGGAGCAAGCCCAATCTTAGAGAATATGGAGGACTACGCGTTTGTGAACACGCACGATCCAAAGTACGAGCCCGCGAGCCCGTCGTACTGGATCCCGCAGATGTCAAGCGATGGCAAGCTGGTCTATGTCAATACTGAGCGCCGTGAGATCTCAACCGAAATTCCCTTTGAACGGATAACGTCAGAGAGCCCGAAAAACGTTCTGGAAAAAGTGCCGACCACCGTGAAAACCCCTGTTGAGATACTGAACAACTCGCTGTACTCGCAGCTCAATAACAGTAACAGTAACATGGTGGGCGAGAATAAGGTCTACGACGAGGAGGTGGAGCCAATAGTGTCGCTGATGCAGAAACAGAGCACTAGCATATCTGGAGAATCAGGGCTGCCTAACAGCTTAAGCTCCCCGTTTATCATTGAGGGTATTGAACTGAGTATAATCGGATGCCGGGACGTGAATATCAGCGAGCTTCGAGGGAAGAAATGGTCCGAGCAGCTGAGCGACTTCAACCAAACTGCTGATCTAGTCTCGGCAGAGTTTGGGTCAAACACGAGCGAAGGCTCAACTGCGTACTTGCATGATTTTAACGAACTTTCATTTCTAATTCAACAAATCGGCCTTTTCACGGGTGTCCCGTGTGGTGCATTTATTGCTGATTTCGAGCATAATGAGATTGCAATCACTTTCCGAAGAATGATCAATTCGCTTGCCAAGATGAGCATACATAACGATATCGATGCGATGATGAAGCATAACAACCACAAGAAAACCAAAACATCAAAATCGCCAGAGCAGCGCCAGGCGGACTCAAATGAAAAATTTTCAAGGCTCGTTGCAGAGCTAAAGGCTAACACCACAAGGTATGTGCAGTTATATCAGTACCTGCACAAGCATGAAACTGGTGGCGAGTTGACTTTGGAACCGCCGCGAGAGAAGTTTGAAGTTAAACACTATGAGAATGGCGTATGGCTGGATTTGACTATTACCAGGTTGGGCCAAGTTGTGTCTAATGCTGTTGAGCCTCGGTCTCTATCTGAACAACTGGTTTCTTCCCCTACAATGCCAGGGGATAGGAGGACTAATCAGACGATTCTTCTGGAGTCATATAGCGCGAATCTGATATTGGATTCGGAGGTGATTTTGATCTTGGAAGACCGACATAAAGCTATGCTGTCAATGTTTAGCGAGGTCTTTAAACTCACCAAACACCATCAGTTCACTGGTTCAAAGTCGCTAGAGTCTATACGGGACCGCCGGAAAGTGCTTTCAAGCTCGTTGCAGAATCTTTCCAATGTTGTGAGGGCGATTGTGAATATTATGGAGTCTATTGATTTGATGAATTTTTATTCTTGCCGACAACCCTCTGCCCAGCCATTATCGGAATCGCATGCAGAGCATTCTACAATGGCTCTGCTGCATGATTTCCTTGATGCTAAACAGTCCATTTATGATAACATGGCTCTGTTAGGGTCCATGATCAAACAGTGTGAGTCAGCGGATCAGGATATTCTTTCTTCGTTGGCTGCCAAATTTGATCAAGCCAAGATTGAGGAAATATATTTCACATACGAACAGTCTACTGAGAAGAATATGAAGGATACTGCGACCAAACTAGAGGTTGCTATCCAGTGGGCTATCCAACTTGCAAACCAGCTAGTTGTCGAGCAAGGCGATCTGCTAAACTCGTCTAGATTACTAACAACAGGCTCAATTGGCTCCGATTCATCAAGTAGACCTGGGTCTACTGTTGGGCATGACACGTTTTTGTCTACAGCGAGCAGTAGTAGCATTAGATCATCATCTATAACTGCTTCTAAACATAAGGATAGCACAGATATTGTCTCTATGCACTCATTCAAGGATGACTCTCCGTGGTTTTTGCAGCTGGAGCACAAGGATGAGATGATTTATGATAAGAAAGGTGCGCCTAGGGGTGGTACTATTCGTGCGCTTGTTGAGCAGCTTACTTTGCATCATAGACTAATGCCAGAGTTTAACTCTGCTATGCTATTGACATTCAGGAGTTTTACTGATGCCACAGAATTATTTGATTTGCTTTTGGAGAGGTTCCTGATTCAGCCACCCGAAGGTTTAACTTCTGAAGAATTCGTCGTTTGGACAGAAAAGAAGCAACGGCCAATTAGACTGCGGGTTGTTAATGTACTGAAAACTTGGATGGAGCACTATTGGTTTGAAGATGACTGTGAGGAGCTGTCTGCAGATCAGCGGGTTGCACTGTTCGATTCAATGTCAAAGTTCGCAAACCAGTTGAAATTGCAGAAGTTCCCTGGATCTGCAAATTTCGCAGCGCTGGTCGAGAAGAGAATGAACAATAAGGAACCTTCATTCAAGCGGCTGTTAACGAATACCGGTACCAGCGGTACTGCGCCTCCAGCGCCAATTTTACCGAAAAACTTATCAAAATTCAAGCTATCAGAAGTTGATCCTTTGGAATTCGCCAGGCAGCTTTGCGTTCGAGAATTCAAACTTTTCGTCGTGATTACCTCGTATGAGTGCTTGAGAAGAGGATGTGGGGGCAGAAAGAGCGCTGGAAATAGCTCTAACAATAACAATGGACGAAGGATCGGCGACTTCATCAAAAACTCCAACTCGCTGACCAACTGGGTTTCATACGCTATTCTTAGGCATGCCGAACCCAAGAGACGGGCAAATTCCATCCGTTACTTCATTACCGTCGCTGAGTACTGTCGTAGCCTCAACAACTTCTCGTCCATGACCGCGATTATCTCTGCGCTATACTCATCTACAATTCACAGACTGAAGCGGACGTGGGATTTGGTAGCCGCCAAGTCCAACGCTAAGCTTGAAAATATGAACCGGCTCATGAACTCCTCAAGGAACTTCAATGAGTACCGTGACATGCTTAGTTTGATTACTGCGCCTGCCGTCCCATTCTTTGGTGTCTACCTCACGGATTTAACCTTTGTCGAGGATGGTAACCCCGATTTCCTACAAAACGATGCGCGATATATCAACTTCGCGAAACGACAAAAAACTGCAGACATAATCGAGAATATCCGGCAGTTCCAAATCACTCCTTACAATTTCGAAGAAGTCAAAGATATCCAGAGATTTCTGGACCTCGGCTTCGAGAAGGCACCCCCAATTGAAGAACAATACGACCAATCCTTACATTTTGAACCCCGCGAGAAGCCTGCCGAAGACAAGATAGCAAAGCTTCTGGCTGATAACGGAATATTATGATGAAAAACAAACTACCAGACCTCAGTATTCTTTTTTATTTATTCTTTCTTATGATCAAACCCATCTTTATTTCATGATGAATAATACTATTCTCTTCCAAATCTATGTAATATATATAGTAGGTGTCTAATTAACACCCTTCGATACTGCATCTTGTCGTTCCTGCCATACTGTTTTCCCAGAACAACTGCACACTGACTTCAGGTTTTCCCACACCCCGGCGCTACGAGCGATGACGCCAACCAAGGAACCTGAACTAACTATTTTCGGACTAGTGCCAACTGTGATTGACCTGCCAATAATATCTTGGACTCCTACATCCCGTTTCACAAACAGCTGGCCGGAATATCCCTTATTCTGGTAGAGTAACGAAGTCGCATTTTGGTCTACTTCCCCGCCAACTGTAACTTCGCCTAACGAGATGAGCTCATCTCCAACAGATAATGCACCTTTAGAGATATCGCCAGACTGGCGAATCGAAGGATAGTATGTTCCCTTCGGTAAGCCATTGAGCGTGATATCAAACAACGAAGTAGTAGGCGAAACTGCTACGATACGAGCTAATCCTTTAACTGGCAATGCCTTATCGGCGTCTGAGAAGGATTCAAGTATACACACTGCCGCCGAGTTCTTCGTGCCTGTTCCCCGGACGATGGCATCCTTACCAGTACTCTGAATAGCCTTGATAATCGAGGATGGCGCACTATTACCATAAACGCTAACCAACTGCTGCTTAAGGTCGCACTCTACACTCTGAATGCCCGAAAGGGCTTCAACCGCTTGAGTAACCGAGCTAACACACGATTCACAGTGTAAGGGAACTGCGTACAAAGTCTAGAATTAGGGACCCACTGGAAGTAAACCACTCGGATTAAAAACTTACCGTAAAGTTGTCAGTAGAAGGCATTTCCGTTATTTGGACCCAACTGCGCTACTGGATTATAAATACTGGCGACACTGAGATTCGTAATGCATGAATATATATATATATATATATATATATATATATTATGTAGGGTAAGCCCGCCCGCCCGCACGTTCGGATTCGGGACCAACTTACGCGCCGTCGTAAATGTCCATTTCAGGATAGACTTAAAACCACCAAGAAAGTTTGAGATATATATATATATCTCACAATCTGGTAATGAAATGCTCTCCCGGATATCGCAGATTAGCAAAAATATCAGCGATGAGCTGGAGCAGGTAGTGCACACGAGGAATCCGGCTACGGGGAGGATGGAGCCATCGTCCGGCGAGAGGAGCAAAGGTGAAATAAAACTGCTGGAGAAGAATGCCCATCTTTTGGATTCTCAAACCCCGGATCCTACTTCGTTAGAGATTGACGGAGAGGGGTCCAATAGTGCGAGAGAGGGTACTCCGGAAATCGTTGACAAGAATGATGATGAGACGGATGCGCCGATATCGCCTTCGGCGTCTACTCAAGAGATCGCATTGCCTAAAGAAGTTGCTGCCAAACTCAAAAAGTTCGTCAAGTACGAGGAAAAGTACCCGCTGTTGCTCAAAGCGTACCGAACTGAGAGGAAAAAGGGCGAACTGATCAAGGCGTTTGAAAAAGTCCTGGAGGAGCATACTCCATGTAGATCTATAAGTGAATCCGAGACGTTGGTTGAGTATTTGCGTAACCTGACTCTGAAAAATGAAATGCAGAACGAGGAGCTGAGAAGGGTTTCAGGAGAGGTTACCCAGCTGAAGAAGAATGGCGAATTGCTGGCAACGGACTTAGAGACTCATAAGCAAATCGAAGAGGACCTGCAGAAGGAGCTGGAGGAGCTGAAACAAAAAGGTGGCTCGGCTTTGGAAGGCAGAGAGGCCTTACAGACGGAGCTGGATACGCTTAAATTGCATGGTGAAGAGTTGCTCAAACAAATGGAAGAGGAGAAGTCTTCCCAATCTAAGGAGAAGGAGTCTTTAGAAAAGGAGGTTGAAAGTCTGAACATTTCGAAGGAGGCGCTTGAGAAGAACGTTGAATCCTTGACCGCTGAGCTCGAGTCCAAGCCTAATGATGATGTCGATGAACTTAAACAAGAGCTGAAACGGCTGAAATTAATTGAAGATAAAGTATCATCTGAAGAGAACGTCATTGCATCATTGAAGGAGCAGCTCAGCGAGAAGTCAAAAAGAATCGAGGAACTTTCCACTCCGATCACGACTCCAACTCCAACACCAGCCCCAACGCCAACTCCCGGGCAAGGCAAAAAGAATAAAAAGAAGAAGAAGAAGGCGAATGGACCAGAGAAGGACTTATCCAATGTGGAACAGCCAGAGACGGAAACAGACGCGCCCGACGTAAAACAGCTCGAACAGGAAATAATAGCATTAAAGGACAGTGTCAGCGCAAAGTCTGAAGAAATCGGCTCGTTGAAATCAACGCTGGATTCGAAAACTGAAGAAATCGCTTCTTTACATGATATGCTGAAGGAGATTGGCCAGGATCTTGTCAAAGCGCAGGACTCTTTGAAAGCCAGCAAAAACGATTCATCTGAACTTGAAGAGATTAGGGGCAAATACGCTGATTTGGATGACAAGCATGTTGCCCTAGTGAAGGAAGCTCATGAGTTACGTAACACTAACTCGACTATAGAAGAGGAACTATCTAAACTTCAAAAAGAGCACAAATTAATTACCGAGAAGCTTGAGGCCACTAAGAAAGATTTCGAGGACCAAATTTCACAATCAGATAAGAAGATTAGTGACGCGAGCTCAGAGATTCAATCTTTAGAAAAAGAAATTTTAGAGTTGAAATCGACCAATGAAGGTTTGGCCAATAGTAGGGATGAGGCAATTTCGAAATATAATGACATGAACCTTAAGTACGAAGCACTTGCGAAATCTGGTGAATCTGAGAAGAAAAATGCGAAATCAGAGATCGCAACATTAACATCTATAATTGCCGATAAAGAGGATGCACTCAACGAGGTTCGAACTAAGTTGGACTCAACAGAAAAGTCTCGTGCTACCTCGGAGGCGAGAATTGGTACCTTAAGACAGGCTATCGCTAGGCTGGAGACTGATCGTAGGGAATTCCTGGAGTCTAGAGATAAACTCCAAAGAGAGCTGAATACATTAGTTTCTACTAAGGGTAACTGGGAAAATGAGCGAAGCAAACTGCTCGGAGAGCTCAAGCAACTTCGTGCATCATTCCAGGTGCATGAATCAGAGAAAAATTCTGCAGTGTCTTTGGCTGATTCGATGCGCAAACAGACCGAAGAGTTACAGATGAGAATGACTGAAACTTCAGCGAGATGTGAAAGTCTAGAAGAAGATCTGTCCGAGGCTCACAAGCACCTTCAGGAACGAATAAGAGAGTCAACCACAATGCGACGACTTCTTAACGAATCTGAGGGTACTCAGGATAGTGCACTTCGTGAGGCTGCAGATACAATCAAATCACTTACAGAAGAACGCGATAGACTAGAGTCTGAAACTGCATTGATCACCAAGAGACGATATCGGGAACGGGAAGAATTGAAAAGCAAGCTTTCTGAGTTGGAACGGAATATCCTGATACTAGAAGAAGAGAAGTCAAGGTACCATCGCGATATGCTAGAGCTGCGATCTAGTCGGGAACGTGCTGACGAGCGAGTCTCGTTGGAACAGAAGGAGCTAAAAGAATCTCGACGAGTCATCACAGAACTTCGTGATGCGCTTGCGGTTGCTGAAGCAGGCATCAGAGATTCAGAACGTGCGAATCTGGCATTGAAACGGGCCACTGAGGAAAGCCAACAGCGGCTGGAAAAGTTGCAAAGAAACCAAAAGACTCTCAACGAGGACTTGCGTGTTCTCCAGGCTGAGAACAGCAAGCTACATTCTGAACTACGAACCCCGCCATCTTCACGCTCGTCGTTAGAAACAAATGGGGCATCATCTCAGACCAATGTTTCGTATATAAAGAATGTACTGCTGGGATTCCTGGAGCATAAGGATCAGCGTCAGCAACTGCTGCCTGTGATGTCCACGCTGCTAAATTTCAAAGACAATGATGAGCAGAGATTTTGGTCAGCTTTCCAGCAAACTAAGTAAATTGGAAGAGCTAGTAGATAGACAATGAAATACGATCAAAAAACAAATTGGTAGCCTAGCTGTAAAATAAAAGAGCTATAACAAGAGTAAAGCTAAATAGATAGAAATCAGAGTAAGAAGATTTAATGCTTTCAGGAGCAGCAGCAGCATTAGGGACAGCGGGTGATACAACCGTAGACTGGTTTCTGATGGCATTGATATTTTGCTTAATCTCCTCACTCTTTGATTCCTATTGTACTTGGTACACCGCCTGGTACCAGGCCCCTCCGACACAGTCGGCAACAGTCATCTGGTTAGTACCCAAGATCGAGCCAATTTCAATGCCCATATTCACAGTTCTGATTGTGGAGTCATGCTCTAGAATCAGTGCATTCGACGACTCCGAGCGCCACTGGCGAACATCTTGATAAACCTCATGTTCAGACTTGGAATCATCGTTGACTCTCCAGTCAAACGTATCCCGATCCCAGAACACTGCAGTTAGCCCAAACTGCCTAGTGATGGACCGCACTCGGTCATCAATCGCACCGTAGGGAGGTCGGAAGTACTTGGGTATCACGCCAGCGGTTGCATTCATAGCCCAGATAGACCATTGCAACTGAGCAGCGATATCCTCGTTGCTCAGTCCTGGTAGGTTTGCGTGACTCCAGGTATGGGTCGCTAGTAAATGCCCGCGTTTATGCTGGAGCCTGAATGTATCGGGAAACCTGATAACATTTACCCCTTGGGTGAAAAAGGTGGTTTTGCTAGGCAAAAGGTCGAGAAGCTTTGGAGTGCTAGGACTAGGGCCATCGTCAAAGGTCTGAGACATGACTGGGCAAGTAGTTATGTCATCTCCACCAGTGCATCGATAACAATCGAACGAGCAGTGGCTGCGGTCGACTTCACCGCATTCACCAAGCTCGCGGGTCGGTACATCGATAACGGTGGTCAGGTTGATATAAGAAAGAGGTACGTAAGGCGGGGTATCGCCTGGCCAGTCTTTAAGCCCGCTCAGCTGTGAAAGCCATGCTGGAAATGGCTGTCTACGCTGGATAGTCAGGTCATTTCCGGGTATAACGCCGGCGTCATCTTTAGCCCAGAGCTCTTCTCCCTCTGCAGTGCTGCCTAAGAACTGTTCCTGGGCGAAACAAAAAGGTATAACAAGGGTCAGCAATAGTAGAATATTCATATTGGTATTGGTGGTTTGCGTGTCTGTCAGGGTCGCAGATATATTGTGTTTAGGCTTGTTAGGAAGGATGAAGTATGATTAGGTCCTCATCGCTCCAATTCGAAAACTATGTTCAGCCGTGCATGTCATCACCACCCCATAATTTACCCATAATTTATACCAAAACTCTCCCTACACATCAAACTAAATAGGCAAAAAGAAATAGAATAAAAGAATAAAAATGATAAATGCAATGTATTGTAGTGATTAAAATGTGTACTTAATGGTGTTCTCCCTTCAAGGACTTTGAAAGATGGTCAATTTCATTATCTTTTTCCGTCACTAGCGTGTTAGCGTGTTTCTCATGAACTTGTCGTGATTTAGAGGAATACATACATTTGATACTGAGATCCGCAAGTTTTTTCTTAAGGATGTCGTTCTCTTTCCTTAACGACTGCACTAGCCCGTTTTCATCCAATGACATGGGCCCGTTCATGCTAAAGCTTGATCTGGATCCTCTTGTGTTTGTCCCCTTGGGCGTGAAGTTAAAATCCTCAACGTCAGATACTGAATATACAGATCGAATAGAAGTCTTGCGTGATATGGACGACGAGGATGATGTTGACTGCGATCTGCTTCTGCTACGCTCCGATCTCAGCTGACTGATTTCTCGTTGAAGCTTGTTTACAATCGCCTCCTGCTCTCGTTCAAGAGTATCGAACATCTCTCCAGGAACCGGTGCAGACGATAGAGGTGATATCTCCTGACTGGCTATGTTCGAGCACGTATTGACCTTGTTGGGCGTAAGACGGTTCGCTGGCTTTCCAGGGTTTCGCCCCCTCTGATCTACTTCTCCTCTATAATGAGGAACAATAAAAGGCGAGCTCGCACTAGACGAGCTAGATCCTTGGCGACTGTGCCGCCTGTTACTGCTAACATTAGCACTACCGATTCCCAGCACGCTGTTGTCCATATCCAATGTCGAGGTCTCAGAGATAGACCTGGGCAACTTTGGCTTCTCCTCCATCCCGAAAGCTGCTACTTATATAACAAACAGAGACCGCGCTTAAATGATCACGCCAAACAGCTGATTTTTATTCCCACGGGGGTGGCGAAGGGCCAGCTATAGGGTATTTCAAAAGTTTAAAAAAGTGGTTTTATGAATAAAGTGGTTGGTAAGAGGAAAGGTCAATATTAGGTGATGGGCAATTGTATTGGGCTATGATAGTCCTCTCGATGATGGCCTTTAACTTTATTTTTACGCGCCATTTAACCCAATTCAGCCAACGCATCGCGTGGATCAACACGTTTTTTGACACTTTATCTCAAGATTTTTAGTTGTATTCTTGATATTCTGTTATACTGAGGCGATTTGGAGTTAGACTATTCAGGACGCACAAAAGCTTTAGCAGAGTCTCGTATCAGGTGGTGGACCACTATGGTGTTATTTGGGCAGAAAAGGTCAACTATTGTCTCTGTATTCCCGTGGATGAAGTTGAATTGGGTAAGTTCATAATACCAGAGCTAGCTATCGTGTTATCTTGGTAGTGAGACTTTAGGGTGTGATGGATATGGCGACTATCGTAGATTTCTAAATATACTTTGAAAGGGGGTGCTCACGTGGAATCAACCAATCTTGAACACCTTATCTCCTGTGTGGACATATCAGACGTATTTGGCCCAGCATAGCTTAATGTAACTAGTCTTTCGTACCAGCAATACCGCAGTGCCGTTGAATACCTTAGCTTATCAGTTTCAGAGTAACTTTATCGAAGTGATCGAAGTGGGATCGGCGACAGGGAAGATCTGATAAGATAATGCATTGTCGATCCATCGCGATTGAGTAGGGCGGCGTCTAGCCCCTAGCAAGAAAACTAAAAAACTAAATTCATTATTCATACTATTTATCTCATCAAAATGTATCCTTATCCCAATTGAACTCCGATACCCGGGGCCCCTGTGCAGATTCTGCATCGTGTGCCGGCACAGACGAAGCTAACTTTTTCATTGCGTTGGCCCTCCATTTCATGTAGTTATTGTCAACCGCCTCATCTTCACTGCTGGATGATTCGTACGCTTCCCAATTCTCAGTAGATGATGGCATGCTGCTTGTAGCAGAGATTATCCTCTGTTTGACCTTGGCGGGCTGTAGGGGCTTTGTTTGTTTTCCCACTCGGTATTTCAGGTCAGGTTTAGTATTTTCCTTCCCTTTGCTGCTGTCATTTTGAGGTATTCTTCTAACCGGCGTCTCCAGACGGGATTTCGCGAGGTGGCTGGGTCGTACAGATGAAGGGTTGAAAATAGGTTGAGGAGGGATTCTGAGATTAGTAGTAGGCATTAGGGGCCGTCGTATAGATGATGGTTGAGACCTCGAGGGCGAGCAGGCGGTTGCGGGCCTCCGAATTGATGCGACATTTTGGCTCAGCTTCGATGGAGAACATGAGGTTCCAGGCCTTCGTATTTCTGACGGTGGTTGTTGCTGGTGGGGGTGCTGCTGCGATTCATTACTGGCAATTCGCCGGGGAGTGCTTTTCGGCAACTTTGAGTCTTCCCCCTTCAAGACGTCTAGAAAACTTTCACCATTAACCAGAAACGGCTTGCCATTATTTTTAGTTTCCCACGATATCAATGCATTTTTCAAATCCATTAGCACTTTTGGCTTCCGTTTCGATATCCTTTTCCTCATCTGCTCCTCCTTGAGTAAGCGCCCTGGGTCTCTTCTTCCGGGACCTTTAGAAAGGAGCCGCGAGGAGTCATGCATCGAAGCTTCTAGAGCTTCGGAATCATGCTGTAACTCGTGGTATGCTTCAATCAGTGACAGGATCGGCTTGCGCTCCTGCAAAACGAGTTCCAGCCGTGCAATCTCGGATTCATGAGCATCTAGGGATGCATCTGTGTATATGTCTGTCCAAGCAGGCGTGAAATCAAGCGTTTCTTCTTCTGAGAAGAACAGTTTGTCCCATAGCTCTTGAAGACTATGGCGAGCGTCTTGAATAAAAACATGAATGTGCTCACGTTTCTTTGCGTGAAGCCGCTCCAGCTCCTTCTCATATGCGTTAACAACAGATATGCCCATGCCGCGGTTAGCCTTCTCGAATTGTCGTATGTACTCTTCATCTTCAGATAGTTTATGCCATAGGGTGGTGATTTCGTTTTGGCATGTCCGAATTCGTGCCTGCCGGGTGTCCAGCTCATCTTGAAGTCTAGATAAAAGGTCCTCCAGATAACGGAGATTCTTTCGCAAGGTGCCCAACTGCTCGGGTCTTGTTTTATAGCAACTTAGTATCTTGCTATCGATTTCAGTCTGCGGAGTACCGAGTTCTGCCCAAAGATTAACGATTTTGGCTGAAACCTGCGCAGCACACTTCACGCGGTTCGAATATTCATCCCTCCAACGCTTGACTTCCTGCTCCAGCTCAGTTATATGCATGTTTGACAGGTCTAACGACTCCACATCATCGTTCTGAGCCGGCATGATATCCGACGGAACGGCGATATCGTCCACTTTGTCGGACAGCTCTTTCAATTGTTCCAACAGCTTATTGACCTTAACCAGTCTTTCAGAGAACACATTCTCAATTCTCTTATTACAGGCCTCAAGTAAGTGCAAGGTACTTAGAAACGGTGGCTCGATATCTTGAAATACGGCTTTGGATTCTTCCTGCGACGAGAATACTGTTCGGCTATCAACGTCCCTCATTGCCCTAAGCATCGACCGTATATTGTCCTGCTGCTCCTGACACTTCACTACTAACTGGTCTCGCTCCTGCAATACTCCCTGCACATGGCTTTCTAATGCCTCAGATATAACCGAGTACACTTTTCTCTCCCTGGCTTCCCGCACTTTAGGAGAGAGCCCAATATCGTCAAAAAGCGATTCCAGCCGGCCGGTGATTGACTCCAGCTGGTTGGAGATATACGACTCCCGCCGATTGACAGTCATCTGATATATTTCGTTCTAAGCTAAATGTGAAACTTGAGGTTGATAAAAAGCTAAATGTTGAAAAAGTAAACAAATCCCCATATTGCATTATGCTTATTATTAGCGAATTAAGCGACTAATAAGCGTTTTGGTTGCCATGACATGAGGAAAAACCATTTACACCAAACTCCCGCCGGACACGGATACATTACCCCCTGAATCTTATCCGAATCTGATAACATCAACTCAATAGTTTTTTAATGACAGGAACGATCTCAAATGAATTTTCGCCATTCGTCACCGAAGAAGGCAAAGCAGCGTCTGAGATTGTCACTCGTTCTATCGGAGATGTCGATGAGGAGTTCGACATCATAAGTGCAATCCGCTACGATCCAGACTTGGTCGATGGAAACGTGGATGAGTCTCGCTTTTTCCTGCTATCGACTCATTGGCGAAGATTGTGCTTTACTGTTGACTTTTTCAACTGGGATATCAATGTTTCCTACCATCATCTCTATAGTGAGCTGAAGGCTACGGTAGAGTCATTGGATACCAAGGTTCCTTACAAACTTCGTGTTGCTGTGTCGAAGACTGGCGCTTTGCGGATTGAGGCGTCAGCGGTCGCACCCCGTGCGGACCTATTAAGCGGATTCAACCCTCAAAGACAACCTGGAGAACCATTTTACAGTGTTCATATAGACTCTGAGTATACCATGGTGAGTCCGTTTACCTCGTTCAAGACGTCAAAACGGGACGTCTACAACGCGGCACGGAAACGCACTCTTGTGGGCTCTGCTGGGAACCGACCTGAAGAAGTTGTTTTATACAACTCTCGAAAGGAAATCACGGAGGGCAGTATCACGAATGTCGCGTTCCTGAGGAATGGAAAGTGGGTTACGCCTTTCATTGGCAGTGGGTGCCTGTGCGGTGTTGTGCGACATTGGTTGATATCTAATGGGTCTGTTGAGTTAGGCACAATCACACGAGATAGCGTTAAAGTTGGCGATCCTGTTTTGCTGTTTAATGCTATAATTGGCGTCTGCGCTGGGTCTGTCGTTGTAAGTTAAGTTGTTGGTCAAGCTGGTTATGGGACCAATGCCCTCGCTATTATGGGCCCCATAACCTTTGGGTAGTCAAGACTGTGAGCATATGTTGCTTTTCTGCCTTTATGCCTTCACTATTGACAAGCAGTTACGATCAAGAATGACGACTCGCAGTTTAATTATAGTCCTCGCGGTGTCGGGGCTGTTTGTGTCTAGCTTCGGCCAGGATATAACGGTATATCAAGATCAAGTGGTATCTCTGGATGCGACACGGACCAAAAGCGCTTATGTTCCTGTGGAGACTCGACGGGACAGATTTATAGGACTGACAAGTCTCTGGTATTTAGCGCTGGCGGACTCTATTGCCAAGGTTGCTGGTGGAGTATGTGGGACCGTGATAACCACGCCGTCGTTTTTTGGCTATGTTTTTTGCGCTTCGTTAATGGCTGCTTCTCTTTTTGTCTATATCTTTGCCGCTATTGCAGATATAAATGGTGGGAGGGGGTTTAGAAGACGATTTTTCCCGTTCGATCAACTTGATAGAATAAGAATAAACGACTCCAAAGATGAATCCATCACCTGGTTTAAAACTGGCCCGGGACATTTGACTGGCCAGTTGGTGGTACCTCATGTGGATAGTATACTCTCTCAAGGAGTAAGCAGACACATTGGGTTTATGACCAATGCTACATCGAATACAGTACATGTGTTTGTTACTGCCGACGCTAATGTCAGCATAAGCTCTGATCCTCACGAGATGCAGCGAATGCGTTATGAGCCGGGAGATATCCGCTGGGCAAGCTATAACTACAAGTTGGACGAGGCAGACGTTTGGAACGAGTTCTCGCGAGACCTCGACCGCGGAGTTCTAGACTTGGATAGCAGAATGGTCGAATGCGCCGGCAGCAGTTCTGCTGAACCCACATATTGCGTTTGCTTTAGCAAATCAACCGCAGACGAGTGGGAAATGCTTCGTCATGGACAGATTTACTTGAACGCTTACGGACCAGTCGATGGTTCGTGCAATAAGACCCTTTGCAATCTAGAGTAGGTCGCTCTGAAAATTATTGTATTTTGTAGCGAATTTATATTTTCTTATGGGCGTCTATGTTGATAAGCTCTCCGCATGTTGCATACAAGTCCTCAAGCTTTAAAGCCTGAGAATTCCACTCAAACTATAGCATTGGTTATTGCAGTTTTCGTAGCCCCCTCCATTGGGCTTCTAACCAGTTCCTGAATGATTCAGAACCATCTTCCCATCAGTCACTTTAGCCTTTAGAGGAGTTATAGCTTATCAGATTCGCAATATGCGGCGGTGAGGGCATTACTTGGTACCAAATATATATATAACCATTGCAATAGTGCAATTCAACTACATCATATGTAAGCTCAAACTAATTTAAGATTGTGACACTACCATCCAGCTTAGCAAGGATATCTGCTAGCCTCGTTTTGAGACTTGCATCATCTTCACAGGCATCAACTGCAAAATCAGGATCGTATCCCTTCAAGTACTGAATCACTCTGCCTAGAGAGCTAATTAAGATCGTCAAGACTATCGAGAGGCGGCAATCCACCATCAGCAGAGGTGTCCCTAGAGTCTTTGAATCTCTTAGGCTGAACTACAGATCTAGATAGATTCACAAAATCATCAATCTTGGCGTTAAGACTGGCTTCAAAACGACTAAGATCAGTTTCCAATTTTTCCAATTGATCGAAACGAGTGTTAATATTTGCATCGATAGATCTTATCATATTCATGATTTCATCTAGCTGAGCCTTCAAATCAGCAACCTGTTCTACTTGTTGCAGCTCATTGATGTGATTGATCAGTTGCAGTTCTTTTGCGTTCCACTCAATCTGTTTCTGAAGGGAATATATCATTTGAAAGAGCAACATCTGGGCATTTGCAAAAGAGCACTCGGCGCTACGGTATCTAAACTTAAAGTGAAATTCCCTAGCATTCGCAAGAGTATCAGTCTCTGGAATGGGGATACCGAGATCGTTTCTATAGAACTGCTGGAAGTTGAATACCATTGCCTGGAAAAGATGGAAGAAGAGAGGGAAACCTGGAAAAAGGGAATGAGCTTATATAAAGACCATTTGAGGCTATTACACTTCCGGAGTCGTGCCTCAAAAGGAAACGACCTGCATCAATTCCATACTGGATCATGAAACAATCTGGTTGAAAGTCGTGTGTATCTTTGGGTTTGGGTTTGTGTCACGTTGGTGTCACGTTACTAATGTTTATTCAATTTCCACGTTTTTGCACCAACTAGACCCTAACCACGGATACCAACTCCACACGCCCCGCGCCGCCACCCATTTAAAATTAACATAGTTAATTAAGGAAGGGGACAAACACTAAAAACCACGCTAATTCATATTAGAAACGAGATAGAGAATGGGTATCTGAGCAAAACAGAGGACTACTAGTTTAAACGGACAGACAGCGAGAATAAGTTACAAGCGTTGACTGGGAATATAGTAGTGTGTGGAGCTTTGGCGGATAGTTTAATACTGTTTGGCGCGGTGTTGATGTTATGCGCAGCTATCGGGCTTACAAGGCAGACCAGAACGATATAGAACAGGAACATCAACCAGGGCTAGAGAAGCTGGAGCGGAGTACGATGGATGTCCTACAGGGGCCAGGTATATCTGGAGTGGTGCTTCAAGTGAATGGAGACCAGTCAATACGACCTTCTCAGGTGATACCTAAAGTGGCCGCAATTGACGATATAATAAGTACAAGTGCAAGCACAACGGCACATAGTCGTAACGGGAACGAAGGCAAGGAAGAAGAAGAAGGTGAACGGACGCAACAACATGGCGAAGAACAAGGTGTTGAACGACAGCAGCAACAAGAAGAGGGAGAGGAAGATAAAGCAAAAGAGGTTCCGCAGACGCCGACACCTCCAGATCCGATAACGGTCACGAGACACTCTCCAGAGAAGATTGCAGAGATTTCAAAGAGTTTAAAGACAAGACTGTCGTATGCGGTCATGAAGATGCGGAACGGGTGGACTTCGCGGTCACTGGACCAATTAGAAACATTACAAGCGAAAAAGACTCTTCAAAGTGGATTGCTCAAGTCTGGGGTCATCGCAGGCGCCTCGCCTCCAAAAGTAGTCAAAGGACACCACCGAAAGATTAATTCTGAGTCTCACATCTCGCTTGCACAGAACCCTATAACGACCAGCCCTGGACCGAAGCGAAAGAGGGAACTAAAACATAAGAGGCATCTGTCTCTGAGTATCCCAAGTGAACCTCCTGGTGGAAGGCCTCGGATGAGTGAGGCTGACGCTGTTGAATCGCTTATGTTTCTTTCTAGCCCTCGCTCAGCTAACGAGGCTAATATTGAACATCCAGAAGCTTCCTAAACTGGTTGATTGTCTTTTTTTTTTGTTCTTTTGTTTTATCATGACGACTTACGACTTTGTTTATGCGTTTTTTGTTTCATCTCCTCATCTGGTAATATTAATTAATGTTTTTATTTAATCTATTTCAACATCTCTGACTGCTGTTCATCGTTATATCCCAGAATATATAGTATATCCTTGAGAGACGCTGTATTTAACCGCGATGGGGCTTTCTTTCGTACAATTGGCTTTGCGTTGAAGGCTATTCCGAATCCTGCTACACCCATCATGGGCAGGTCATTGGACCCATCACCAACCGCAACCACTCGATCTAGTGATATACCCTCCTTCTCAGCAATCTCCTTCAATAGCTCAGCCTTAGCATTGCCGTCTATTATCCGTCCTAGGGCATTTCCAGTGAACGCTCCGTCGTTTTCCTCTAAACTGTTGGCATACGCGTAATCTAGTCCAAGTTGTTCCTTGACCCACTCGGCCAACGGGAGAAACCCTCCGCTAAGAACCGCAAGCTTAACCCCTTTAACACGAAGTGCCTTTGCTAGTTCCTGTGCTCCAGGTGTGAATGTAATCTGGCTCTTCAGCGACTCAAAGACCGAAGACAGTATTCCCTTTAGTAATGCAACTCGCCTTGTAAATGACTCTTTGAAATCTATCTCGCCATTCATGGCAGCCTCAGTGATTCGCGACACTTCTGTCTCAACATTGGCATATGAAGCTATCAGATCAATAACCTCCTGCTGTATTAAAGTAGAGTCCATATCGAAAACGAACAGTCCCTTATCTGACCTTAACTCGGAGGACTCCTGAATAACAATGTCTATGTTCCTGTCCTGGCTGAACTCGAAGAGTATCCGCTTCAATTCCTCCACGTAAATCACGTCAACCTCCAAATAGTAGTCCACTGCCCTACCACTAGCGCTCAAAGGATCGATTCTCAAAACCGTAGCTTCATATGTACGTAAGGCAGTCTCCAACTCATTTCTGACCGCATCCACTATACTGTGCTCACTAATGACCGTCGCAACAAATAATACCATGGCCCCTCTATCCCAAACTCGTTACTGGCTGGTTCGATATTATCGTGTCCGGCGTCTATTATTTCGTAGTCTTACCTCCTATCATTTCCCATAACAGAAAAGAGGATAAAATAAATAATTGTAGTCACAACCCCAACCCTAGATTACCCTAATCTCAGGGGTCAACTTTTCCTGGACCTGGACCTGAAGAACCTGCCTGGTCTTTCCTTATGGCGAGCTAAGCACCGTACTGTGAGTTACGCTGCTTGGTTTCTGACAGCGTAACATTGTGTGGGTTAGCCATAGAACAACTTGTGTAATCACTAAGTACTACAGTGTAGAATTCAGAGATAACAGAATAGATGACAGATATTTAAAAATAAGAAAG
Source organism: Diddensiella caesifluorescens (assembly GCA_030558955.1). Classification (NCBI taxonomy): domain Eukaryota; kingdom Fungi; phylum Ascomycota; class Dipodascomycetes; order Dipodascales; family Trichomonascaceae; genus Diddensiella; species Diddensiella caesifluorescens. The sequence continues at coordinate 123,158 of JAKTQR010000015.1, forward strand.
AGACCTCTACAATATAGAAAAGAAAACAGGTTGAGTAAAGAATAATGAATCAGCCATTAACCAATTCGATGCAACCCTAACCCGCAATGATGATCTTTAATTTAAGCTTCTTGTAGCATTACGGCGTAAATAGGATATATTATATTAGTTGGCTGCGTTGTGAAGCTAGCATGACTTCTACTTGTAATACGACCACGCAGGCTAAGGCAAATTCAGAAATGTCTACAGATACTGCTCTCGGGAAGCGAAAACTGCGTGATACCGGGTTTGAGTCTGATAGCGATTTAGAAAAGCAAAGACTATTATTGCCTTCCTTTATTGAAGATAGTGACGATGCCGATGAAGAGCAAGAGCCGTTAACACCTAATATTATTCAAATGCATATGAGACCAGACTACAAGAGTGTAATCAGAGAGAAATTCACAGAAGCCCTAGGAGGTGCTGATAGGATAGGTTGTGATATTATTTTTGAAATATCTGGATGCGAAACAAGAACAATCCTGAAGCAACTAGATCGATATTTCAAAAAAAGCCTGAAAATATGGGGTAAAAGGAGTTATGATCTTTCTGCCGGTACGTTCACGTTTATCCGGATTTGTGCCGTACATGATCGTCTGATGGGGGAGGTGTATAACCATATATGGGACTGTGGCTTTAAAAGATTTATAATGATTGGCTTCAACAATGAATTAGATCTTGAGCCCTTAGGGGTGAAAGTTCCTGATAATTTCGTTTGGCCAATATGGAATGTGCAGTGTGATACTCCGCCCACCTTTGTGAGTGAATTTTCGGTTTCGGAATCGGGTGACCACGTCGTTCGTGCTGTTGAAAGGTATATGATGTCGACGGTGATGAATATTCATGGTATTTTCTCTGTAAAATTGAATAGCAGGTCGGGCACTTTTGATATTATGGCCCATCAATTTAAAGGTGTTAAAACTATCTGCGATTTAATACTGAAAAACGAGATACCAGAGGATAAATTGGATGTATTCTTGGCATATGCGATTAAGAAGCTGATGTGTGACTTTTTAAAGCGGGATAAAATCGAGACCAGATATTCAAAAAATGAGGTCAACCTTGAATGGTTACAAAAGAGTTCCGCGGGCGGTGACACAGATAATGAGGAAAGTGATTATAGGAAGTATGAAATTAAAGCTCTTATTAAAGATCAATCTGAGCTAGGATCTATTATGAACAGCGTGCGTGCACGTCTCGGGCATGAATATGACCAGATAACTACTGAAAGTGTTGATAATGCCGGAAAGGAAGAAATAACTGCCCTTTTGGGGGAACTGCGACGTCGTTTGAGGGCCCGGCTTAAAATTCCACGAGGCCATGTAGACTATGATGTAGCGGAAGAAGCTATTACCAGAGCGGAGATCTGGAGACGAAAAGCAAATCGTCGGTATATTTGTAAAATGTCGTATGATCTGCTATCATGGGTTGTTGCTAGACGTTTTCAATTCGAATGGTCTACCGGGCCTGATCGAGAATTGTCCTGTTACGAGATTGCTTCACTGAAAGCGGGATCTCAGTATAAACGACGACATTATCTAGAGCCCTATTCTGAAGATGACGTTGATAAACGCGGCAAGGAAGTTGTAATGAATCTTCCCCTTGCCATGTTTTTTGACTTCCTTCCTAGAGATTGTAATCCGAAAGATTTGTGCCTCTCTCTCGATTTTGCAACTATACACAGTCTATGCCGTCGTGGTGGTGAACATTTGGCTAATTTGGAGAGTTGATTGCAATGATTCAATCTTATTTTCTCAATTCCTTATTAAGAGATTTCTATGACAAGGATGGATTTCTTTAACTTATTTCAAATTTGAACTTTCCGATGTAGTTAAATTATTTTGGCTCTGCGAGGCATATCCGAAGGAGATGCTTTTAAAGGGTTCTTAGCCTCTCGTCGAACTTAGCGAGTCAGGGCCGGGCACAGGACAATATACTGGTGACCATCTCATTATCATGAATATCGAGTAAAGCAATTGAGATAAAGTATAGAATCATATTCAGAACACGCACCTAACATTTGATATCCGTGGTACTTCGTCCTCGGCCCTCTTGATAGGCTCTGATTCCTAACCTGCGTTACTTCGAACTCACTTATCGATGCTTTCAAGTATGGGTCTATCTTGCGATAACGTATTGATATCTTGTTCACTCGTACATCCCTCTTTGCGTTATGCTTCTTATAGCTTTGATTTCATGAAGAAATCTATAATATTTCTTTTATATCAGAATAGCCCATAGTAACCACGATTATGGAATCTCTGGAATGCGTTTCTATATAGCTACTAAATTGAAATATCCTCGCGATCACCTGAGCTTTGAAATTGACTTGGACTCTGATGTTTCGCTAGGGGAGAATAGAAGACAGAGTATACGCCTGGCAAGCATATATGGTTCCATACATCTAAGAGACTGACTGCAAGAGCCTTGTAGAATGCTAAATAATATCACTTAGGATTGGCCAAATGATTCAAATCATATATTTGACTGTTCTTGTAGCTCGAATAGCTGCTGGCACATTTGTATAGTATACTGCAATTAAACATAGAAGATGACCACAAAATTTCTAGAGGAATAGCTTATAACGATATATAATATGCCTTCACTGGTATATATAAAATATTCTGAAAAGTCTTATATAACTTTTTAATATCGAGTTCGAGTTGACACTGTATATTTTATGTGTGTATTTGATGTTGAGAGTGAGTGAATGAATCTTTGGGAGTAAGCTATGGTTCGAAACACACAAAATTTTGGCACTTCATTTTTCAACATCGTACAGTTCATTGTTTTATCTTTTCATCTTTTTTATCCTTTTCGTCCGTTCATTATCACGCTATCATTTAAGGGATTCTGATTTATATTCGAAAAAGAGTGCTACTAGCTTGAACGAACAACAATGATTGAAGACGAAGAACTTAACAGGCTCAAGCCGTGGATAGAAAGCCAACTGTCGCCCATAACTGATGCAGAGGTTTCGGCACTATCTGAATACGTTGTTGCCCTATTAAAACACGATCTTCCTCTAAATGAGCTACAGTCTCTGTGTGATGATCAGCTGGAAGATTTCCTTCATGCTAGTAAGTGTTTCGTGCAAATGGAAGGTTTAACCATAGGCTAACTGAAGTAGATACAAAACCGTTTGTGGCGAAATTAATGAATGCTATTCAGACCAAGGAGTATGACACAGAGCAAACCCAGACCCCTAATGGGCAGACTCATTTCCGTAATAACTTCAGGAACGGGTCCAGGCCACAGAGACACGACGGCCATGAGTTCCAGCCTCGTGGACAGCAATATCAACAACAGCAGAACCAAATGCCTCCATTTCCCCAAGCAGGAGTGTGGAGCAATGGCGTGTTCATCCCGGTGCCAGATCCCAGTAGCCAAGGGTTCATTCCCCCGTTTGATTTAAGTCAGGTGGTACCGCCTCCATTTTTCAACGGACAGCCACAGTTTTTGCCCTTTCAGCAAGGGAGACGTGGGAATCATCGTGGTGGAAGAAGAGGAAACTTTGGCCAAAGATCGGCCATGTCGCCCGTGTCAAGTTCCAAACCTGACGACACTTATTCTAATAAGACCCTGATTGTCGAGAAGCTTCCAGCCGACAAATTCAGGGAAGATGTTCTAAAAGAGTATTTCGGACAGTTCGGCAACCTGCTGTCAGTCAAGTTAGATCCTGTCCAGCAAATCGCCGAGCTTGCGTATGAATCACATGACCAGGCCAGAGCAGCATGGAAATCGCCTACTGCTATTTTCGATAACCGGTTTATCAAGGTATACTGGAAGAAGCAGGATCCTAATGAAGTCAGGATTGATGCAGAGGCAGTGAAGAAGATCCAGGCGGAGAAGCAGAGAGAGTTTGAAGAGAAACAACTCAAGAAAAAACTGCATGAAGAGAAAATCAAACAATTGGTAGATATGAAGACTAAAATCCTTCAAGAACAAGAGAGGCTGTTGAAGGCGAACCAGGGAAATGCGCAAACTCCAGAGCTTCAAGAAAAGCTCTCGAGCACTGAAGCGCTCAAAAGACAACTTGAGGCGCTGAAGGCTGAAGCAGCCACTTTGGGCATATCCAGTGGAGCAGGTCAGACTTACCCCACCAGAGGCCGCGGCGGGTATCGTGGAAGAGGTGCCTACCACCCATACGGTGCGCCCCGCGGTTCGTCTTTCCGAGGACGAGGCGGAGCGCCATTTGTTCCAGATCAAAGATCGAATCTAGATTTACGGCCTAAAGCCGTATTGGTGGCTCCAGTACCGCCAGAAAAGGAAGAAACCTTCCGCAGCTATCTACTTTCTGTAGGTGAGTATCAAGGCATAGTTCGGAGCGATGATCAGCCTGATGCTGTCGTTGTCGAGTTTTCAGATCGACGAAGCGCCGAGTCGTTTTTCTATGGTTCAAAGTCACTTCCTGACATCGGCGAGGTGAGGAAGGAATGGCAGCGTACAGTGCCCCAGGCGTCTACTGTAGAGTCGGATGCTATGGATACTGCATAATTTAACTACTTAGTATCTGTATTTATATTAGAAAAGAATCAAGTCTCTTTTTGTTTCTTAGGCCATTTGCAATTTCTGATATTGGCGTTGTATAAGCAGGCAGGGAATCAACTTGGGACTTGTTTTCCTAACCCTCTACAGTATTATCTATTATGTAATGTAATTTATAGCTTGACTTCCTTGACATTAATACGTAAACTGTCCATCGCCACTATTTGTCACCAGTTATGGCCGTAGAAAGGCAAAGGCTAGCAAGTAAGTGAACGGCTGGGCTAGATGCTGGGCTAGGCTAATTATATATAGCAAAGCGAAGTTATGCCGAGGTAGGAAGCGGAGATGAGTTTTCTAATGATTCTGGAAATACCAGCTACGAGGAGGATGAAGAAGATGAAGCAAACTTGCCTCGTAAGTAGATTATTAGTGGGTATTACGGACGAATTATTGGATAAGGCTAATAGTAAGCTCTTCCGAAAATGCATTTGAAGATCCAGCCCCCGAAGAAGCCGGATCCACCAGTGGAGAACACAGTAGCAGTGGCTGCTAATGACGAATACATTCCTGATAGTGTGTCGAACATGTTTGGTAAATCGGACTTTTCATATTTAAAACTGAAGCCCGATCATGCATCCCGCCCGATCTGGATCAACCCAGAGGATGGACGGATAATTCTAGAGAGCTTCTCACCATTAGCGGAACAAGCTCAAGATTTTTTGGTCACGATTGCTGAGCCGGTTAGCCGTCCAAGCCATATCCATGAATACCGTATAACGACATACTCTCTTTATGCTGCTGTCTCCGTTGGGCTTGAAACCAATGATATAATATCTGTGTTAAATCGGCTGTCAAAAGTGCCGGTGCCAAAGAGCATAATAACGTTTATCCACAGCTGTACTGTTTCGTATGGCAAGGTTAAGCTTGTTCTAAAGCATAATCGATACTTTGTCGAGAGTTCGCATGCCGATACCCTGCAAATGCTTTTAAGAGACCAGGAGATCGGGGCTCTCCGCATCGAAGCTTCAGAGACTGTCACTAAGGATGGCTTAGTAACCGAGCGAGCACCAACGGCCAATTCTTTGGTTATTCCCGGTACTAGCAAACCGCTGACAGGACAGGCCTCGAAGGATGATGCGAAAAAGACTGAGGAAGAAGATATCTTCTCGTCGATTGTTGGTTTGGATCGAGATGACGATGATGAGGACCTCGATGCGGTTCATTCGTTTGAGATTTCGTCCGATTCAGTTGAGGCAGTAAAAAAGCGGTGCCAGGAGATTGATTATCCTGTGCTGGAGGAGTATGACTTCAGAAACGATTCCAGAAACCCGGACTTGGATATAGACCTGAAACCATCGACGCAAATTAGACCGTACCAGGAAAAGAGTTTAAGTAAAATGTTTGGTAATGGACGAGCGAGGTCAGGGATCATTGTACTACCCTGTGGGGCCGGTAAGACTCTGGTAGGAATCACTGCGGCCTGTACTATTCGGAAAAGCGTTATAGTGTTGTGCACATCATCGGTGTCAGTCATGCAATGGAGACAGCAGTTTTTACAGTGGTGTACTATACAGCCCGAGAACGTTGCGGTTTTCACTTCAGAAAGTAAGGAAAAGTTCCAAGGTGACGCAGGTTTGGTTGTATCCACGTACTCAATGGTCGCAAATACCCGTAACCGGTCGCATGATTCTCAGAAGATGATGGATTTCTTAACTTCGAGGGAATGGGGGTTTATTATTTTAGACGAGGTGCATGTAGTGCCAGCTGCGATGTTTCGAAGGGTAGTTACTACGATTGCCGCTCATACAAAACTGGGACTTACCGCGACATTAGTACGAGAAGACGATAAAATTGATGATTTGAATTTCTTGATTGGCCCTAAGCTTTACGAAGCCAACTGGATGGACCTCGCACAAAAGGGTCATATTGCTAATGTCCAGTGTGCAGAGGTGTGGTGTCCGATGACTTCAGAGTTTTATCGAGAATATCTCCAAGCAAACGCCAGAAAGCGGATGCTACTATATATCATGAACCCTACCAAGTTCCAAGCATGTCAGTTCCTTATTGAATATCACGAGCGAAGGGGTGACAAGATTATTGTATTTTCAGATAATGTTTATGCACTGCGAGCGTATGCACTAAAGTTAGGAAAGCCATTTATCTTTGGTGGTACTCCCCAGCAGGAAAGAATGATGATTTTGAAGAATTTCCAATATAACGAGCATGTTAACACTATATTCTTATCGAAGGTTGGTGATACCAGTATCGATCTTCCAGAGGCGACCTGTTTGATACAGATATCTTCGCACTATGGCTCGAGAAGACAGGAGGCGCAGAGATTGGGCCGAATCTTACGTGCTAAAAGAAGGAACGATGAAGGGTTTAATGCATTTTTTTACTCGCTAGTCTCCAAGGATACACAAGAAATGTACTATTCAACTAAGAGGCAGGCATTTTTAGTCGATCAAGGTTATGCCTTCAAAGTAATTACACATTTACATGGCATGGAGGCACTGCCGAACTTAGCATATTCCTCTGAAGCTGAGCGACGCGAATTGCTGCAAATGGTGCTCTTACAGAATGAAGACGCGGCCGGCATCGAGGCAGGTGACGATGCGGACAATTCCGTTGGCAGGAGCGGGGCTCTGGTTAAGCGACCTCCGTCGAAGGCTAAGCGGACTGTAGGCTCTTTGGCCAGCCTTGCTGGCGGCGAAGATATGGCATATATTGAGTACAACAAGAACAAGAACAAGGAGCTCAAGTCGCATCATCCTTTGATCAATAAGATGTACTACAAGAAAAAATAATAAGGAATTATTAGAGTGGTTGGTAAATTTAGATGATTAGACCTAATTAGCCTTATAACGAAGAATAGAGAATACTCAGGGGGACGAACAGAAAACAGGAACAAACTTTAATCACTCCACAATCACACAATGACATACAAACTGATTCTAATGCGTCATGGAGAATCAGAGTGGAACCAGAAAAAGCTATTCAATGGCTGGGTAGACGTTAGGCTCACGGAAAGGGGATGTCAGGAATCTATCCGTGCCGGAGAACTGCTGATAGCGTCTGGTTTAAAACCAGATATAGTATACACTTCACGGCTCACGAGATCAGCACAGTGTGCAAACATAGTCCTTGAGGCAGCGGGCAGACTGTTTATAGACGTTAAGAGGACCTGGCGTCTCAATGAACGACACTACGGTGCGCTCCAGGGCGAAAGTAAGCTTGAGACATCGGAAAAATACGGTAAGGATCAATTTCTAATATGGAGACGATCCTACGATATCCCTCCACCACCAATTGACGATGACTCTGAGTTTTCTCAGGCGCACGACGACCGCTACACGGGAATCCCCGTGCCCAGAACAGAGTCACTGAAAATGGTAGTTGAGCGTCTTGTGCCATGTTGGGAAAGCGATATCTCGCAAGACCTACGAGCACACAAGACGGTATTCATTGTGTCCCATGGGAACTGTCTGCGGGCGCTTGTCAAGCATCTCGACGGTATTCCGGACGAGGAGATTTCGAACCTCAACATACCCACTGGTATTCCTTTCGTCTACGAGCTGGATGAGGACTTAAGCCCTATTGGTCCGTACCACTATCTCGATCCAGAGGCCGCCGAAATCGGCGCAGCCGAAGTTAAAGCGCAAGGTGGTACATAGAACAGTATAAGTAGAAAGCCCTTGTTAACCGATAGATAAAATTAAATGAAAGAATACGTAGCATCCATATATATATATGCGTGTTTGAGAAACAAAAAGAGACAGACCCAGCAACAATCAATGCTGGAGCTGGATTCGACGGCGCAGCATGTAGTTATTGGATTCGTCATCCGAGAGAGATAGCAGGCTCTGGTAGTCGTCGGTATTGCTATCACTGACTGATGGAGTTGCAATGTCAGTGAATGAGTCTAGTGAAGACGGCGGTCGCAGCCAGCTAGAGTCCGAAAACGTTACAGACCCTCGGCGGCTGCCGTATGACAGCGATGGCTCCTGACTGACCACCGTGTTACCGCTTTCGCTCTGGCTAGAGCTATGGTCGTGCTGGCGCTCAGTGTGGTGAAACCCAAACATCTCTGGGCCCAGGGGAGGCGGAGTCAATCTGTCCTGAAAGTAATGCAGCTGGTCAGACTCACCATGAATGCGGGGTCTTGCGTTAGACGCACCGTCGTATATGGATCCCGGTACTGTATAGGCGTCGCTCGAGCTGGTATGGCCCGAAGTATAGAATGAGGTCGAGTCGCCAGGAAAGAACTCGGCCCGAGTCGAAGCACTGCTGCTGCTGACTGCAGTATCATACTTGGCTTCCCGCTTCTTCATATTGGAAAGAGAGTACATCTCAGTATCTTTTCTAGGCTCGTAAATGTCGCTATCGTCGTCTTCATAATCGTACTGGCGTTGCTGCCGTCTCTGCCGTTCGTCCGCTCTTCGTCCTCGTCCTCCAGGGCCGCTACGTAACCGTCTCGCAAGTCTCCACTTATCTATGGACGCCCGAATCTCGTCTTTATTTGCGTAGATAGCAGCACCAATGCCAACAACAAGACCAGTGGCCAGTAATATAGGAACTACGAATACCATGTTAATCTAATACACCCTGGAAACACTGCAGAAACACTTCTTCATCGACGTACTATGATATACCATTCTCCGGGGATTAGTTAAATGGGTAAACCCACATTTATAAGTCCACCAGCACTTTTATGCACTGTACAGCCTGGTAGTAACTTCTATCACGCGCGCCGCACTGGCGTGCGGCGCTCCAATCTTCATATCTCTTTTAGGCTCTTTTGGGCAAGGAGCACTTTGAAAATAGCGCAATCGCATAGGATCCATCGAACTTGATAGACGCATCGATAAGAGAGACTCAGACGATGTACGGATCATACGATACTACTACTAAGGAGGTTATGCAGTTAAGGTTTGCGGTGTTACTGAGAATGCCCGATAAGCTCATTGTAGATATCCTATAGATGTTAAAAGACTATTAAGAGATTAATATAACCAAAAAGTATAAGGGAAAAACAAAAAAGTATAAAGTGAAATCTCAGCCGTGCGCGACTATCTTTTCCTGATTGGGACCTCACGCGGCGAAATGGTCCCTGCCCAACATGTGAAAGCGGGTTCAGTGGTAATATCGAGGAATAATTGAGGATCAATAAATTAGTAGGGTTATATTCTCCTATATACACATATATATTCAGTGTAATCTATGCTGTGGATAATATATCTGGTGAGGCATCAATCTGTGAATTTGTAACTGCCAGAATTCATGGTAATTGTACCGCCACGATAGCTGCCTTTCTTCATTTTATTTTTATTCTTGGTGAAATCCTTTCCGCGGACCTTTCCAAGCTTCTCGTTAGCGGCCTCTCCCCAAGTGCCAGCCGCACCTTTGTACGTGTTATCTGTTAGGCTGTGATCCTCGAATTCAACCTTGCTGCGATCTATTCTCGAGAAGTACTTTCTGCCATTCCCGTCGACTATGGGACTAGCGGACGCAGACTGAGATGTAGATGGGGTCGTTCCCGCTATACCCTTGAACTTCTTGCTATCAGGAGTAGAGTTTGAGGTGCTGAATCTCCTCTTTTTGGAAGATTTTTCAGGCTCGCTTGAGCTCTCAGTGTTAGGCTTGGAGCCAGAGTCAGAGTCAGAGTCAGAGTCAGAATCAGAGTCCGAGTCCGAGTCAGAGCTGGACTCGGAGCTGGAGGTATCCTTTTCCGGCTTCTTACTCTTCGAGCCTGAGTTCGAGTCTGAGCCCGAGTCCGAGTCCGAATCAGACTCAGAGCTTGATGTACTAGAGTCCGAGTCACTGGAACTCGAACTAGAGCTTGAGCTTGAGCTCGAACCAGAATCAGAATCAGAACCAGAACTAGAGCTGGAACCGGAACTGGAACTGGAACTGGAACCCGAATCAGAATCAGAATCAGAATCAGAGCTGGAATCAGAACTGGAATCCGCACTCTCAGCCTTAGCAGTATTACTAGAATCAGAAGCAGATTCGGATGCAGCCTGCCTATCCTCGTCCTCAAACTCCTTCATGGTTCGGTTATTCTTCCAGAGCCAAAAAATCGCCTCCAAGGAAAAATTTGAAGAACCAGAAAGCACAGCTTTATCTTTGATTTCCTTCTTCAAACTCTTCACAGTGGAAGTAAGCTTCTTCTCTTCAAGATACGCAACGATATAAGGCATGATTTCCTCCATAGAGATTCCATGAGCTGAACTAGCGGTGCTATCGCCGCCAGCAGTTGAAGAAACCTTCTTAGCCATAACAAATAACCAGTGCTGAAAGATGGAGCAGGAAACTAGCAGGAATAAAATCCAAAATTTTTCTTTTTCCATTTTTTTCAAAGGTGGGAGAAACCATTTTAGGCAATTTTGCGCGCGATCATGGAAATGCCTTTTGTTTAACAATTAGTTACCATAAAATCAAAATAACATAAAAATACACTAAATATTAAAAAAAACAACAAATTCGTCATTATTATTCTCCAAATTCATGGATCCATTCATCAGCTACCATCTTTTCATACTCCTCCAAAGAGGTTTGCACATGGATCTTGAAGCTCACTATATAGCTTATCATCTTGCCCAGCTCTGCCTGCATCTCCCGTTTCGAGGTTTCTAGCGCATTTTCCAGGTGGTCCCGCTCGATATCAACTGTATGACGTCGCTGTTGTACATTAAGGGACCTTTGGCCAGCGCTCATCTTGATAGACTGCACTTCACGTTCCATCTGTTCCATCTTTGCGTTCGATGCTGTTGACTCGGAATTCATCGTCTCATAAAGTTCGTCGTAAGTGATTTTGGAAACATTGAGTCGCGCTTCAAGCGTTTCTGCGTGGTCTCTGCGTTCTGTCAGCTTTTCGTTAGCCTGATCGAGAAGATCTTGTATCTGAATCGAATCATCCTGTGTCCGATGAACGCGCTCGACAATTTGATTTCGATAGCTTTGTAGAGCTGGCCGTATACGGTTCCTTAAGTCCTTCTCGTGGCCTAATAACTCCTCGGGCCGTTTACCGAGATTTTCATCTGCCAATGTATTCTCTAAAGTTATGGTGAAATCCCCGTATTCGGAAGTATGCGAAGACGATATTATACCCACTCGGTAAAGTAGTTTGGTGTACACTTGTATTGATTCTTCAAGAATGCCTAGTTCATGTTGGGCGTTGAGTTCCTTTTCTCGAGTTATTGCTTCCAGCTCGTCCTTCCGGGCATTAGCAGCTTCAAGAGCCTTTGTGAGCTTCTCTCTGTCGGAATTCATTCGGTCAATGTCGCTCGGAGTCAGACCCTGCTCAGTGATTTGCTTCTGTAATTCGGCCTTTTCAATCTGGATTTTCTTCATTTCTTCTTCAGACTTTTCGACTTCATCTGTAAGCTTTTCTAAAACCGACATCCATTTACCTTTTCTTTTCTGCATTGCCTCGATATACGCCTTGAACTTAACCAGATCACTCTCCAGAGCTTTCCCCTTTTGCTCTAGGGTTGAAAGGTTTTCCGCCTCTTTGCGAAACGATTCGTTTTGTTTTCGTTGCTCATCAATCTGGGTCTGTGCTTCTTCGATACTTACTTTTATCGACTCAACAAACTGCGACAGGTCTTGCCGTACTTCCTCAACATATTCTGAGAAGTCAATCTCACGTTCCAGCGAAGCCCGATACGACTTGGTTGCATACCGGCTCAGTATCTGTGATATATACACTTCGTCAGACTCCGAGTCAATCTCCCGAGCATCGTCGCATTCCATAGCCTGGCTGAACTCCACCAGCCAAAACAGCATTCCCATAAATACAGGCCAATTCTGGCCACCGACTGCAGCAATCTGCGACTTATTCAATGCCTCAAGATAAGGGTATTGAATCGTCTTCAAAACATAGTAAACTTCATGCTCTATGCTCTTCACAAACCGGTAGCTTGGATCAAGCCTATGATACAGCCATTGGAATAGTATAACAAAGTCCTTTTGCGTTGGAGTCTTTAACGTCTTCGGTGTCAGTGGATGTTTTGTTTCCATCTCAAAGTTATGTTCCACTAGATACTCATGGATCTTTTGAGATACCACCATTTGGTAAGACTTGTCTCGTATCGGCCGAGGGTCTCTGGAAGGAGCTGTGGACGGTATCGTACTGCTGAACATTCCTACACCAAACGATGAGGGCCGGGCGGCGGAATTCGAGTGCGCCATAGATGGTCGCGGTATTGACGATTGTCTGGATTGAGATGGCTTTCGCAAAACACTCGGCGGCGCGTTCGTCGAACTGGGAAGCATGCTTTTCCTTGCCGCACTCTGGGGCACAAACGAATCGCGTCCTGGCCGGTTGTTATTGAACATTCCGCTCAACCCTCGGGAAGGTGCCATTGATTGGCGATGACCAGAGGACAGTTTCGAAGCCGAGCCTTGAAAATGGGAATTCGGCGCCGCCATGGAAGCCCGGAAAGAGGGCTTCCGTATGCCGGCCGACGACGAAGGAGGCTGGGAATCTATTATGGAAATTGGTTGCTGTTGATTCAAATGATACTGGCTCTGTTCGCTTAGAACTCCCCTCTGTCGTTGAAACTTGGTCTGAATAAATGGGTCCTGTGACATACCCCAAGATAAGAGTTGAAACTCTTCTCTCTTTGTATGATTTTCTCTTACTTGGAGTCTCTTTGGCCTGCTACGGCTCAAAACAACACTCTTTTTTAAGCCCTGGTAAGTTCGCGATAGTTTTGGTATGAAGGTTAGTTTGTGTTTATCGTTGGGTACCATGACAACACTCTTGTTTGAATGTTTGAATGTTTCAGTCCTTGTTTCAGTGTTTTTGTGGTACCGGACTGAGAATTGCGCACTGATCCATTAGCAAAAGGATCAACTAGTAATGAATTTTTCACTGAAATAACATAAGTTGAGACTGAAATCATAGTTTAGCAGTGTATTTATCATGTACTTGAGATATTCTACCACATGTACTTTGTAGCTTAATGGCCTAGTAACAATTTCACTAAACCCTGGCGCGGATCACGTGCCGAATCACGTGCCGGCTCCAGCTGTATATCATAATCTTCGGCAGGAAGGAAGCTCGGCTCATCCAACATGATTGCAACTCGCAGAATCGCAAATTCACTGCGGAGCTGGTCAATGGCTGGCAAGGGCAGGTTTCTTACTACCAAAGGGCCTGTTAATATAATAAGATCCGTTGAGGAGATGAGGGCGTGGAAGTTCGATCAAATACGGAATCGCAGAACAGTCGGTTTAGTGCCAACAATGGGGGCCCTTCATAAGGGCCATCTGAACCTTGTATCAGAGTCTATTAAGGATAATGATTCTACGGTCGTGTCTATTTTTGTTAATCCGTCGCAATTTGCTCCTCATGAAGATCTGAATAACTACCCCCGTACCATAGATTCTGATCTCGAAAAACTAGGGCTAAAAGCCTCAGCTTCATACCCTATAACGGTATTTTTGCCTTCTATACAGGAGATGTATCCGTCGGGAATCACATTGAATGTCAAAGAACAGAAAGGTGCGTTTGTCGAGGTTGTAGGACTCAGTGAACAACTGGAAGGGAAGGTGCGGCCTCAATTCTTCAGAGGAGTTGCGACCGTTGTCACAAAACTGCTAAATGTTGTGACTCCTGATAAAGCATATTTTGGCCAGAAGGATGTTCAGCAGTCTGTTGTGGTGAAGCGGCTGGTTAAAGATCTACTATTGCCAAGCACGATCATGGTTATCCCAACTACAAGGGAGGAAAATGGACTTGCAATGAGCTCGCGAAATGAGTACCTAACAGCTGAGAGCAGGAATAATGCTAAAGTATTATATGAGGCGCTCTCAGCAGGGGAGTCTCTCTATAGGGAGAAGACTCGGACTACTCCTGCGTCGGTAATTCTCGATGAGGTGAATCGAGTGCTATCGTCGTGTAGTTCAATCCCTATTGAAGTCGAATATGTAGCGGTTTCTGACAAGGAGAATCTGCAGGATCTGAGCGAGGTTGTACCGGGCCAGGGCGCAATCGTCAGCGCTGCTATCCGCGTTCCAAACAAGTCACAGTCAATGACCAGGATAATTGACAACGTTATTCTAGACTAACTTAAAAGATAGTGTAAGACCGTTTGTGTAAATAATACGATGTTAATTGTCAATTACAGTTGTGCAGTGTGTGCTAAATCTACCGCTGAATTGCTGCTGATGAATGCATCGTTTTCAGGGGTAGAGTTTTCCTAATTGGGACAAGCCTCAAAATCTTTTAATCGCATGCAAACTATAACTGGAAGGATATTCTTGTGTGAAGCGAGAAATGCGTAGCAAAGTAATGAATCTGTGCTGGAAGTTAAAAGTAATAGGTTAGGAGTTTCTCGCGACTGGCTCGTGATATGATGTGCTACAAACTGCACCGTATTAAACTCGTTTCAGCTTCATCATATCCTTCTGCCTCATACTACCACACATACTCTCTGTGGTATAACGATGCTCGCATATTTGGAAACAAAATTCATCCAGTAAGGCCCAGTTTGATATGATCACTATCTCAATGTAACATTGAAAGGCAGAGTTTTCTTCAATCCACTCTGGGTAATGGCAGAAAACAGACTGAATTACGCAGCGTTGCCTCAGATCTCGACAAACTACGTGGTTTAAAAGTCACCATGACTGCAAAACAAATAATGCAGGATTAATATTTCTCCAGCGTGATTGCAATCGCGCCTGCAATTCGAGAGCTTATCGGACTTGCCATGACCTCCGGAAACAGATTCTTGGTACCTCATGCACTACTTGATGTTTTGAACCTCTTTAAGGCTTTACTCATTTTCAAGTTGATCAACTCCGAAAGATCAAGAAATGCATCTGTGCATCTGTGCGACATCAAAAGAGATGCCAAAAGAAATTTTAACGTCCGTCTCAGTCGCAAGGCACGAACCCCTCTGGAAGCTTCATGATGTAGCTACTTGCGCTTGAGGTTGAATAATGATTACCAATTACAGATACCAGTCTCATCGACTAGATCAAGGTAAGCGAAATAAATTATATAACTAGTTATTATTATAAACCTCTTCGAAATCCATACTTATTGCTCTTGCGTCCCGGAATCACAACAATGCTCTTCCTGGATTTGTTTGCCTTTGATTGAGCATCCAAGGCAGCAACTTTTTCATCTTCAATCTTTTGCCGATCTCGTTCGATATCCGCCTCAAGCTTCATTTTATTGGAAAACTCATGCTCAGTAGTGCGTTTCTCTCTTGCTGAGTAGCCCTTTTCCTTGATACTATAGAAAACGCCACCAAGTTCAGCCAGCCAATGAGGGTCTACTGCGGTTACTGTTGACATAAATTGTTTCGAGGTCAAAACAAGCTCATGATACACGACATAGTCTGGCAGATATCCCAGTCCATACAGCGCAGAGGTAGGGTGTAGTTGCATTACTACATTAGTTCGAAAGTTCATGTATTCGCCTAGGCCCTTGACTTTTGCAGCCTGGTGGAAGTATCCACTACAGATGCACTTGCGAATAACATCCCAATCCCCACCACAAGATTGAAGCCGATTAGACCGAGTGCTTTCCACAATGTAAGCAAGTTGCTCTCTAACTTCTCTAGCCCGCTGCAGAGCCTTAGGGTGCAAGAAATGACGAACACACCACGCTTCAGAATACCGATTATTTTTCCATTGGTTATAGACGTGAAGCAGAGTCAAATGATCGGACTCTGGTACAAAGAACCTCTCACGCGCTGCATCTGACTCTTCTTGGCGTTCCTTCGGCCTATAATATACACTTGGAACCGAAAGCATTGACACAATAGTTAACATCTCGTCAGAACATCCATATTCCATAGACATTACCACAAGCTTAGATAACGAAGGGTCCATTGGGAATGAAGACATCTTCGAGCCTAATGATGTCAAACGGCCCATATTGTCCAAAGCACCCAGCGCCCAGAGGTCGTACAGGCTAGCCGTCATTGTTTCAGTCGGAGGAGGATCCATAAAACTGAATTCAAGGAGGTTATCAACACCAAGTGACTTCAAAAGTAATAAAGTATTAGCCAAATTCGTCCTTTGAATTTCCGGGATTGCTTGACGATACATCTCTTCTATTTGAGCCCGCTCGGTGTATAACCTATAAGCAACACCTTTACCAGTTCTACCAGCCCTACCGGATCGTTGATTGGCATTCGCCTGCGAGATTGGGGTCATTTGAAGGGCATCCATGCCCATTTTAGGATTGTAAACTTTTAATTTCGAATAGCCAGTATCAACAACAAACATTATACCGTCAACAGTAAGAGAGGTCTCTGCAATATTCGTAGCCACAATAACTTTCCTTGTGCCCTTTGGAGCAGGCATGAATATCTTAGCCTGTAAGTCGGCAGGCATTTGTGAATAAATAGGTAATATCTCCAATGGAGCGGGTTTATCTAATAGAGTCAGTCTTTCCGCAACCACTTCACAGGTGGTCTCAATATCTTCTTGGCCCGTCATAAAGACTAGAATATCACCTGGGCCAGACTGTAAATGTATTGATAAGACCTGCTTGACAGCTGCATCTACATAGTCTTCAACTGGGGATTGGTGATGAAGGATTTCCACCGGGAACGTCCTGCCAGGGATTGTGAACTGAGGTGCACCGCCATAAAATTGAGAAAATCTTTCAGCGTTCATAGTCGCAGAAGTGACAATTAATTTCAAATCCCTTCTTCGCGCTAGAACACTTTTAAATAGCCCCATAAGCACATCCGTATTCAGAGCTCGTTCATGGGCCTCATCCATAATAATACACGAATACTTGTCTAAATCAGAATCAACAAGTAATTCTCGCAACAACACACCTTCAGTCATATACTTGATCTTTGTCATTGGTGATGTACAATCCTCGAACCGGATTGCATACCCCACATCTTGACCCAGCTTCACCTCCATTTCCTCACTTACACGTTTAGCTACGCTCATGGCTGCAACTCGTCTCGGCTGTGTGCACCCAATCATACCGCGCTTTCCGTAGCCGTCCTCATAGAGAAACTGAGTAAGTTGGGTGGTTTTACCAGAGCCGGTCTCTCCAATGACAATGATAACTTGATTATCACGGATCACTTTTAGCAGCTCTTCCCGTACGGCGTAAGCGGGTAGATATTGCCGCTGTTCTTTTAAGGATTTCTCTTGACTAAACTTGCTGGACCCAACAGTTCCCTTCATATGATCTGAAAACTTATTACTGGTATGCTGCTGCTCTTCTTCGTTCTCTTGGTTCTCACCATCGATGCCCATTACATTGCCCAAGGCAGTTCCGGCGATACTAGCAGCTTCCTTTGCTTGCTTCTCGCGCTCCCTTTTCTGGCGACGCTCCCGCACCAGGGCACTGCCCTTTCTTGCAAACTGGGCCAGGTCACCTTGAGGATCTCTCACCGCCGATATTGGGTCTTTCTGCCGCGTGAAGATCTGCTGACCGTCTAAAAACGGTGGTTTCAAATTATGCACAAATAAATGAACTCTATTCTCGTCATCTTCATCGAAGTCATGATCCACCATGCCTTGGCCAACAACGCCAGAGGTACGCATTCTGTTCTGTTCCCATATATCCGCCTCCTTCTGCCTCTGTGCAGCACGCAACGATATCCGTTTCTGCATCTTCGTCTCCAGCTGGCTCTCTATGGCGGGTTCAAAGTAGCTTCCATCGTAGAAGGGATTATGTGTCTCATCGCCTGCTACATGTCCAAGTTCTTCTCCAGTATACCAGTCTCGATCTAGCGCTGCTGTCGACTCTTCGTCGTATTGATGGTCCTCATGGTGATCTACGGGCTCTACTATTGAACCGCCTGCCTTTCTCGACTTTGCAACTTTCTTAACATCGTCTGAATAAGCTTTCCGTTTCAGTTCTGGACCGTTGCTTTCATCCTCATCCTTTGATTCTTTGGATAGTTTCCGACGATTTCTAATCTGCTGCAAGCGAATCTGTGCCTTTTCAGAGAGCCCCGTCGAGGAGTCATCTAGCTGCTTTATTCTTCGGGATTTCAGATTCATAGACGGGGTTCTAAAAGCCTTGATTTCTTTATGAGCCGACAAGTCGAGCTTCAAATCCGGGTCTTCATGCTCCAGTTTGACTTCTACATCAGCCAACTTCTCCGGAACTGCCTCGCGCTTAACATCATCGGTAATCTCCTCTTTCGGGATGTTCTTGTATAGCGATGTCAAGAAGTTCTCGTCGAACTTGCCAAACATTTTACATGCCGCTACAAATGCTTCGGCAGTAGGAAGCTTTCTGGCGAATTTCAAAACATTCTCAACAAGCGCCTTGTTCACCGCTGGCCTGTTAAGCTGCTTGGCTATTTGAGCAGACAAATCATGGATATCACCGGGCGCGTAATCCATCTCTCATCTCCAAAATGTATATAATAGTTGATGGTTATGGTATAGGTTGGGTTCCTTACCCTAGAACCTCGTCACAAATTTTTTGAAAACTCTCTATTCTTCCTCCATCTTCTCAACATGAATAATATGAACAACCGGATTTTGGGCTTCCGGGCTTTTGTTCGATTCGCATCGACAAAACACAAGCCCCAGTTCACAAACCCTGGCAGGGAAAAGATACCGGTGCGGTTTCCAACGCTATACAATCCTGTCAGATCTGCATCTCGCCCCGGTATCATTCTTCCAAAGGGCCTCGTTTACAACCCTGCTCCGTCTGCGCCTGATCCGAATATAACTCCTGCTGTATTCCTGCCCAAGGAAGACAAGCGGAAAGTGGTTATCCGGGATCCAAACCCATACCACGTGGAAACTATGCCTCCACTGTCAGAGCCAGCAGAAAAGAAATATCACCTGACTGCAGCAGATGTTGCTGAGATCCGTGAGCTACGTGCTAAGGAGCCTTATGTATGGACCAGGAAGACCCTGGCCCAGAAATTCAACTGTTCCCCGCAGCTAATATCGATCACATCCAGGGCCAACCCTGAGCGGCTTGCTGAAATGCAGCGAAGACTCGAGCTCGTCAAGTCCAAATGGGGTAAGAAACGAACCAAAGCAAGACTAGACTCAGTAAGAAGACAAGAGAAATGGATAAGAGATGCGATATAATGTATATATGTATATGAAAGTGTGTTTTTAAAAAGTGTTCGTAACTAACATAAACCTGTTTTAATCAGCCGACAAAATCACCAAAGTCGTCTTCAAACGGGTCGCTTCTTGGTTCCTGCACCTTGGCCTTTGAAGAGACTGCGGGCGGAGGTGCTATCAGAGTTGGAATCGTCTGCTGAGCCTCTGGCTCTGGCTCGGTAGTAACAGTGGTAGACCCACTGCCAATATTGATATGTATGCTCTGACCGGCCTTTAGCGAATAGTCCTTGCGGGGAGTGTCTTCTTCCGGTGATACCAATGCCATGTGATGCTTTCTGTAGTCCTGCAATGCGATATTGAACTCAAAAGCGACGCTTCGGTCTGGGAATCCCAGTCCTAGCACTGCATGACGGGGCCCATCGACCACTCTTATGGCAAAGAAGCGTGAGGAGTCTACCACCGGCTCAATTCCACCGCTGGATGTGTAAGGAGCTACCGCAAACGTCTCGCCTGAATCCTCGTCGAATAACCGGACTTCACATGTTAGGTTCCGGCCCTCATCTTCAATTTCGACCATTTTCAGCTTTCCTGTCCACATCGGCTTGTCCACATCCCATTCACTGGCTCGGTGACCCTTATTTGTCCTCAATGGAGGGATTCCGTATATAAATACTTTTGGAGTTAGAAATATTAGTGATTCTATACTATGAGACATAGTATCTATTAGTATATAATGGGTTGTAAGAAGGGCAGTATTGGGATGTTCAACCTTACCTTATAACATCGACAATTTCAAACATGGCACAATTCAATGACGACGGTAAGTGGACAAAAGGATACCAAACGACTCGGGTTTCGGAATGTGCTAATCCAGCAAGATCTGGTGGACTATGGAAACGACTATTACAGTGACGATGATGACGACGGTAAGGTGAAATCAGGTTAGTTAACCTAGAAGTGAAGCAGCGTCTAACTGAAGGTAGATATTGATCCAGACGAGCAAGGTTAGCTTTTATTAGTGCGTGTTGGATAGAGGGCTTATGTTAACGTTTCAGAGGAGCTACAGCTAGCTATTATACAGGTCAGATCGTTAATTGGAGACCGGAAGATCAAAGACGATGACATTAAGGAATCGATCTATCATTACGACTTTGACATAGACCGGGCGGCTACATACCTCAGTAACAAGTACGACAGGGCGAATAAGCCGAAAGCAACCGAAAAACCCAAAACAGGTAAGTAATATCTACATGTCTTACTTTCTCGTTGTTTTGTCTGCAGTTATCTAAAAGGTTTCATCAAGGTCTGTCAGGTTTGGCGAAACTTGCAGATAAGCATAAGCATCGAGCTTCATCGAATGTCATAGACAAAGATGGAGAGGGACCCAAATTATCAAAGCTTGCCGCATTGGCAAAGGCGCGGTCCGCTAAAGAACCGAACAGTGCAGCTGGATCGTCTGCTGAGCTACTAGGCAGACTATCAGCATCCGAGGGCCCTAAGGCTTCTCCGCTAAGTAAACTGGCCAGAATGAGGAACCCTTCTCCAGTCAAGAAGTTGCCAGTTCAGGCAGTTGCGAAGAAGCCCGAGCCCCAAGAGAAGAAAATTGCACCTAAAACCAAAATAAAATGCTTTCCTGTGCTGGATCTTGATGTTACTTTAGATAAAGCAGACTTGGCTACACCCTCGAGTTTCGGGGCCCTGATCTCGGGCACAACTGCTCGATTGAATAAGTTGAAATGCGCCGTAACTAACACTGTCTATCTGCCTGAAGAAGCCTCGCCTTCTGTCAAGCAAGCGTTTAGCAAGAAAAGCCCCGATGATGTTGTATTGGACGCACAGGAACGAGGATTTGGTAATGCTGGCATTGAGAAGGGGATGAGTAATCTCAAAGTGAGTGCGACGTCGCCAGCTGTACCGCCAGCATCGAAGAATATTGTAAAATTAGATATAGAGAAGGAGCTCAAAGGTTTCAAACGAAAACCAAACATTAATTTTGTGGTTATTGGGCATGTCGACGCCGGGAAAAGTACGTTAATGGGGAGGATGTTGTATGATACGGGGGCAGTAGATAAACATACAATTGATAAATACGCTAAGGAAAGCGGCAGGATAGGCAAGAGCTCGTTCGCACTTGCGTGGGTATTAGATCAAACCGAAGAGGAGAGAAAAAGAGGCGTTACAATTGATTTCTGTATGAGCTCGTTCGAAACGGAAAAATCCAGATTCACAGTGGTGGATGCGCCAGGCCACCGGGACTTCGTTCCTAATATGATTGCAGGCTCTTCTCAGGCCGACCTAGCAATACTTGTGATTGATGCCTCTACAAACGCATTTGAGTCTGGGTTTAATCTCGACGGACAAACAAAAGAGCATGCGATATTGGTGCGAAGCCTGGGGGTCGAAAGCATTATAGTGGCAGTTAATAAACTCGATACCAACGATTGGTCACAGGCGCGATTTGATGAGATAAGGATCCAGCTTATAGAGTTCCTCAGCAAAGTCGGATTCAACATTACGAATATCTCATTTGTACCTACCAGCGGACTCCTGGGTGATAATGTAGTCAAAGCATCAAGCTCTGAGCTGCTATTACAATGGTATAAAGGTCCGACACTTCTAGAAGAGTTGGAGGCCGCTGATAGAGTGTTGCTAAAGGAAGAAGACCGGAAGAAGCACTTTAGAATGATGGTGTCTGATGTTTATACAAGCGCTCATTCTTCGGATATTATTGCACATGGAAGGATAGATAGTGGAGCGATACAAATTGGAGAGGCTATTCACGTTGAGCCTGGTAACGTCACTGCAGTGATAAAATCTTTGACTGCCAACTCTGAAAATAAAGACTGGGCCGTTGCCGGTGATAATGTTGTACTCAGTCTGTCGAATCTTGGATTGGATAACATCAAAGTGGGCGATGTGCTTTCTAGTATAGATGCACCTGTTCCAAGTGCTGAAGGATTTACAGGCCGAATTGTTATATTTGATATTAAGAGACCAATTTTGCCTGGAGCAAAAGTCATTCTTCACCGTGCCCGCACGAATATCCCGTGTAGGATAATGAAATTAGTGGCGACAGTGAACAAAGCTACTGGTGAGACATTAAAGAAGAAGCCACGGCATTTGACTAGTGGCCAGACAGCGATAGTTGAAATTAAGCTGGATTCCGGAACTATACCCGTGGAGCCTTTCTCTGTGAATAAGGATCTTGGACGGTTCGTTCTACGCAAGGAGGGCGTGACCCTGGCTGCGGGAATAGTCGATTCCATAGAATAAAGAAAAGATAATTTTGAAACGTTCTCTTTTAGGATAAAGTGTAATCGTAAAATAACAGCAGAAACGCTAGTATCAGCGACGTATAAATAATGATTTTAGATGCTACTCGGTTTCGTTTCCGTGCACTATCGAGCTGTTCATTGGCTGCCGTAACGTCCGCTGAAGTATTGAATGCGTCATCAAGCAGGCTCTGTATGCGGTCATTCTGGGTAGCCAAGTGCGTGGCAAGGTTCGTTTGCAGCTCAGCAATCTCAAACATTGACTTTTCTGCTGCTTTCGCTTTGTCAAGAGAGAGCTCCAGCTCTTCTAATAGAGCGTTGTTCTCATTCTCGAGCTCTTGTATCTGTTCTGGAGCAAGAGATCCCAAAGTATCCGCTGCAAGACCGCCATCATTCTCCACAAATGAAGGCTGCGGACGACGGAATGTATGGCTTGAACCATTACCAGGAATGCTGTGCAGGCTACTTTTGGATTTTTCCAGCTGCCGGGAAAGCCTGATCTCCTGCTGAGACGCATGCAAATCTGAGACTGACTTAAGCATGTCGTTCAAATACCAGAATACTCCAGCGCGATGACGGGCAATTGTATTATATCTGCCGTCCTGTTGCAAATCGCCGAACACTTTTGAGAACGCTGAGCGATGCTTGTACTGCTCAATGCGATACTTCTCTGACTCTTCCAACGACCGCAGTCGTTTCATCTGCTTTTGGATTATCATTTTCGTCTCATAATCAATCTCATCTCGTTGTTTATCGGACAGAGAAGTGTTATAGGAAGAAGCCTTAACGTTTGACAGATACGACGGTCTGATCTGCTTTAGGTATTTTTTCAGCTCGCTTATATCGTTATTCTACCATTAGCCAAGTCAATTACACTTCACATCTCGCTATATCTCGACATACAATTCTTATGCATTCTTTTATGAGCTCGTCTGGCTCTTGGCTAACAGCGTCTGGAAGTTCCACTGGACCACCGAGCTCTTCGAGCTTTTGCCTACTGATCTCTCGGAATAGGTATGTTTTATTCGACATTATATCGTAAAATATTTCTCCCCGACCCTGGTTCTATAATCCATACATTTGGATTCAGATATTCCTCCTCCAAGCTAGTAGTTTATAATGCCAAATCATCCACATTGCGAGTTTCACAAAAGTATAGGCAGAGTCACGTGCCCATATTCAGATTTTTTAATTTTTACCTGTTCCCCATCCCAATGAAAAAATTACGTAACTGTTAGTTAAAAGAAAAAGGCCTAACCTCAAATCAAATCTTGATCAAGGCTCGTTGGTCTAGCTTGGAAATCAGGAAACTATGGATAGACGTCGTAGATGGGACGAGAAAAGAGACTCTCATCGTACGGAATGGCGAGGCGACCGAGATCGTGACCAGTTCAAGTATAGCAGGCGTCGAAGCAGATCTCCTGAGAGTCGCCATCATCATCGACACAGCAGGAGCTCACGTAGCGAGCGAGAGCGGGACCATAGCCGAGACGGCCATAGCAGGGAGAGATACAGAGACTCGGAACGAGATAGACGGCAGAGTCACAGCACGGATGGTGAAGGGTCTGTTAGCAGTCAGGTCGCGGACGCAAAGGTTCAAATTGAGGCAGAGAAGATTGAAGGCAAAAAGCCACCAACACCTGCTGTTGACCCAGTTGCACTTGCCGCTGCAGCTGCGGCAAAGATAAATGCTCAGATTGCACAGCGGCATGCTGCAAGTAGGCTTGAACTCACCGGGAGTTCTGAGCTGAAGCGCGTAAAGGCAGACGAGGATGCAGAGGTCAAGCCGGCGTTTACAGTCTCTAACCAGGCGTTATTCAGCAAGAAGGTGGATATTAATGATTTGCGAACCAAGTATTTACTTGCCAAGGGCCAGACTCAGACGATGATCCGAGAGGAGACAGGTGCGGTGGTGACAACGCGCGGAAGATACTACCCGGATAAAAGCATGGCGACTGATCTTGATCCCCCGTTGCATCTATTTGTGGAGGCCAAAGATCAGGAGACGCTAGATAAGGCGTTGGCGAAGATCGAGGAGCTGAGCAACCGAGACCTTGGCAGCTTGGTTGACGAACGAAGGTTTCGCAGAAGAGACCAAATGGACGAGGAGCAGCCGCAGGCGGAATTCAGCAGCGACAGAAGGAGGCAGTGGCCGGAAGATAAAGTTCCAATCAGCTTCAATAGCACACTTCCTGGCTATCAGGTGCGGGGCTTCATCGTTGGTCAAGGTGGGCAGAACGTCAAGCATATTCAAAACGAAACCGGCTGCAAGGTCCAGGTGAAAGGACGCGGGTCCGGCTATATAGACAGGATAACAAACCTCGAAGAGGACGTGCCGATGTATCTGCACGTTGTTGCTCCCGAGCAGGAGCAGGTTGCAAAGGCAAAAGAGATGTGCATCGATCTGATGTCCGCTGTCGCACAGCAAGTGCGAGAGCGCGAAGGCAGAGATCGAGGTAACGGTAACGGCTATGGTTTCAGAAGAGATTCTCCCGCTCAGTACTTAGGCATGCCAACGCCTCCACCGCCACCCCAGCCACCAGGCGCTTATCCAAATCCTTTAGCATATCCATATGCTCCTCCTCCTCCTCCGCCTTCTGGCTCTCCTGTGGCTGGTACTCTTCCCCCGCCACCTCCTGGTGCTCCTCCACCCCCTCCTGGTGCTGCTCCTCCGCCGCCACCACCACCTTCTTCTTCGTCGCTGCCACCACCGCCACCGGCCCCGGCGCCTCCTGGGTACTAGCTTTCAGCTTTCAAAACACGAGTTTATGTAATTTAATTTATCTTCTTGTATAATAATACATGCATCAGTTATGTTTCACGGTCTAACTAGGGCTACTTAATTGACATTTGATTGAATGCACCTTCAGCTGGCGGTATTGAATGCTGGAGCATCTGTCGAGTACTCTCCGCCCTAGATAGCATTAGCGATACATGCCTTCAAACAACAACAGTACACTGCATACCTTTGGCGCAGCTTGTTTGAGGTTAGAAACAGCGATTCAAGATTCTATATATTAGCCGTGCCGGCCACGTTACGGATATCGTGATATTCCTACCTTCTGGAGGTTCTTAGAACGCGCTTCTTGGTTCGCAAACTCCTCCTGGGATTTTTGCAGCTTCTACAGCGTTCATTAGCTACGAGTTTCTACAGTGTTTCTACGGATAAAGTGCCGCTTACGCTTTGCAGCGCCGGCGTTGGCTGTAGGCGCAGGCTCTTGACAAACGACATGTTGAATATCAAGAAATGCTATGCTAAGGGTTCGTGCCCTATCCCTTATCTTGAACCATCTACAATTTCAGAACATGACAATCTACTTTCCCTTTAGCGGCACGAACCTTTAGGAGGCTAGTCTACTAGGACTACGATTATGAACCAGCTTCAAAGGAATTTCATAAATAGAATATGTAGTTGGGCATTTTCGTTAGTACTTGATCACATCTCGGAATATCGCATAAGCGCCGAGATGACAGCGTCTAGTAACAAAATCAGCGAGGAGTGGCATATCTCAGCGCTTGCTCTTTAACTTTGCGGTCGTAAACCTCCCTGTGAAGTTTGTATGCGTTATATGCGTCTGCCTGTGCAGGTGAGTCGAGATTTGGCGTATCCAGCAGCTCCTGGATGCCCAGCGCAAGCTGCTTCAGAGTAAGCGCGGGTCTCCAGTCCTCGTCCTCGTTCAGAATACTGAGACAGATGGTCCCAGAAGGATAGACGTTCGGATGGTAGAACCCTAGCTTGAAACGGCACTTGGGGGGTTTCGTAGGATACTCTGGGGTGAAGTTAAGGGTAACGGGGTAAAGTCCTCCTTCCCATAACGTGCCTGCTTTGCCCGGTATACCAAGCTCCCAGTTCATGAGATCAAGGCCCCCGGAGTCGCTTTTCAGTGGTTTGGCGTAAAACCCAAAAGGATGGTCTTTCCGCCATTGTTTCCTGTCGAGATTAGGATTTTTTTCAAGGCAACGATAACGGGAAAGAAGCGCTATCTAACTACGTACCTCTCCTCTTGCAGCCGGTTCAAACACAAAGACGACATCGTGGTTGTTGTTGGGTGTCTTGGAGGAGTTTTCCTGATCTGAGTTGGAGGTTTGGAAAAGTTGTGAATATGGTGATGCGTGGGTGCCTGATATTGGAAAAATTGTCCACTGTACAGGACTATTAGCACCCAAGGACCAGATTTAAGTTTCTCCAACCTCAAACATCCACGATAACATTATTGAACTATGAGTAGGCCAGAAGACGACGACGAACTCGACGATCTCGACGATCTGCTCGATGAGTTCGCTGAAGATATCCTCAGCAAGGCTCCAGGCGCTCATCAGAATGCAGCCATTGCCGAGACGACCTCGGAGGTGAAAGAGGCACCTGTAGACAGTTCTGGTGAGATTAACCAGGATTCCAAGCAGCCGGCTCAGAGGAGCGTTTCCAATACTTCGTCGGGATCCATTCCCGAGCTCGATGAAGAGTTTTCGCAGAAATTGCAGCTAGGAGTCGATTATCTCCTAGGGGAAATGAAAAACTCGCCCGAGGCGAAAGACGAGTTCCAGGCTCTCCTGGAGGGCATGGCCAAGTCCACTGGCGCCGATAACGCCCAAACTAGCGCTGGAGGCTTCCAGGATACCATCTCTGAGACGATGAATCGACTCAAGGAGTCCACCGAGGAGTTGAACGATATTGACCCCACATCAGAGGACGATTTTCTTGCGAAGATGATCAAGGAGCTCGAAAATACGTCCGGGACCAGCTCAGACGGCATAGACGGACTCCTGCTCCAGGTGATGAAAGAGCTCACCACTAAGGACATCCTGTACGAGCCCTTGAAGGAACTCCAGGAGAAGTATCCGGTTTGGCTTGAATCCCACGGCGCAGAGCTCAGCAAAGAAGAAACGGAACGGTATAAGAACCAATTGCGGATAGTGAGCGAGATCTGCGCGCGCTTCGAAGAGCCAGGCTACAGCGACGAGAACGAAGAGATCAAAAGGTACATAACTATTAGAATGGAGGAAATGCAGGGAACTGGAGCTCCACCCAGCGATCTAATGGGTAGTATGACGAACGGAAGTATACCGGGCTTTGATACGGGAGACGATATCGCAGCCGGCCTGGGAAAGGAACTGGATAACTGTCCTGTTCAATAGAGGTATTTAATATTTAAAACTATTTAATAACTTAAGGTTAACATGAATTTCTGATTTTCCACATTTTGGTGTGCAATAATATACAGCACTGACTCCTGGAGCTGGGAACTTCATCACGAACAACGCAAAACCCAGATATTGGGTCCAGGGTCACAGCAATGGGTAGGTGGAAAGTTAGGTAAGGGTTACGTTTTCGAGAACTAACGGTAAACAGATAAAGAGCTACAGAGGGGATTGAGTGATCGATTGTACGAGAAGCGAAAGCTTGCGGCCTTGGAGCTGGAGCAGGTTATACGAAAATGCCTTGCAGAGGAAGACTCTGAAAAGATCAGAAGTATAATTGATCAGCTATGCAGAGATTTCGCGTATGCGGTGCATCATCCTAATGCACGTAACGGAGGGCTGATAGGGCTTGCCGCGGCTACGATTGCGTTAGGGCAGAACGAAGTTGCTGGCTATTTGGAAGATATCATACACCCCGTGCTGGCATGCTTTGGAGATCAGGACGCTCGAGTGCGGTATTATGCATGCGAGAGCATGTATAACATTGCTAAGGTCGCAAAAGGCGAAGTTCTGCTGTATTTCAATGAGATTTTCGATGCATTGTGCAAACTGGCTACAGACTCCGAGCCATCAGTTAAGAATGGAGCCGATTTATTGGACCGTTTAATTAAAGATATCGTATCTGAGAAAGCTGCTAGCTACGTTTCTGTGATTCCAAAGTCTGTTCCTGCAACCCAGCCGAGCTCACCTACTAACAGGGGTCCTCGAATTGAGGGTCAAGAGGATAATGAAGCACCTCTGCAGATTGAAATGACCTTTTCATTAGCGAAGTTTATTCCCCTGCTGAAGGAAAGGATATATGTGATTAACCCTTTCGCAAGAATGTTTCTTGTATCGTGGATCACTCTACTGGACTCAATTCCAGACTTGGAACTGGTCTCATACCTCCCGTCCTTCCTAGGAGGGTTGATTTCGTTTTTGAGTGATCCTAGCAAGGACGTTCGAGTTGCCACTCACACGGCTCTGGACGGATTTTTGCAAGAGATCCGACGGATAACTGATATAAAGAGAACAGTTGCGCTGAATGAGGAAAAACGACTGGCCAATCGAAAGGAGAAACGAAAATCGCAGCAGCTAACAAAATCAGTAAAGGCATTGCAAATTGAGGGATCCACCAATGTCAGTGATAGTGATGTGGCGCAAGATAATAACGAAGTGGCAGTAGAAGATCCAGGCGATGAAGATGAAGACCAAAACGGTGAAAGTGAACATGAAAGTGAAGATGAAAGCGAAAATGAAAGCGAGGAGGGACTATATATCCCGGGTCAAGATGTGGTAATAAATTTCTCAAAGATCATTGAAATTTTAATATCGCACTTAGACTCGTCGGAGGAGGAAATTCAGATAACAGTTCTTTCTTGGATCGAGAATCTCCTAGAAGTTTCAGCCTCTAGCCTGTTACCATATACCCCAAGGTTTCTAGCAGTACTATTGCCGACTATGGCGTATGATGGAGTCGAGCTTCGTCAAGCTGCTGAGCGTGTGAATGATAGAATGCTGGAGTTGATCCTTCTTTTTCCCGATAGTCACCAGGATATTTCGTCAAATGATCATCATGTAGCAGTAGATGACTCCGAAGGCACAAATAACCGACTCGACTACTCGGCGACAGTTAATGCGCTAACATTGCATTTCCTCAATGAAAAGGAAGAGACACGAATTGCCGCTTTGGACTGGCTTATAATGTTGCATAGAAAGGTACCCCGACAGATCTTAGCTATCAATGATGGTACATTCCCCGCCTTACTGAAGACGCTATCGGATCCCTCTGAAGAGGTAATTACCAAGGATCTTCAGCTTCTTGCCCAGATATCCTACAATTCTGATGACGAGTACTTTGCGGTATTCATGGTCAATCTATTAAACCTGTTCAGCACGGACCGTCGCTTGCTTGAAACGAGAGGAAATCTCATCATCCGACAGTTATGTATAAGTCTTAACCCGGAGCGCATTTACCGAACGCTAGCGGAAATCCTCGAGCGAGATGATGACCTTGAGTTTGCCAGCATCATGGTCCAAAATCTGAACAACAACCTTATTACTGCTGCAGAACTGCCAGAGCTGCG
This sequence comes from Diddensiella caesifluorescens, assembly GCA_030558955.1. Taxonomy (NCBI): domain Eukaryota; kingdom Fungi; phylum Ascomycota; class Dipodascomycetes; order Dipodascales; family Trichomonascaceae; genus Diddensiella; species Diddensiella caesifluorescens. The sequence goes on from JAKTQR010000015.1 coordinate 153,234, forward strand.
AACACGACTCCGCAGCCTAGATACTCGGGAAGGTGCTTCATTTTTTGTTGTGCTGTTCAAGGCGTGGTGCCACAATTCTACCGCGGCGTTGTCATTGTGCCTGCTTGCGCAGGCCTACGAACATGCATTTCTCGCTCTGCAGATTCTTGTTGAATTCGAAATCACGGTCAGTTTACTAATTCAGATTGATAAGCTGGTGCAGTTACTGGAAAGTCCTGTCTTCACCCAGCTAAGAATGCAACTGCTCGAGCCAGAGAAATACCCTTATCTCTATAAATGCCTGTATGGCATATTGATGATCTTGCCTCAATCTTCAGCGTTTAACACTTTACGGAATAGACTCAATAGTGTTTCTGCTATTGGATATGTCCATCTCCCTAACCGGGTCACAAGTAGCGGGTCTACTTCGAAGTCCTCGACCAATCTGAAATATCCTGCATCATCAACATCTAGAGAGGAGATACGCTGGCCGGAGCTATTGGACAAATTTCGGGCCGTACAGTCTCAGTTGCAGACATCGCGAGATCAGGCCTTTTCGAGAACCCTGAATGACTTAAAGCCATTTGCCACGAACAATAAAGGTGATTTATCGTCGCGTAACGGACGGGCTCAAGAGTTATCACGGCCCGTAAACTATAAGCGAACCAACCGCGATCACGGGAACTCGGCTACGGGCTCAAGTGTGAGTACTATCACTGCCTCCAAGAGCTCTTCCACCACAGTTCCTGTCGCCCCTCCGTCTCAGGGAACTATACGACGGTTCACCTCGCGTGGTCCTTTCAGTCTACGGCGCGGAACAGACGAAAAGGACAAAAAGAGACCGTGAATACTTGAACAAATGTCTTGCTTTGTATATATCTATGTATTGTTTATCTTTGTGTTCTATGAGAAGTAATAATAATCTATCGAAACATTGATGAAACACGCGCTTTGAGCGGTGGCCGTTTGCTCGAGTTGAGCGACGATACAGTTGAGGCAGACCGGCTACCTCCTGTATGTTCTGGATCTGTAGATAAGCCGGTACCGGAGTTGGTACGCACCCGGCGTTTTGTGTACTGATTTGCAAGTTTCCTGTACTCCAGATCTGCACAGGTCAGCTTTGCAAAACCTTATCTCTGCAGACTGGCATATAAAACAAAAATAGCGTCACCCGACTTACGCGATGAGATTTTGTCCAAGATAGACATCTTCCAACAAAATAGGTAATATAAAAGTAAAGGAAGGAGCTAATAAAATTACAAAATGAAGGAAAGTCAAATGTTCAGGGGGAAGAGGTTGGTTATAAAGCTGTTCGAAAATTACTAATTAGGTCCCCGGAGTTAAATGCTTCGCATGTTGGGACCGGAGCTAAATTAGTGCTAGGTCCGTACTGCCACTATGAGATTAAACTTAAAAATGTGAAAATATAATTGGTAAATGCATGATTCTTAAGAGACTCTGATATCTACTGGAGAAGTTCGTCCCGGAAATGTTTCTGTTGATTGAGGAACTTGTCTCTTCTGAACAGTACGTTCTGCTGCTTCTTCTCTTCCTTCCATATTTGTTTCTGGGCCCTCTCTTGGACAGGATCACGAGCACGCAATAACCCGGCCGTCCGTAAGTCCACTGCCATTACTGTGCCTTGGCCCTCACGGGCGATAGTAGCAGGCCGTAAGTTTTGGCGATAGTACCGCTGCAGAGACCTGTGACCAGCTCTGTAACCGTTGGGCAGTGCAAGCTCGAAGCCGGTGCTATCAACGTAAGCTCCATCCTCGTCTCCAATGTCGTTCTCATCGTCCTCGTAATCATCGCCTTCTTCTCCGTCTTCGTCTTCCCAGCCGTCTTCGTCGTCGTCACCGCCTGCTTCCTGTGCAGCGGACGAAGTCTTAGCATTGGCATAAGACTTTCTGAAGTCGTAGAAGTCCGAGATCTCAAGCTTCTCCTCCAGAGTGTCGTATGGTATTTTCACATGCTGCTTCGAAATCAAGTGCGCTCTCACGCTCTCCACGCTACGTCCCTGGAACGAACACGACAGACACATATTGCCTAGTCCAATCTTCTCTCCCAGATACGTAATAAGCCCTTCTAAATCAACCAGGAATTCCCTCTCCGGAACAAAAAGCCCGTATCGCTTGAACATATAGTCCACATTCTCTTCCACGCTGTTGAACGCCTTGCCGTCGACAAAGCATGTTGTGGGAGGGATCCTGAGCGCTCTACCCAGCCTTCGTTTGAGCTCCTTCTCCACGTATTCAGCATCATCCTCCTCTTCCTCTTCCGTCTCGGTTTCACTAGAACCCTTACTAGTGTGTGAGACAGTCGGCACATCCTCAGAAGGCTTCGGTCGTCCGAGATCAATTTCTTCTTCGTCGTCTTCTTCTTCGTCCTCGGAATCGTCATCCGTGGTACTGTGAACATATCCAACATCACTTACTGGATCTCCTAACGAAAACGTAGACGACAGTAAGCTCGCCACGCTTCCCTCTGGACTGGTAGGCCTTGCGGGTACAACCGATCCATGCGGAGAACTCTGTTTTCGTTGTAGTTTCTCCTCCTTCTTGAGGTCCTTCTTTGTGGTCTGTCTATGGCCGCTGCTTCGAGCCGACGACCCACGTCCACTGCGCTCTTCATTTAATCTCTGCATAGCCTGCTGCTGCAGCATCTTTTCTGCAAAAACATCCGACGTAATCGGCGGCAATGAAGCAACTTTTCGCTTCAGATTATACCGATGCCAGTCTGTCTTCATATGCAATCTCTGCAACTCTGCAGTAGGGAAAGTGAGTCCACAGGTATTGCACGTGAACAACGCTGCACCAGGACCGCCCTTATTTGGCTTGACAGATTCTATAAGATCCATTCTGCTAGTTAATCGTCCTAATCGCTATTGATATAATATAAAGGATGAGAAGTTCACCCAAGAAAAAATATATTTATGTATTTTGAAGTGTTAAGCCGTTCACTGTAAGCCTCAAAGGGCAAAATTGGGACTTTAAAGAATTGGCATTCTGGGGCTTACTGACATTCTACTATCATGGTTACAGGGTAAGGTCTAAACGATACCATATGTCGGCGAAACAGTCTCTACAGAGGAAAGGATTGGAACAGGTTAAGCATACATTTCATACGTTTCTACATTAAAGCAAAACTAGCATTTCCTTTTTGAGTGTGTTTTTGGTGGTGGTGATACGTTTATCGGTACTTGACGAATCCAATATCAGCAGCCTTTTCTCTGAAAGACTGTCTGCAGATGTTCAATCCGTACTTGCGGATAAGAGCGTTACGGGAACCGGTGACACGGCTGTAAAGGTTAGATTTCATTTCGTTGCAGGTCGGAGTTCGTGGCGTCTAGATCTTACCATTGACGGGATCCCTTTCCGTAGTTTCTGGGGTGTGAAAACCAAACGTTCTCGTGAGCCATATTGTCTACATGTTAGTAGAGATTCTTTCAAACGCATAAACCTGCTTGAATCAAAGGTAGTGGTTGTATCTGGCGCTTCAGCCCTTGTGTCGAAATCTCAGCGTGTATCTTTGAATGAACGTCAGAGCTGGTAAACCTAAAGAACCTAGGAGAAAATCCATCAAGCCGAATAAACAGCACACGCAGAGAATAGGCTTATTGAAATCATAGCAGTCGCTTCAGGATTCGTTGTATACACACCTTAATTTAAAATATGAGTTGAGTGTCGAAAACTGTGATGTTGTAACTTCCAAGGTGAAGAGAAGTTCGAATTGGATATTCCCAAGCAGTCACAAGCTCACTGCATCTCACTAGGTCTAAGCCCTAAATTTATTTGGCTTTTCAGTTTTGCCGTCGTCGTAGCGACGCGTTGGGAACGAAAAATCAAAAAGTGGAAAATCAGGGGAAAGAAGTCCCAACACACTAATAGTGACGAAAATATTCCAAAAAAATTCTTAAACCAAGAAAAACTTATTTGAAGTAGAGAAGCAGTATGGCAGGCAGTCATGCTCATAGACCGACTATGAAGTCTGCGCACAAAGGCTTCAAGTCAAAGCATGCGACCAAAAGCGCGCTGAAGACCAAGCATAAAGGAAAAGTCGAGAAGGATTCAGGCTCAAAGGCGAAAGTCCACATTATGTCTAAACAGGAACGAAGGAACACCGCCAGACAGATCAAGAGCCGTAAGCTTGTCGAGATAGTTTCAAACAAGAAGCTATTTGACGGGAGACACGGGGCGCCGAAGGTGGTAACCGTGGTGCCACTTTCTCCGGACTGCGACCCTGTACAGACCATTGCATTATTAAACAAGGCACTAGGCGTTGAAACTGCGATCCCGAATCCTGGGAGCTTGACGGTCTCTGTCGATCGATTCAAACAGAGGATACGGTACATAATACCCAGAAGGAACTTCCTGGAGATTCTCGACGCCGCTAAAGTTGCGGATTTCGTTGTTTTCGTTCTTTCTGCAGAAACAGAAGTTGACAGCTTTGGCGAGCTGTGCATTCGGTCAATTGAGTCCCAGGGAGTCTCGAACGTCGTGCCTGTAATTAGCGGTCTTCTGGAAACTGGAAATGCTAAAAGGCAGGCAGACGTAAGAGCATCGCTGTTCAGTTATATTACGCATTTTTTCCCAGCCACTGAAAAGATATATTCTCCAGATGTGCCGTCGGAGGCATTAAATGTTTCGAGAATCCTGTGCCAGAAGTTCCCCAGAGGCATCAATTGGAGAGACTCAAGGCCCTATTTATTAGCAGATCAGGTTACCTTCGATCGGTCGACGAATACCGTGGCTGTCGAGGGTGTTCTGAGAGGATCTGGGTTCAGCGCTGACCGGCTAGTGCATATACCCGGGTTTGGAGATTACCAGATTGATCGAGTTGAAGTTTCCGATAGTCAAAGTAAGACCAACGACGCAATGGATATAGACGGGAGCACGGTCATCAGGCCCGGCGTCGATCGGGACTCTCTGGATGAACTTGCGCCCACTGATGAAATGATGGAAGACGCAGAATACGATGTTGGGATGGAAGACCCAGAGCAGAAGGGAGTCCGGCTAGATGGACACCATTACGTAGATAACCAGGAACTATTGGTTGATTACGACAGTGAGGCTGAAGTCAACGCCAACGGCGGGCGAAAAATTCCAAAAGGTATGTCCGAGTACCAAGCGTCGTGGATTCTTGACGACTTGGGGCACGACGAAGATGCCGAGTACGACGATGACGAGGGGTCCATCGCAGAGGATAACGGCGAGGAAGCAGGATTTGGCGAGAGGAAAACCACAATGTCCGAGTACGAGCCCATAGAGGCGGGAGATGTGCAGAGCGAGATGTTTGTTGAGCTCACTGCGGAAGAAGAAGAGCGGCAGTTCAACCAGTTCAAAGCCCAAGCAAGGGAGGACTTGGATTTCCCTGACGAAATCGAGCTTAACCCTAACGCGTCTGCCAAGGAGCGGCTATCTAGGTACAGAGGCTTAAAAAACCTGCGAAGCTGTACCTGGGATCCCAATGAGCGTGATCCGCGCGCACCAGAGGAATGGTCCAGACTTACCAAAGTGCCCAACTTCAAGGCTACCAGGAACAGAGTCATCAAAGAGTCAATCACAAGCGCCCAGCTGCACGCGGGAGCTAAAATCACGCTGTATATCCAAGCGCCGGAGTTCATCGCCGCATCTGCTTCGCCAGAGAGTGTATTCGTTGTTTACGGCCTGCTACGGCACGAGCACCAGCTTGGAGTCGTCAATCTTAGTGTCACCCCCGATTCTGAATATGAAGAGCCGATACCCGCCAAAGCGCCTCTGATAATGCAATGCGGACCGCGAAGGTTCGTAGTTAGGCCCTTATACTCTCAAGCAGGAGTCTCTGCGAATAACGTGTACAAGTACGAGCGATTCTTGCACCCGGGCAGAACGTCCACTGCAACGGTCATCGCACCCATAACCTTCGGAAACGTCCCTATACTCTACTTCAAGCAAGGACCGGAAAAGCTTGATCTCGTTGGAACAGGCTCTGTTCTAGACGCAAACCACTCCCGAATCCTAGCCAAACGCGTCATTCTCACTGGCCATCCCCTGAAAATCCACAAGAAGCTCGTCACCATCAGATACATGTTCTTCAACCCTGACGACGTCCAGTGGTTCAAGGCCGTACCCCTATTTACGAAGCTCGGCCGTACTGGCTATATCAAGGAGAGCCTTGGTACTCACGGCTACTTCAAGGCTACTTTTGACGGTAAAATGACTTCTCAAGATACAGTCGGTATGGCGCTGTACAAGCGGGTCTGGCCCCGTGTATCTACTCTGTGGACAGGCAACTAAAGCTCAAACTAACCTAAAACCTATATACATAGTGCTTATATCCTACTGAAATGTCGCTTGAAAATGTTGCAGTTCCTGACTCCGTGTTCCAAAAAAGGCTCCGGCATTCATGTCTGACTCAGCTCTGACCCGTTGTAGATATTGGGAGTGCGGCACTCAACTTGATAAGTCTTAATCTGTAACTGATTGGCGTGCCGTGTACCGAATATCTCTGAATTGGGACAGTCACGCCCGCCAACAATTCCAGTGCCGTGCAGTCAAGCCACAGCCGAAAGCGGCGTCTAATTGATAAATTCATCACGTAGGGAATTTACCAGGCAAAGCTTTCTTCTTGCAGTTTACTTGAACTTGACATTTTCACAGATCGGATCTGAAATGCCAAATCCGTACAAAGGGCTATTGGGCAGCTGGAAGAATGCAGTTTCTTCTGCCGCGTCGTCGTCGTCGTCGTCTCTGAAGAACGATGAAGATTCCAGAAACAGTGCATCATCTGGAGGAGAAGCTCCGGGCGGTGAGGGTTCTTCGACAAGCCGATCCGGGGCTGGGGACCAGGCAGATAGCGGTAGCAGTCAGGGCAGCGCTTCTTCGAGGGTTAGAAATGTTCAAGTTTGGCCGTCTTCGATACCGGAGGCTCACATTGTACAGCCGTCGAATGCATCTATAGCCTCGCGGCCGTCTACGGTCAGCACGTACCAGTCGAGCATATTCTCAAGGAATGCGCCTAGTACGAGCACGGCGGGCTCTAGCATAGGGTCGTTAAGACACCAGAGTCCGTACACAAGCAACGTGCCAGCGATAGCGGAGGATGCGGAAGATGCGGCAGCGGCCTCATCTGGGATCTCGGCGTCCAGCGAGACAGGGAGCCTTATGAAGGTGCTTGCGCCAGAGGAAATGACGTCGATGACAGACGTGGTGCCGATTAAGATTAGGCAGCCGCCTCAGCAGCGAAGCTTCCAGCCGAACGTAGGCCCTAGCAGTAGGAATCTTCCCGATGTGGCATTCAGTCCTCACTCCCTGGGGAGGTCGCCTGAAGTGCTTAGCTCACTGTCACCTGCACGGTCGTCAGCAGCGAGCTCGGTGCCTGCGTCTTCGACAGTTGTCAGTGCCAGCGAGGAGCTAAATAGGCTGTCCGAAGAGCTGAATCGAATTCTAGACCAGACAACAAGAAACGGCGATATCGTTAGACTTGCAACCGCAGTACACCAGGTGCTTCGAAATGCGGTTTCGGCCCCTGGATTTGAGAAGATCGCCCCCGGAGACCTGACAATGAATAGCGAGCCGGCTATTACTCGCATTGTTAAGGTGGTTCTGCATTTCACCGACAACCTTCTGAGATCACAACAAAACCAGGCTATCCGCATGTATATTCTCCGAGCATTATATGGCCTGGGCGCCAAGATCAAGCTCATGCCGAGCACTCTTGGAACCGTTCCATACCCTGTAAACTACGCAATTGGCTCTGTCCCAGAGCTGCCTATGCAAGATCGGTTGGGATCTATCATCGACATCGTCGCTAGAAGCGACTCTGCAAGTATATCCGAGCAAGAAGGTGCGTTCATCGCGCCAGTGCTAAGAGGCCTATCGCCAGAGTTTTCAGTTTTAACCTTATCCATTGCATTCCCTAATCCAGAGGCTGAACACTACGACATGGTGACTTCGCTGCATGACATATCGCGTGACGTGCATGTTTATTGCCAAAAGAACTTCATTCGTGCGTGTGCGACCGGCGAAGGTGTAAGTTTCAAGCATCCTTATAGAATTCCTTTGGATCCTAAGGCTCCCCCAATGTCAATTTCACTAGCAACACAAAGTTCGTCCAAGCTAAGCGGTACTCTGGGCGGATATGTATACCCAAAGATTGACTCTTCTAATCCTGATCTTGCTGAGTACGCCCGTTCGACTTTCGCCCTCACATGTGCACATGTATGTTTATCGGAAGCATCGGCGTCGAATTTGCCAGTAGTCTCGGTGCCCTCGCCAGTATTAATTAACCTCTATCGAGATGCAATGATCGGTGAACGTGATAGATATCCCCCCCAGAGTCATGAGTATCAGGAATACCAAAAGGCAATTCGACAACTGGAGACGTTATTTCCTTCGTCAGATTCAGATCGTAATCGGCCGCGTGAGCCATTTGGACGAGTTGTGTGGGGAGAGCGAACGGTCGTCGATGGGTCGATATCTGACCTAGCGATTATCAAGTGTAGTCCCGGTCTGAAGTGCCGTAACTATCTTGGAGACGATATTGCATTTTCAGAATTCGATCCCGGTTTAATGTTTGGGAACCTGCATGTAAAGAGAATTGTTCGCAAGCCAGTACCAGGATCAAATGTGTTCAAGTATGGAAGCACTTCAAAGTATACCACTGGCAAGGTCAATGGACCCAAGTTGGTTTATTGGGCGGACGGGAAGATACAATCTAGCGAGTTTGTAGTAAGTTCAGATTCTCCTGTATTTGCTTCTGGCGGAGATTCTGGTGCATGGATTCTTCAGAAAAGTGATGATACTCTAGAGAATAGCAGCGACACGGTTACCTCTGACCAAGGGTCTACTATCACCAACCGTAGTAGCAGCGGGCCTAGTCTGGGTGTGGTGGGGATGTTGCATTCATATGACGGGGAACGGAAGGAGTTTGGGCTATTCACATCGATCGAGACTGTTCTTGACCGCTTGTACGAAGTTACGCATATTAAATGGGGTATCGTTGGAGTGCCAGATGATGAAAATGTTGAATCTCCGGCTGGTGGAAGCGAGAGCAGTGGGCCCGAAACCAGTGATCAAAGCTCCGATGGTGAACACTGAAAAGTACCCTTTAAATATTTATTTTTTCTTTCGTTTCGTTTTTTTTTGTAGTAGTAGGGCTTTCATTTTTTTAATTTACACAAGACGACGATATTTTTCATGCTAATTATCTCTTTTTGCTTTTGCCCTTCTTTGTACTCTTGAATGTAGCAGACCGTCCGCCAGAGGGTCTTGAAACTTTCTTAGCAGGCTTGGGTGTATCATCAGCGATTTCTGAGTAAGGATCAAACTCGCCTTCGATAGGCGCAGTAGCATTGGCATTAGCCGCTTCCCGTTGTGCAAGTTTCCGTTTCCTCTTTTCAGCCTTCTGGAGAGCCCTCTTCTCCGCATCTGTTTTAGGAGTCTCAAGAACCTTGGACGCATTCTTGAAGTCGAATGCATTGAATTCCTCATTAGTGACGTTTTTCTCTTTAGCCGCTTGACGAGCCTTTTCCGCTTCCGCCTTTTGGGCCTTCTCCTTTTCGTAAAACTCTTGTAACTCTTCATCAGTTATCACTTTATCTTTGCCTTTAATGATCTTGAGCATTCTTCTTCTTGCTTTTCGTTTTTGTTTGGAGTTCATGTACTTCGGATTTTCATCGTCATCGTCTAGGTTATCTATCATTATTATATCTTGACTGATATCAAGATCTCCGGCTTTCCCATTCTGTTCATCTTCTGTTTGCGCTTCCACTTGGACCTCCACTTCCGCTTCCGCTTCATTCTCCTCTATCTCCTCTACATCACTCTCTGCATCCTCTGCATCACTCTCGTTTTCGTCCTCATCATCTTCGTCTAATGGCGGTATGGGAACGTATAGTTTGAGCCCATCGATCACCGCTTTCAATTTCTCCTCATGACCGTTATCCTGATAGTTTACTGAAAAAACATTACCATAAAAAGAACTTTTCTCCAATGGAGAAGATGATAAACCTTCAAAGTCGTTGGTCTGCTCAGACAGAACCTTATGGAAGGCATCCTTATATAGACTGTATTTCTCAATCGGCAATGATTCACTATCGACTATACTGGCCACAGGTTCTACTGTGGTCGCAGGTATGTCTTCCTTTGCTATAGATATTATCTCTGCAATTTCCTTCGCTGAGGCTCGGATATGTGCTGTGGCACCGCTAGATACACTTAGGACTCCGGCAACGTTAGTTGGCATTGTAACACATAATGCAACCAAGAAATGATTAGGCATTATAAATCTTGGGCTCTCATCAAGCTTCCGAGCTGCACTATCCCTCCAGGCGAACAAAGCCTTTAAAATGACCTTCTGGGAAGGGTTTAAATTATATTTCGATAGGATGGACTTCCAACCTTCCGGATAGCTTGATTCTAAGTATCCAGGTATCTCATAGCGCTGACTAGCGACGTGCCTAGACTCTTTCAAAACATAATCCAGCTTCTTCGTCTCTAATAATCGGTTCCGTAAAATATCATAAATATACAACAAAAAATGAGTGTCTGCACGTGCATAGGCCAGCATCTCCTCTGGCAAGGGCCGCATTCTCCAGTCTGCCAGTTGATACTTTTTTGACGTTTGGTACTTTGCATATGTCTCTAATAGAAACGCGAGCCCATGCCTCTTCAGTCCAAGCGCTTTGGATGCGCAATACGTATCGAATAAACTGACAACATAAACCCCAAAGTCTCTCTGTAGCCATATAATATCCATGAATGCACCATGGAATACTTTAACAATGCTGGGGTCTGTGAATACTTTGTTCAAATCTTGCAGTTCGTCCCTTAAAATCAGTGTATCAATGATCCAATCCTGTTCTCGACTGCTAATCTGCATCAGACATACAAACCCATAGAAAGATCTGTAATCGTGATGCTCTAAATCGACAGCAATTTCCTTGCACTTAGATAAATCATCAACCATAGACTGAAATTTTTCCGGAGTATCCACAAAAATAGCAGATGTGCTAGTCCATTCCTTAAATGGAAGGGGTTCCTCTTCCACCAGGGCAGGATAAGGTTGATTCATTATCTCTTCGGCGTATGGTTGCCCATAATACGGCTGTTGGACCTCTTCTTTCAGCCTTAATCTTAATGATTCCTCGAGCGGGATTTGGGCATTGGGCTTGGAGCTCAACAGTGGCTTGAATGGCATATCTTTCGAGTTGTCGATAGTTCGTGTGAATTTCAGCTGGGGTTTTGGCATTTTCTGCGAGTGCCATACCACTTTATCGGCATTAGACGATGACGGGTTACTGCTGATTGACTTCAGTCCAACCTGTGGGGAGTCGGTCTTCTGATTAGCGCTATTGCCAATATCGTCTAATGCAACATCAGTCTTGTCGAACAGGGTATCCAGAACATTACTAACACCTTTCCAGTTATCTGTTAAACTGTCTACACCATCGATATCCACCGCGTCTCCCGGTGAAACTTGCTCTATCAACTGCTTAGCGAGATCTAATAGTCGATCCGATACTGCGTCACTGCCTCTAGCCAGATTTTGGTCCAAAGTTCTGTAGAATGAAATGTCTTGGTTCGCAATCTGACTAGCAGATCGAATAGTCGACACTAGCGACTTGAAAATGTCCTGACTGACCTCATCGAAGGAAGACATTTGTATGTTTGAACTAGAAAAAAAAATTAAAAAAATAAGACTCTCTCCCAAAACCACTTGGAGATGATGTCAGAATTACCTGGTAAATCAGTAGTAATAATTCCCAGTAACTCAACTCAATCCTTTATATAAATGAGCATATTTGAAATTCTGGAATCTGGTTATCATTTTCTATGGATACTATTCAAAATCCCTCAATTCGTATTCGATTTTGACCTGCTTTACAGCCTGCTCTAAGATCTGGTGTCTTTTAAGGGCTACTTTTCTGCCAATTTCGGTCTTCATTCCGTCTTTCAAAAGGAGCAGCTTATCAAAGAAGTGCCGATATGTCGAGTCAACAGACTCGTCTTCAAGATATAGTGGCCTATTTTTCGCCCCGGAAAAGGCCGCGACTCGGAAAATACCAATCGCGCCTGTGGCATCTAGTCGGTCTGCGTCCTGGACACTTGGTTTGTTAGTATTAGGTTCTCGTTCAGCGTCTTAGTTTACTGTGGGCCCTACCAATGGAGCTCGATACAGTTATCATGCCATTCAGACCACGAATTGGAAGCGCGTAATTTCTTTTCAGTGCTAAAGCTTGTATTGGCAACAATCTTCAATACCAAGTCGACCTTATCTCGAGGTAGTCCATGGCGCGTCATTAAGTCCTCCAATTCGTCGTCCGATGCTGATGACTTGTACTTGCTATCCTGGAGATCATGAAATAATGCTGCCAGTTCCACAACGGCATGATCAACCACTGGCAGAGAACCTGCGATTCGTATTGCCATTCGCCGTACGCGGAAAACATGCAAGTCGTCGTGGGACGGGTCAAGCATTGACATTCTCTCCTTTACAAGGCTTTCAGAGCATTTCACAAGATTATTCCAATCGAGCATCGGTTGGTTCTGTTGTCAAAATCGATCCGTTTTGTCCCAGGTCAGCGCGCGCTGATTACGCTGCCGCATGGCGGGCGGCCCCTATCAAAGTTGAAATTTCAAAACACAGCTCCGCCAATAACGAACAGTCGTTCTTCCTGCTGCTTGATCCACGACACAATGGCCCGGACGCTATTTGATATGGCGTCCTTTGTCGTGGGGCCGGTGACACAGTACATCTCGAACGTGGGTGTGATCCACGCCAGTGCGGTAGTGTTCTGCCTAGTCGTATAAAATGTTTTGAGATGTCCTTGCCGGCTATGGACGGCGCCGTGAAGTTGGTGATACAGAATCATCAGTCTCTGCTTTGTCTGAGGCTCATAGTAGTGGGGCTCAAGCGATGGCATCACGAATTGAACATTGTTTTTAGACTTATACAGGAAATGCCGGATCAGAGGCGCAGGGATATCGACGGGTTTGAACCTGCCCTTCCGCACCGAGGTGCTAATGGGCTCGATCATGTCTGCCCTATCTAATGCCGCCATAATATTGTCCTTTGACTCCCGAAGTTCGAAAAATGCGTTTTTATCGGGGCTAATCAATACCAAGGCTGCATCGTCGGTGAAAAACGTGATGTAGGCATATAGAAACCCTGTGGAGTTGAACTTTGGCAGGCAAATCGGAACCCAATGCTCGCCGCCCCCTCTGAAAGATGTAGTGTTGAAGAGCATTGAAAAAACCAGATTCAAATCCGGCGGATGCAGACTATGCCTTCGGGGACGAATAACACTAACAAGCCTGGAATCGGCAACAATGAGACCATATAGCAGGCTGGGCTTTCGACAATCGAGCAGGATGTTGCTTATCTTGTCCCGCTCAGATTTTCGTAGTTTAAGACACTCCATGGCGCCGAGCAGAATAGATGGTGATCCTTCTGTCATTTCCTTGGTAAGGGCATGCAAAAATACTTCGGTTCCCCCCAGCAACTGTCTCAAGTCGAAGTTATCCCTGCCATGAAATACTTTTGCAATCTGCGATTTGGTGAGAGTGGAAAGAATCTGCGCATACAGCACGCCCAGCTGTGAGCGCAGTTGAGATTCCGACTGGCCCAACTTGTCGATTGCAACCAGAATTAGCGGATCTTCTATCGAGACTACAAAGAGGGCATTACCCGCTTTGAATGACCGAAGCTCCTCCTGGGGTTTGCCCTTATGACGTGAGTTATCAAAATAAGATACAATCGCCTGGAGTATTCCCATATACCCTGATACAAGCTCGTCAGAACCATGAAAGGAGTAGATGGGCTTCCCCGCAGTAGATAGAACAAAGTAATGCTTCCTATACGATAAGAACTTCTCCACGCTATTGTGATCCGCAACATCTGCCGCCGGACCCAGATCCGGTAGTCCATCAGACCAAGTGGACTCTTTATGCCATATTGGCAACGCCGCAGTGTCTCCATTCTCAGACGCCTCCTGTGCGCCTGCTTCACTCTGCGCCGTTAGAACCTCGGAAAGCATCTTCGCGACATCTGAGCCCTGCCCTATGGTCAGGGTGGGTACCACACTTTTCGAAGAGTTACCGTCTGAGCTATTTATCGCTGATTCGGCCAGAGATAGCGCGGTGGTAGGCTTAGCCTGTAGATCCCCATTATCGGACTCTGACTCCTCCAAGATCTGATCAAGATCAAGGCCATCTGTATACTCATTTGGTGTAATGTACTGCTCATCAAAGTCTAGTTTTCCCTCGGCAATTCGCTGGTCCGGTGTTTCTAAAGGGTCCGACTCGTTAGACATTGTACTGCGCAATCATGATTTCCTAGTGCCAGTTCGTTTAAAGCTCTTATTACAAGTATTGATCACTTTTACGTGAATTAGGTATCTTTGATCGTTATATTCAATTTATTGACAACTTGATTCTCTAGTTGTTGTCATGTTGAGTTGAGAGTCTCTTGGATTATCTGTCTCATATAACCTACATAAGGTCCCAACCACAACTAACTCCAAATAAGTCTCCTAAATAAACACTTTAGATTTATGTCACTTGAAAATTGAGACTTATAGTAGTTTTCTTGACTTTCTAGTTATGGGCTTAGGCTATAGCATAACGCGACCCCTTAGATTGAATTTCTTTGAAAATTACTTTAGCACCATCCAATGCACTAGAGTTACCACGCGACTTTCCCGGAAGGTATTTTATTCTCCAGGACTTTCATTCACCGATCTGGCTGATCTAATGGAATCAAGCTCACCAAGTAGAAATCTACCGCTATGCTAGTGACCTGATAGTCGTAACTTCACAATCTAATGAGAAAGATAAATAATAATAACACAGTATACATAAAACAATAATGTCCGAGGCCATTCGAGCTCCAACACGAAATTGATAGTTTATTTCTTTTCCAGACTAGGGCTTGGCTTCGTCCTCGGTGAACTAGCAGACTCCTCTGCCTTTGTGCTAGCCCTTCGTCTTTTGTTTGTCAACCGAGGACTTGGTCCGGCACGGTTAGCATTGGCATTAGCGTTACCGTTATTACTCTGTGATGGCACATTTTGTTGTTTCGGCGCTTGAAAACTTGCAGGCGAAACCATTGATTCGTTTTCGTGGGAAATACTATTCACACCACCATTAAACGACTGCTGCTGGTTACTGGCAGCCACCGCAGCAGCGGCAGCGGCAGCGGCAGCTACAGCAGGAGATCCCAACGGTTGAGATTGAGGTTGAGGGAACGCATGCTGGTCATTGAACTTCACCAGACCACGGTTCTGCAACACTCTGGCCAGTCCTTCCAATGCTTTCAGTGGACCACCTGACACAGGGGTGCTGGAAAACGCCATAAGATCCCTCATATGGGAGATAGTTTCCGATATCTCGAGAAACCGCATTATCGAGGTGGTTAAGCCGTATGATGTTATTTTCGTTGGCGCCAGCCTATAAAATTGGCTTTTATCCGTGTCGCCGTTATTTGGAAATATGAAGGAAGGGATTGCCGCTCTATTTATCATTTCGGAATACTCCTGGCTGTGCTGCTCCATCCACTCAATCTGAAGATTCGAATTGAAGAGTAACCGGGTCGGCGAATGGGACGTAATTACCGATCCATCATGGAACCAGTATATCAAAGTACACCGGCTGCAATCTATAAAGTGCCCACTGGCAGCATTGAAATATTCTCTAGGATTCTCGAAATTGATTTGAATCCTCTTCATACCAGACAAAAAAAATGTATGGTAGAACCGCGGCATTATATAAAACGGAACCTCAAATTGCTTTATATCCTTCCCAATCCCCACTGAGAACTTCAGTATGCCATTCTCAGAGAAGAACTCCTGGACTATTCTCCTCCAGTATTCTATGTCGAGGGCTTGATCACCTGCCGAACCAACCGCTTCTGAAAACTGAAGCAGCCGAATAACTGCTCCTCCAGATATTGGCTTGCCAGTTGGAGTCAGTCCCAGATTCCAATCGTGGACTATGGGCGGAATTTCGGGGTATGCTCTCTGCGGCAGCGGCGACGAAGGCTGCGACTGCTGGCTCTGTATTTGCTGCTGTTGCTGCTGCAGATGTTGATGCTGTTGCATATGGAATTGCTGCTGTAATTGCTGTCTCTGCTGTAGTTGAAGTTGTATCTGATGCTGTTGCTGCTGTTGAAGTGCCTGAAGCTGCCCGGGCTGCAGTGAACCAGGCCCCTGCTGATGAGCCATCTGCTCATTCAATCCTTGCTGATGCTGCTGCTGCTGTTGATGATGATTTTGTTGTTGTTGCTGTTGATGCTGTTGCTGCTGCTGTTGTCTCTGCTGAGCCAAAAACTGAGCTTGAAGCTGCTGTTGCTGATAAGCCATCTGTGGGGATATATTATTAGCAGGGTTTGGAGGACTCGAGTTAAGAGTAGATGCATTTTGAGAGTTCATGTTTGCGGGAATCGGCGAACTATGCATTTGGGCAACATTACCAGGTATAGGCGAGCTAAAAGACGCATTCCCCGCTGGATGCTGCTGCTGCTGCTGTGCTAATATATGCATTTGATAGGGAGTCAATTGGTTGGCACCGCCTCCATGCTGTGGAAGACCTTGGGGTCGCATATGTGGAGTCAACTGATTAGGGCCCTGGGGCGGCTTTTGGCCACTACCAACTCCAGGAGGAAGCTGATGTCCTTGTATCGGTGATGCTGACATTACAACCTAGATTTCATATCCAAAATCACGGAAATAAGTGCGGGCAGTGGTACAATAGAAGAGAGATAGCCTTCGCTGGTAAGTCACGTTTTAGTACGAACACCAGATCCCAAACCACTCGAACAAACAATCTCAGAGAAAAGAAAAAAGCTATACCAGATAGCCTTTGAAAAGAACGAAACTTCAAGTCCAACGAGCGTTCAGATTCTATCGTGCAGCAGTCTGTTTGAAGATTTTTGACTGGTTACACGCCCGAAAAGCTACAATTGCACACACCCAGAAACCGCCTCTTTTTGAAAATCGATGCCACAATATATTACACGGTAGATTGTGTCCAAATACCAACTATATCCCTTTGAAATGCGAAGACCACTCTTCCTATGTTTGAAGTTAATTTTTTCCCTTCAAACAGTTTGAACCAGATGAGGGACCTTGAGGTGGAGATCGATCTTTAATGCTGCCCGTCGGCGAAAGGCAGGTAGGGTAACAGCCGTCAGCAGCTGATCTCCAGCAGCAGAGGGTCACGTGATATCCCCGAACTATACGCGACTCGAAATACAGTCCTTATATACAGTCATTCATTTCAGTCCTGTAAAGATATAAATTAGTAGTAATCATAAGCTATGTACATCTCCTTCCCGGGCGTGCGCAAAAGACAGCGAGAACGTGTCCCGAGATGAGATCCAGCTTGTCATGGCCGGGTGCATAGGCAGCAGCCTCGAGCGCTTAACCGGAGGAATGTAATTGGAGTCGTCTTCGTCTAGGGCAGACGCATCTTCAGTCTGAGTCCTTCGGTTCGCCTTCGGTGCTCTTTTCTTGAGCAGCTTATCTAGAGTGTCTTGCTTCTCTTCTTCCAGCCGACGTTCTGATAGGTTTTTCCGGCGTCTAGCCATCTCTGCCCTACGCAACTGCTGCTCTTCTTCAGTCAGCACCTTCTTCTTCGACGGCTCTGGTGGCAGCTCCAGCAGGTCCTCTGGGCCCTCTGAGGCGAATAAAGCCCGCTGGCGCGCCGTCATCTTCGTTATATCCGGGGTGGCTGTACCAGACATGCCTTCAAAACCCAAGCCAAGGTCATCGTCGTCTTCATCTTCCTCGTCTAACCCCAGTGTATCTTCTGCAGAGACAGGGGCTTCTCCCTCAGGAGTGCCTGTTTCGCTTTCCTCTGACGAAATCAGCCTTCTTCGTTTGGGTGGTTTGGGCTTGGACTTTGACGGTTTTGTTCCCTTGCTGAGCTTTAAGACAACCTTCGGCCGGACTCCCCCGGAAACTGGCTCTCTGTAATCAGGCTCCTCGAACTCATCATCGTCCTCTACCTCGTCTTCTTCTTCTTCTTCAATCTCGGCATCTTCAACGTCTATATCTTCAACCTCCGAGGAAACCTCATCTTCATCCTCATCGTCGATAATCTCGTCCTTCTCATCGTCCACTTCGTCTTCCTCGTCTTCCCCGGATAGAGAGAGCTCAGACAGTTCTGATGAGTCCTCCTCGTCTTCCAAATATTTAGGAGCCATATCCAGTGGTGGGTATTTATTTGCGATGCTATAACTTTGTTTTTCCCCTACTGGGTAAAGTATTCCTCCTAACTATACCATTAAAAACATGGGATTCGTATTTCCGGAAGACAGCCCTTCTCTGAAGCGGTCTTACAAGAGAAGTATTTCCTTGAAGAACCTCTTTGCTGTTGTGTACATCTTTGGTGGGTTCTCAGCTGCAGTGGCCTTACTGTCAAAATTGGTTCTCCAACCTATGTTTGAGCAGCTGTGTTTGGATCGCAGCGACTACTCCAACCTCGGCTTACGGCGTTTACAGGCTCTGAACGCCAAACTCTCTTCGACGGTCTCCGTAATCCCGTCGTCGAACTCGCTCTCTGGCCGAGAGTACTCTGATGGCCAGACTCAGACAGAAGAGAGTGGGAACAGTGGCTATTCTGGTGGAGATAAAGCCGAGTCTAGTGTCGAGGACGATATGAAAAAACTGAAAGCAGCGCTGGTGGATCTGAGCGAAAGCTCAGATCTTGCGAATAGTGCGTCTCTGAAGTTTGCCATTGACGAGGTGAATGGATATACCCAATCTCTGAACTTTGCAAATGTCACGAACTCCTATCCGTTGGGCCTGCAATCATCCGCCCAGACCAAAGCAGCGAAGAATATGCTCGTTGAGGTGAAGAAAGATATCCGCTCAGTGAAGGGATCTTTGCTCACTGCGTAAGTATAATTGGCTGGACTCTGTAAGAGACAAACGACTAACTCAGTTAGGCGGAGCTTTCCAGGCATGACGTGATTCCACGTACCGGGATATTTATTATTTGTCAATGCTATGGTTATTATGTACAGAAAACGCAGGCTTGCGATGCTTGAGGAGGGTCGTAAGAGTGATGCTTGGGATATGCAAGGTTAAAGTCGTTAGAATAGATCGTTTCCAATGTCCAGCTTGGCGTCGTCGGTCTTGGGCTTCTTCCGCCTGGGCTTCTCGCCCACGGGAGGAAACTTGTACTTCGGGTTCTTATCTAGAGGCGAGATGTCACCTCTCGCAGTGAGGATTTCCTTCACTCGCTGGCCACGCCTGAGCCAGCGCTGCTCGATGCGCTCCTGCTGTTCCGGGGAAGGAACCCACTTGCTTTTCAGGATTCGCCTGATGGCCTCGGGAGAAACCTTCATTTCGGCAGCGATCTCTGAGTTATTCAACTCCGGATGCAACTCCTTCAGGACTCGGACGGTGGACATCGCCTTAGGCGAGAGCCTCTTCGTTGGACTCCATTCTTGGCCGTCGAATTTCTCTCGCAATGCAAACACCTGTCGCATCCATGGATCGAATGCTTTCCTTCTGCGCCAGTTTCGTGGGGTGCGAGGGTGGTGCTTTCTTCTAGGCGGCCCAGCGGGCTCTGTGTACTGAATTTCCTCTCCAGTTGGAGAGAATTTGGGTAAATGCCATGCATTTTTCTTGGATTTGGGGATAATAGCGCTGCCCGTATCATCGTTTTCTTTCTCTCGCAACGCATGACCTGACGAGAACCGCCGGCTGCAGTTCAGGCTCTTGAGCAGGAGGTTCAGCGGCTTTGCATATGTTAGAATCGTCCGATTCGAGACCGCCTTGAACATTATCTCGCCGAAATCTCTGCTACTGACAAGACAAATGGAGGTTGGAAAAAAGAGAAAAATATCGATGTATCGTTGGGAGTTTTATCAATTTGTTACTTTTGTCCCTGTTCCCAACTGTGCGATACTCAATCAATCTGATATTGGCGAGGCTGAATTTATTCCGATCGATTGTTCTTCGGATCCTAGATTAGCGCTGTTCCATGCCGCACTTGTTAAGGGTCTTATGCTGTCTGGGGGTCCTCTTAACGGGAAATGCTCATTGGAATGACAAGTATTGGCCTTGTACCAAACGAGACTATACCCCTCAAGGTGTTCATGGACGGTAACAGTTAGATGGCTCTGCGGCTGGGAAACTGATTGGCTCCAGATGTAAGCCCTTATTTGCACATGTAATCAGCTGTAGGGTCGTTATATAATGATGTTTTATGCCACTAGGGCTTATTTAATCATCGAAGTGTTGTTATATAGGTTATATAGTATTAAATTAATGCTATCAATTTACCATTAGTAGTTAGTTTAGCGGTTGGGAACCAAATGTTTTGATTTCTTCTAGCCTCCTCTCTGTTTACATTTTCAGGTACCTGGAACGCCACTAACAAGGCTGATTGTGTAGTCGTCCAGCTACGCTTTTATTATCACGTCATTAGGAGTATTCAACTTGACCAATGAATTTCATACGTAAAATCCTGGCTTCGTCTGCCAAGGAGGAACTTGCAGTTATCCCTAGTGGAGAACTTTTCTTGACCAGGGCGCCTAATGCCCCGCAGGGCGTAAATGAATGCCTTTTCAAAGATGCAGTGGCCTCAATCAGGAAGACCTCTACAGAGTACCACTACCAGTTAATAATTGAAAGGGTTTATGAAGAAGGAGAAGATACACTTGAGAGCAATGACGAAGAGGAGTTTGTCGATGTTGACGCGGAGAATAAAGATGAATGGACGTTCCTTCTCGATGAGGCTTTGGAGCTGGGATACTTTGAAAGAGATGGATGCGTTGTTGTTAGGTGGAAGGATCTCTCTGGAGAAGAGGGTGATGCGTTTGAATTCGTTTGTGACAAAGATATCAAGCCAAAGGTGTTTGACCATTTTGATCTGACTGCACGAAAATGCCAATACGAACGAAAGTACCAGAAGCCGTTTCCAGGCGGGGAGCAGGATTTGCGAGAATTCGAATTTAATATTGAGGATAGATTGGGAATCTCTGGGCCGGAATCTGCACCTTCTACTCCTACCAGGCCACCGAAATCTGCTGAGAGTCCGACAGTCGAGAACTCCTCTAAAAGCACTCCTATCGGGTCCCCAACACCGCCAACTGGTCCTGTAACCAATTCAGAGACACCATTGAGGACGCCAGTAAAACAAACTGATGCCGCGACACCTCAGGCAGTGAGTATGCCCACTGATGACGTACAGGAAATCTACACGAGTGAAAAGGCATCTCTTCATTTGTTTGACGTTACCACTGGAGCATTCATAGAGCAAGCGTCTATTGTTGACGCTAAGGTGAACGACTTGGGCGGCTTTAATTACTGGCTGGAAGTTAGTAATAAGGATCAACCGTTCCTTGGCGTAATGATAGACGCCAGTCTGAATCCTTGCTTTAACTATGACCACTTGTCCTTTATTTTCAACTACTTTGCCGAGACCGGGGCATATTCGTGGCTGTTGAAGTTTGAAACTTTTGAAGTGCTTGAGAAATTTCAAGAAGGATTCGTAAGAGCTCTATGGGAGTCTTCTAATAAGCAGAAATGGTCGAAAGTTTCTCCCGACGACCGTGAATATATTAGTGATGCATTTTCAATGATGGATATCGATGAGGAAACAGAAGCTGAGGAGAATGTGGATGAGGATGAGGATTATGCAAATATCGATACCGACGAGGGACTGGCTCAATCCCGAGACAGCCTGAAAGAGAGCTATGACGAGGATGAGGAGCATGACGAAATAGAAAGGTTTTCTGGGGAAGGCAAGAATAGCCAGCTTGCCGTTGGTATTACAAACGACCGGTCGTACGTGGTGCGTGGTAATAACATCGGCGTTTTCAAACAAACGGCCAATAATGATTTGGAATTTTCAACCACTATTAAGAACGTCGCGACCCCTTCTGGAAAATCATTTCGACCAAGCAAGGTCTTGCTGCATACCCAGGATAGTTCACTTGTTCTGCAGAATCCAGAGAGTAGAACCGCACTTTATCGAATGGATCTGGAATATGGTAAAGTTGTTGACGAATGGCAGGTTAGTCCATATGTAGGGATCGAATCTGTCGCGCCATCTTCAAAGTTTTCTCAAATGACCGGCGAACAAACTTTGATTGGAGTATCACGAAATCGGTTGTTTAAAATCGATCCTAGGCTCTCTGGTGACAAGCTGGTGGAAGATCAATCTAAAACATTCGCAAACAACATCGCAAGTACGCTTACTACCACAGAGCAAGGATACATTGCTGTTGCTTCCACCAAGGGAGATATCCGTTTATTTGATCGGCTGGGAATCAATGCAAAAACGCATATTCCCGCGTTAGGCGATGAAATCTTAGGGATAGACGTTTCTGCAGATGGTCGATGGGTATTGGCAACCTGTAAGACATACCTGCTTCTGATAGATACTATTATCAAAGAAGGCAAGAATGCCGGTCAAATTGGGTTTCTGAAGAGTTTTGGACGGGACTCTAAACCGCGACCGAGAAGATTGCAGATTACTCCAGAGAACGTTGCATTTATGCAGGGCGAAACTGGCAAACCATTGAGTTTCACTCAGGCCCATTTTAATATTGGTGTTGACACCAAAGAACAAACTATAGTCACTAGTAGTGGACCATATGTTATTACCTGGAGTCTGAAAAAGATCCTCAAGGGTGACAAGGAGCCGTATTTAATCAAGCGCTACTCTTCGAATGTCACAGCCGACAATTTCAAGTTCGGTACAGATCAGAACGTTATCATTGCATTGGAGGATGACGTTGGAATGGTATCTAGAAGGACTTTCCGTAAGCCAACACGGGAATCTCTTGCAACCCCCGCTCGACGAGTACAAGCCATGTCACGAAACAGCATTGTCAACAGTCCTTTCTAATTTTTGAACTTGCTTCTAATTTTATATATAGCTTAATTTTGCCATTCTTTCTATATATTTTTCATTTTCCAGTTAATACCTTCTTGAACTCCTCAGCAAAGAGTTTACCAAACACTTTGACTTTGGTCCACCGGATCTGCATGTGAGCTTTTGCCGTATGTCAGTAAATAAGCAGTAGTACGTTTTACAAAATTCCTAGCTTACATGGACCTTCACCATGGATTTGGTCGTCACGAGGAGGTATCGGTTCACCTCTGGCTTTGGCATTGGCGACTCGGACAAATCTGTGAAACCGTGGACTATCCAGTAACTGCCAGAATTAGACCACAATAACAGTTCTCGGAACAAGATCAACTCACCTTTTTAACTAGATACTCGTGGAACGCCTGTTGCCACATTCTGCCAACATGGTTTTCTTCAAGATATTTAAATAGTTAACGATCTATTGGGAGATGAGTACTTGATTTATTTTATAGTTGTTTTGAAAGTCAATGAACCTATCGAGAACTCCACTAGATGGAGGAGGAAAAAGCCAAAGAACTTCCGTCCTTTGAAATTGATCCTCCGAGAGACGGACATGATGAGTCCTATCGAGAAGGATCTTTGCTTCGGGACCTTCGTCATCGAAGCTTAGGAAAGTCGGACGATACTTCTCATGACGCTGGCGGGGACAATATCCTGTCGCACCTGCATCAAAAAGAACATGAAGTTCCAACTACTAGAATTAGTCCTCTGACTCCATTGACACCTATCAATGGCGGCGCTTCTACGTTACGGCCTCTACTGCACTCTTCGCACGGCTCTGATGGGCTGCCAATATACACGGGATCATATGCCAAATCCTCGCATACATCGTTAAGATCATATTGGAGTAACCCTAATAGTGGGGCCTCAACTCCGCGAAATCCAAATAGGTCGGGTATTTCGCCGAGAGCGTCGTTTCTCAATCTGCGTCTGCAGAGGTTAGTTGGAAATTCAGCTGAATTTCGAGACACCTATGGGTTAGAAGAGCTGAGAGAAGGGTTCTTTGATGCCGTATTTATACCCCCGACCAATCTGGAGAAGGAAACCAGAGAAGAATTTAGTAAAAAGGCGCTGGATGACAAGAGGTCTTCTGGTAAAAGCAAGACGTTCCATTCAAGGTTCAGGCAAATATTGGATTCATGGAAGCCATTACTCCAGAATCGAGCTCGAATCAAAATGATAAAAGCATTCGCTGCGTATTTTATTGCGTATATATTATGCCTGGTTACGTCCACAGGTAACTGGTTCGGAGAATACCG
This sequence comes from Diddensiella caesifluorescens, assembly GCA_030558955.1. Classification (NCBI taxonomy): domain Eukaryota; kingdom Fungi; phylum Ascomycota; class Dipodascomycetes; order Dipodascales; family Trichomonascaceae; genus Diddensiella; species Diddensiella caesifluorescens. Next base: position 177,340 of record JAKTQR010000015.1, read on the forward strand.
ATATTTCGCACCTTTTGCGGTTTTGATTCACCATCCTGGACGGTCTTCGGGGTCACAGTTGGAGATTAGTGCAGAATCGATCTTAGGCATGGCCATTGGCTTGGGCTGGGGCAGCCTTGCACTGTTCATATCTGCAGCTACTGGCCCAGCAAGGCATGGATATGGAGGCATACATGCTACATCATTTATACTTGCGCTGCTCGTATCTTCTTGGATCAGGGCCAGATTTATCCGTTTGCACCATGGGATTTCCTCATTTTGTTTTGCAATTTTTTTCTTAGAATCAGTTGAGATATCTGCAGAGATAGACTGGTGGAAGGCATGGGATTTTGGCATTCCGTATTTATTTGGTATTATTATCGCATTGATGGTGAACCTGTTGTGTTGGGCTGATTTCGGCCATCAGATGGCTATGGATACTCTGATACACACCTTGACCGAATCTAGGCGAAGTCTTGGCACTTTGATGACCAGCGATCTTGAAGTTAAGCATAGGTCTCACGAAAGGCTTAACGAGTTAATGTTGACATTAACTCGCACATTTAGAGAGATATTCAATGAAGTTGCCATGTCTACTCTTCCGATTAAAGCAATGATACGTCTCAGAAATGCCATTCAGATTACAATCGGAAGAATTAGGGCTGTCCCGGTCCCATCATCGCTCTATTCAGCAGACAACCATAACACTGTGCCATATAACTCTACAGTTGTTACATTACGCGAATCCTTCGCCGCACCTTGTGTTGATTTATTGAAGAAAATGTATGAAGGGTTTGACGTGAGTATAGAGTACTTGGGTTACCTTTACGAGGGTAAGAAGAAAGGTCAACTTTCACCAGAAGGATATCAGAGTCGGCTCAAGGCGAAACGTTTGGAACTTGATGAGGTGATTGTTGATTTTGGTAATGAGTACTTGCGTCTTGCGCAAACAAAGCCTCACATGTTCTCCAACATGCACAACCAAGAGGCGCTGGATATTCTGCTTTATTTGTTTTATATCGAGGAGGCGGCAAAGTCTATCTCGGCCTTGATTCATATCCTTGAAAGTGTCGCCGAGAGTAAACGAAAATGGAAGTTCTCGCTGCCGATATACCCATTAAAGAAGTCGCTACAGAGAACAACATCACAAATTATTCATGATCGAGGGGGTCAGACTGCTGCATATCACTATCAAACTAAGCGTGACGTGGACGAAATTTTTGATAAGCTTTATCTGCTCGATACTTCTCGTAAGAATGCTAAACGGAAAAGGGATGCCCTCGAGGAGCTAAACCATGGGTCTAGATATCACATATGGTCGGCCCTACACCGCCTACAGAGATTTGAGTCTCGCTTCGCGTTGAAAATGGCAATATCTATTACGCTCTTGGCTCTGCCTTCTTGGGTCCAAGAAGCGAAAGTATGGTACAATCGGGCCGACGGTTGGTTTGCAATTTTCATGGCATACTTAATGTTCCATCCACGGGTTGGTGGAAATATACACGATCTTATCGTACGCACTCTTTTTTGCATATGTGGCAGTGTATGGGGAGGGCTCGGGCATAGAGCACGATACGGGAATCCATATGTCGTTGCTATTTTCTGCGTAATCTTTATGATACCCTGTATACATCGGTATATTCTCACCGGCCATCCTAGATCCGGATTGATTGGATGTGTGTCATTCACTTTTGTGTCACTGAGTATAGACGGCAAATATAAGACTGATGAGTTTCCCAGTATTTTTACTGAGACTTGGACCAGGACGGTGGTCATTGAAGTGGGAGTTGTTACCGCTGTTTTGATAAACTGGGTTTTATGGCCATTTGTTGCTCGGCACGAGGTACGTAAATCAATGGCTGATATTCTAAACCATCTCAGTCAATCGTACAAGGTTGTTACAGACCGGTACTTATACCGGGATGAAGATGATGCTCCCACAGAGCTTACACTGCAATTTTCCGAGATTCGCGAAGCTCGCATGTTGCAGAACTTAGATGCTGTTGGAGAACTACTGAATATGACCAAGCATGAGCCTTCACTTCGTGGGGTATTTGACGATAGCGTCTATCGGGCAATGCTCAAGTCATGCCAAGTGATTTTCCACAAAATCTGCGACGCACGTATTAGCAGTACGCATTTTAATGTATACGAGGGAGACCGAAACGAGGATGCTACAAGAAGACTACTCTCACTTCGGCGAGACTCTGTAGCGTCGGTCATATTCGTTTTCTACATTCTCGGAGGATCTTTCAGGTCGAAAACTGCCATTCCGCAGTTTCTTCCATCTGCGGCGATTTCCAGGAAGTTTTTATTCGATGCCGTTATCGAATGCGTTGCAAATCCGCTTGATAGTGAAAAGATTGTTATCAAGGACAGTGATGAAGAGAATGACGAGTTTGGTGGACTTCAAATGAAGATCGATAAACCGGCTGAGACGCCTGAGAAACAGGTATGGCGCGTAGTGCACGAAACCGCATTTTCAAGAGCATTTACCGAAACTACAGAGGAACTGGAAAGACTTATAGGGTTTGCAAAGTGTATCCTTGGTGAACAAAGACGTTAGGTATTATGATTACTATAGTTCTCTTTTTGTTAGCTTCTTATTTAAACGATTCCTTAATGCAAAAACATACGTAAACTACGACGATTTTTCCTTCAGGTTGTTCCTGTTCAGCAGATGGAACACGACAATTAGTGCCATTGTAGCTAATCCTAAGGATATGACGATGTTATTGAGTTGTCCGTCTGAAATCATTTTTAGATGGAATTTAGGTGATGATATGTTGATGACACGAACTAAGAAGCCATTATCCCATCATCGCCTTTTGACTTGTAAGGCTTGTACATATACCTCCAGATCAACATATCAAAAATATGGATGATTCCTCGAAATATCTATCACAGAAAAGGCATGAAATCGCACAGAAGTTTGATGCCTTAGGGCATGAGCAAACGAAAAGACTAAAGTCAGGAGATCCGGAATGGTCCATGTCTGAAGCTCAGCGTGCCAGCAACCGGCGGCGGAATCGCTATTTCAACATTCTACCATGGGATAAGAACAGAGTAAGATTGCCTGTGTCAGAGGGGGGCAACGACTACATAAATGCGTCATGGATTACGCTGGCTCTGGGTGGCCTGAGCAAGAAATATATTGCAACGCAAGGACCGCTTCCTCATACAGTTGGCCATTTTTGGCATATGGTCAATGAGTATTGTGGTAATCCAGCAGTAATTGTAATGCTGACACCGCTCGAAGAGAAGCAAGTTGAGAAGTGTGCGCAGTATTGGCCTACTAATGTGAATGACAAGCCTCTAACGATACCGGCAAGTGACGGGTTTGTAAGCACGTTGAGTGTCAGTCTTAAGTCAGTATCTGGAAATCCTCACTATGAACTCCGAGAGCTGGAACTCAAGGATCTAAGTACTGGAGAATCTAAACTAGTCCACCATTTTTATTTTACAGCATGGGCAGATTTTGGTAGCCCGGTGGACGGTGCTAGTATCGCTGATCTAGTAGCTACTGTGAATGAAAAGAATAACTGCGACTCGAGTTCTCCAATAGTTGTTCACTGTTCTGCTGGAGTCGGTCGTACTGGTACATACCTGGCCCTGGATGCTGCTTTAAGTATGGGTAATGACGAAAGTTTCTATACAGACGGTACAGATATCGTATACGATTTGATTTCGAGTATGCGGAAACAGAGGATAGGCATGGTCCAAAGGGCAGGTCAATACAAATTTATCTACACTGAGCTTAGCAGAGCGCTCTCTGTAAAATGAAACGAATTAAATTAACATGACTGGAAAACAAGGGAATACTATAAAAGCAAAATATAAAAAAATCATGACAAAACCTAACCAGAGCACATCTCACAAGATTCTGGGTTGGCAATGGAACACGCTATAACTTTCTCGTTATAAATATCAATCTCTTCCTGACTTTTGATATCGGTAGATTCAGAGTCAATCAAAGTAGTATCTGAGGATTTGGAGTCAGACTCAGACTCATTTTCCTTGTCGCTATCGATTGCAGATATCTCCGTGGAGGCTATCTTGGCAATAAGCCCGTCGACAGGAGTTGCTAGTTTAGGTGATGACGGATTCTTGTACTGCTTTCTCACTAGAAGATTCTTTGCTTGGTTTGTGTCCGAGATTTTCAAGGTATCTTGATCAACAGTGAATTGGATGGGCGCAGATGCAGCCTGTGTACGTAGATAGTACATACCGGTCTTCAAGCCTTTTTGCCAGCCGTAGAAATGCATACTTGTGAGTTTACCCATGGTAGGACTTTGGATATGGATGTTCAAACTTTGACTCTGATCAATAAATGGAGAACGGTCAGCCGCCATGTCGATAATTGTCTTTTGAGATAATTCCCAGACAGTTTTATAAAGAGCCTTGATATCCGCAGGAATATTCGGAATGTTTTGAATCGACCCGTTCTGAGCGATAATTCTATTTTTCATATTCTCATTCCATAGACCCATATCAACCAAATCCTTCAATAACCAAGGGTTGACAATTTGAAATTCTCCTGAAAGTACGCGACGCGAATAAATGTTTGAGGTGTAAGGCTCAAAGCATTCATTAAATCCAAGGATTTGTGAAGTAGATGCAGTAGGCATAGGCGCAACTAATAAGGAGTTTCTCAATCCATATCTTGCCATGTCTGCTTTGAGATCATCCCAATTCCATAAATCAGTTGGAGTAACATCCCATAAGTCATACTGCAATAAACCTTTTGAACTTGGCGATCCTTCATAACTTTCATACGGACCGAATTCCTTCGCAAGTTCGATAGATGCCTCAACAGCACCATGATATATGGTTTCAAATATTTGGATGTTCAGTTGCTTTGCTTCAGGAGAATCAAATGGCAATCTTAAAGCCATAAAGGTATCGGCAAGACCATTCACACCAACTGCAATAGGACGATGTCTGAGATTGCTATTCTTAGCTTCTTCCACTGGGTAATAGTTACGGTCAATGATCTTATTCAAATTCCTGGTAACAACCTTTGTAACCTCATGGAGCTTCTTAAAATCATAGAAGACAGCATCGTCACCATCTGCCTCGACATAAGTTGGCAGGGCCAATGACGCCAAGTTACAAACTGCAACTTCATCAGGAGCAGAATATTCAACAATTTCACAACAAAGATTAGAGGATTTGATAGTTCCCAAATTCTTTTGGTTACTCTTTCTGTTGCAAGAATCCTTGTATAACATGAACGGGTTACCAGTCTCCGTTTGGGCATCCAAGATTGCATACCAAAGCTTTTGAGCCTTAATAGTTCTTCTTCCTTTGCCTTGTTTTTCGTAGCTTTCATAAAGTTGCTCAAACTCTTCACCGTATACATCATCTAATCCAGGACATTCGTTTGGACACATCAAAGTCCAGTCTTCATTTGCCTTAACACGCTTCATAAATAAATCTGAAATCCAAAGTGCCAAGAACAAATCTCTAGCCCTAATCTCTTCCTTCCCATGGTTCTTTCTCAAATCAATGAACTCGAAGATATCGTCATGCCAAGTTTCCAAATACATGGCAAACGCACCAGGCCTCTTATTTCCTCCCTGATCAACGTATCTCGCAGTATTATTAAACACTCGAAGCATCGGAACAATTCCATTGGATGTACCATTAGTACCAGCAATATAAGAACCAGTGGCTCTAATTTTATGAATACTGAGACCAATTCCACCAGCAGATTTAGAAATCAATGCACAAGTCTTGAGAGTATCGTAGATACCATCAATGGAGTCATCCTTCATGTTGACCAAAAAGCATGACGACATTTGCGGTTTAGGCGTACCCGCATTATAAAGAGTAGGTGACGCGTGAGTGAAGTACTTTTGTGACATGTAGTGATAAGTACTGATGGCATTCTGAATATCATTACCATGAATACCAACTGCAACACGCATAATCATATGCTGAGGTCTCTCTGCAATTTTGCCGTCAATCTTCAGCAAATAAGACCTTTCCAAAGTCTTGAACCCGAAGTAATTATAAGTAAAATCACGGTCATACAAGATTGCAGAATTAAGCTCTTCTGCGTTCTTCTGAACTGTATCATAAACATCCTGCGCAATCATTGGAGAATGCTTGCCGTTCCTAGGATTGACATAATGGAAAAGATCATAAACAACTTGAGAAAATTGTTTCTTGGTTTGCTTATGCAAATTTGAAATTGCAATTCGAGCTGCCAATATCGCATAATCAGGATGCCGAGTAGTCATAGATGCGGCAGTCTCGGCAGCAAGGTTATCAAGTTGAATAGTAGTTACACCCTGATAAACGCCAGAAATCACGCGTTGTGTAATCTGAACAGCGTCGACATGGTTAGTATCGAGACCATAACAGAGACGTGACACTCTTGCAGTGATTTTATCAAATTGAACTTTTTCCTTCCGTCCGTCGCGCTTATAGACAAACATTTCTTCTCTTCCTATTTGATTTGAAAGCGAGCGAAAAGATAATAAGTATGCAACACCAGGTGGAAAGAAAAGGAAGAAAGAAATAAAAACGGCGCGTGGTGGGAGATTTATATACTTTTCACGAACGGAACGCCACTCGATCGCGAACTATGCATATTTGATTACTAAAACACACACGCGCCCCAACGCGACGCGCAACGGCAATATACTTAGAAAAGTGCAAAATGAATTCTTGTTTGATCAAGTAATTTGAGTGGATCTCAATTAGATTCGCTTATTTATTTATTTGTCTCATTGTCATTAAAGTGTTTATTGCTTTATCTCGCTAATCTTAGTACGCTGCTGTCGTTCATCTTTGTATATGAATAATTGAACATTCTAAAACTGCCTAATTTGGGCGAATTTCAAATAAAGGTGACGGATGAGATAAAAGATAATAGGCACTTTACCGATTCATCCTCTCGCAGATTCCTTTCATTCAATCTTATGTAGATTGTAGATATATGTTGAACTTTTTAGGAGTAGTGGCTGAACTCTGGCAAATATTGGCCCTGTTCGCTATATTTTGATTTTTCATTCTATGGCATTCTAAGTGGCATTGTTACGTGTTACTAGGCAATCCCACACTCTACTAAGTAATTATATACTTACCAACTACCAACTACCAACTACCCTTGTAGATTATGGCAGGTTCTATTTGCTCAACAAATTTTCTGTAGTGCTATAAATTTATTTATCGGTTCTATTAATGTTATATCCATATTATAAAGTATTGCACTTTAGTCACTGCGCAAGTTATTCTATCGGTGAACCCATATTAGACAATTGAAGTGGAAAATTCAAACATGAAATAAATTATAGAATGCCATAGTTTTTTTATAAAACCTCCTAATAAATAATTTAGAAAAATATGATTGAATCATTGCAATCGCACATTGGTACCCCCCAAATTAGCATGATCTTTTAGCACTATAACTGCATAGTTCGTGTACTATTGCAAAAGAGCAGCTGAAATCTGCAGTAACACAGTTCATTGGAAGAAAATCAAGAAACATACCCAGGGGAAGATCCAGTACAACTTCTCCACCACGTTTCTCAACGTCACTTTCAGAATAGGGTTCTAGGTAGCGCTGCCGGTTATAATGAGATCCTGCTTTGAATGAAACAATCTCGTAACGTGCATCTTTTTGATCAGCTCTTCGTGTAGCCGAACTTTCCTTCCCTTTCTCGAGCATATTTTCTGGTTTAATGCGTTTAGCTACAATCCATAATGACTCCAAATCGTACGACATCTTACAAAGATACTCATGATTCGCGTCTTCACTCCAGACCGGCCCTCGTATGACGACCCCTTCTGGGGCATCGTAATCTTTGTTACCACTTGTAATTCTCAGCCTGGTCCTCAAACGGCCCCGCAGTTCCTCTAACAGAGTCGTTGTTTCTTCCCTACCAGTACGATCATGACTAGCAATGGTTGGTCATATTCATGCCCTAGTGGTGCTCGAACACTATCCATAATAGGTATTAGCATCAGTTGCTCTTCAACAGCATCACGCGTCCGATAATAGTTCCAGGCTTCGTGAAATAAGTCATTCCACTCAACCGCACTATAATCTGAATAGCTCTGCGACTCCTCTCGCGATTTTATAAGAATAGTCATATTTTATGCAAATTTGCGCTCAATTTTAACCCGTTTTAAAATATCACAATTCAGCTTCTTAATCGCGAAAGCCAAAAATACAGCCAGCTTGTCCTCCGTTATCTTCTCCTCCAATATTAGACACAAACGGCTTTAACACCTTTGAATTGATAAGCCATCAAATCAACGATGCCTGAGGCGTTATTTAATTTTACTGAGAGAATACCATATAGATTCACAAGCGTCGACGGCATGTACCTTTCTACAGTGCCAGCAGCATAGTCCTCTGATTCCTAAACTGTCAATTCAGTCACAAAGGCAGGTGTTATTAGCAACATATAGTTCTAGAATGGCCATATGAAACCATTGGGTAATCTCACTCCTTCAGGTTCAACATTCAACTCAGTCACTTCTTCTTTTGAGCTCGAAGTATCTAGGAGGAACTCTTGAAATCCAGATTGCCGGATTACGTGCATAAGGGCGTAACGTAATCTTTTCATTAGATTCTCACGTCGAGAGCAAATCTTGACAAACGTGAACGAACCAGCAGAAAGATCATAACTTCTTTTTCCAGATATTTTCAGAACCTTTTTAAAATATCTATCCAGTTGCTTGAGAACAGCACTTGTCCGGCACCCAGAAATCTTAAAAATAATATCAAAATCTATTCCAGCGGCATCTCTCGGCCACTCAACATCTCCTAACGCTTCGGTGAATTTCTTTTGGATTGCTCTCCTGTAGCCTGGCCTTATATGCTCTTCAATGATAATAGGCCTCGACATCCCTTGCTCCTCATAAGCGCCGTCTCCATCTCCGCTAAAAGAAGGCGATCCTTCTTCTTTTTTGGAATTAACGTTATCAGACCAAAAGTCTGTATCAAATAGTTGCTGCCTTTAGAAAGCAGTGGCTTCAGTCGTCTTTGAGTACGACTTCGACCGTGTGATGGAGCTGCTAGAGTATGTAGAGGATATTTCAGATAACGAGGAAGAGGATTAGTATATCCCATTTAAATTATGTTATAAGTGTTGAGGTAAAAGTTAAGTTTAGGGTAATTCTGTATTACCGTCACTCGTGTTTCTTTTCTTTTTATTATATTATTACTATATATTTGATGTTGTTGTTATAGTTTATACTTTATCCGATTTACTTTACTTTTACTTGTTATTCGTGTTCTAGGTACTCGCGTACCTTCGAGTATACTACCCTTGTAACTTTGGTACCAGGCTAAGTAGCCCTCAACAGATTAAGAGTCACAGAGACAATCCATAGTCTTGCTCTTGCCGGTATCGAAGTGTCCTTTCGTGCTTTCTCGCGTTTCTATTCTTCTGGCGTCTAGTAGTTCTCATTTATTGGACTTGTGTAATTTTCAGTCTGTTGCTGCAGAAGAGATGGAAATTTCAGTGACTGTTATTTTGTGAAGTCAAATCCTAACCCTCCTGGTGTGGATCCAAGTCACAATGCCCATGATTAAGTCGTGTGTCGGTGATGTTGATACAGAACAGATAATAGTTACCGTGACCTTGTAGTCCGTGTTTTCGAGTCGCTCAAAGCGCCATCCTACATGATGGACAATTTCGAGACAACCCTGAGAACATTACAATGGACACAATAGTTCCAGAGATGATTGCTTTTTATACGGAAGCGATGCACCTTCAAAAAGCGAAAACAATCCTCTATAACAATTGCAGTCAGGATTTGAAAAATGAACTTGAAAAGTTGCATTATCCCCAGGCTTTCTTTGCTTACTTACGCAAAAGTCAAGGGTTGAATACTTACCAACTGATATAGTTCACAATCCCAGACTGCCTATTGTCAGTGCCAAGACTTACTATGAAACTATAGGAGAATTCATTCTTATGGCTGATTCTGATGGTACATTTGAGGTGTTTCTCAAATCCTGGTGTACTCACTTCTACAAATTTAAGGATGCCCAGTTGAGTGGAATTGAAGAAAAAGGTGCGGACGTTTATGAATGCTCATCCTTATGGAATTCCTAAGGCCCACTTAAAGGAGTTTCTTGAAGAGGTTAAGACAATGTGTGTTGGTATGAAGCGTGAGCAACCCCTTCCTAAGGAATTGCTTGCTCATTCTGGTAGCCTTGTGCTATACGTCAATGCAGAGCACAAACAGAAGTCGAAAGGACAAAAAGGGTTAGCGGGATCTGGAAATGATCTCAAGAGAAAGGAAGCTGTTCAAGTTTTAAAGGCCATAGTGGCGGTTTTGGCTGCCCATACTGGGTGGGAACGTGGTCCTGAGGTGAAGACGCGATACGTAGTTTATCACCCAGTACTTAAAGGCTACTCGTTCTTACAATCGTTCCACTCGTAGACCCTATGGTGCCAATTATGATGCAGACCAGGTAAATGCTGCTTTTCAAGTACTACAAGAGGTTGATGATGATTCTGATGAGAGGTATGCCAATATGTGCTATCTGGAGTTAGATCGTTAATTGGGCCCTGTAGATACCTCAGCAACCATTGGAGTTAATGGAAACTTCGATGTACCTGACCCTATGATTGACAGAGATGTAGATCTGTCAAGTGAGACGTTACCGGTATATTTTGTAAATAAGCGTCATCATGTTGCCAAATCTGGAAAGTTTGCACATAGTTGGGTTATTGACAGTGGATCATCAAATCACTTATGTAATGATAAGTCGTTACTTAAGTCGTTGCGTGTTTGTTACCCGATGAAGTTTACGCTTGCTGATAATAATGAGGCT